>CM029534.1:36117076-36717076 GCA_017141395.1 Laodelphax striatellus | reverse complement strand
GGTGTCCATGTGATCTAGTAAAGCATCCTCAAGCAGAGACAATCGACCGGCATCTGGAGGACGATATACAACGCAAACAATCATTTTAATATTGACGGCAGTGAATTCAACGAATAAGAACCCCGGTGATTTGGAATAAGGCTGTGGTGATATATGTAATAATTCGCGATTAAACGCTGAGCGTACATAAATTGACACTCCACCTCTCGCCTTGCCAATTCTGTCATTACGAAACAAAGAGAAGTCATTCAATGCAAATAAACTATCCTGCGGGAAGGCTTAAGCCAAGACTCACTCACACCAATAACATCAAAGCCGAGCGATGAAAAATCTCTTTAAAATCGTCAAAATTGCCTGGAAGTTATTCAGCATTTATATGACATAATTGCAAAGAATTTTGATACACATTCAGTTTACTTCTTATGTCAGTCAAATCCATTGGGACTACAAATAAATATGAAGCAATAGTAATAGATGAAATATCATTGGGCTATACACTGCAATCATTAATGAATTAAATGAGTGAAAAAACAAGAAAATCAGTAAGCACTGGAATCAAATCAATTAATCACAGCATAGCAGAGAGTTATTATTAGATAAGTGGAAAATAAATTAAGAATTCGATTAAGAAAAAATTCAATGTTCAGCAATCAACTGAAGGAATTTGATTAATCAATTATTTTACAATAGTTGAATCGATTCAACTAGAATTGATCTAGGATCTTATTAATAGTAGTTTTAGGACTAAGTTAATGTGCTGAGGTATATTTATTATTGGTAGGGGAACTAAAGGTTTATAAGAATGGAAAGGTTGGGGGAAAAATAGATGATAGAAAAGATAATTAAGAAAATAAGAAAAAGAGTAAGTTTGCGTTTAAAGTTGAGTAAAAATAGAGTCAATTCAGGCTAGCTACGTGGAGCCACCTCGATAATGAAATACTACAATACAATACACTTGAATGTAAGAAATGCTCACTACACAATTATCATTCTGATTTTGTTCAAAAACATAGTTAAATAAAAGTTAGATATAACAGTAACTATAAAAGTTAGTTATAGTTAGATATTGATATTTATAGCTCTATGTGATGAAGCTAAACATACTTACATATCATTTACTGAATATAAAATAATGAAGCGATATAACCACTTTAAAGTTTATCACTTGTCGTTGTCCAGAACTTTCTTCCGTTGGCGTCGACCCAACACACCCTGCCATCATCCGTCCACACGCAACGGTGTCCATACTTTGCGACAGCTGCATTATAAACAAGCATCCTGCTCCTGGTCAAGTCCTCCCGCACCGTCAGTCCCGTTCCCTTCAAGTTTTTCTTTTTGGAAAAGACCGCTCGGCGCTGCCGATAGCTGACGAACTTGACGAGAACCGCCCTCGGTCTCGGATTAGCATGAGGCGCCGCTTGAGAGGAAGCCGCTGAACGTCTCGGCCCGACACGGTGCGAACGGTCGATATCGCTCAACGTGATATCAACACCCAGTTTTTCTTTGAACATATTGACAACTAACAAGTCCGTATCCTCAGTTGACTCCTCGGGTATACCAAATATGCGCAAATTGTTTCTTCTTTGATATTGCTCCAAGTCGTCTAATCTATTAGAAACGTATTCATCTCTCTCATTCAATTGTTCTTTCAAAGAAGCGATCTCACTTTGCAATTGAACTATTTGTTGAGTAGCAGCGTTAAGTGACACTTTCAGTCCTTCGCAGACACTCGCTGATATCCTATCAATAATCTCTATGATAACTTTATCTTCATTGTTCACGAGATAGTCTTTCAGAGCAGACTCGGAAAAAGCCTTCTTCACAGTCGATACTAAGAATGGTGAACGTACCGAATCGAGAGTCGATGATGAGCCAGGTATCGATACAGCCGGCGAAGGCTGCTTATCAGCTGTTGACCAGACCTTATCTCCTGCCTTGCCGATTTGTGAGCGTGTCTTCTTTGGTGGAACCATTTTAAATACGCAAATAAAAATGTACGGTACACTTAAATATCAATCCTCGAATACTACCTAACAGAACTTTTCAATACGAGCACAGTAATACGATTTTCGATTCAAAATTTCAACTTTTAACTACTGAAATCAACAATAATCGAGGAGCTCCACCGAACGTGACTTTCACTTGCCAACTCTCATTATCAACGAGGTAATGATTCTAGAGAGGAGAGAGAGAGAGAGAGAGAGAGAGAAGGAAAAGGAAGAGAAAGTTTGATGAAAAACAGAGAACTACATGCAGAGAAACGAGAACGAGAGATCAATGTAAAGGGAGAGACAACGTGAAAGAAAGGAAGGGAATGTGAAAACACGGAGGAAAGAATGAGCGAGGAGATCAAAGAGAGTAAAGAAAGTTTGAAAGATGAGATAGCTATAGGAGCGCATTGGAAGGAGAAAGAACAAGAGAAAGCAGAGAAAAAGAGCGGAGAAACGAGAGATTGGAAAATTGCATCTTTACTCACTTCAAGATGGCAAGATAGGTCAGTCACGGTAGCCTATACTAGTTGATTAAGAAAATGAATTCTGAAAAACATGAATAGATTCATGTAGATAACAAGATATTTTCATATAGATCCTAAAATCTACAGATTGTAAAATTACGTAAGTGCCAGAAACCGAAGTATAAACATTAGAACTTCACAATGATTAAATGATATGAATTATTCAGATAGAATGATAGGTCAGGTACGATGTACTAGACGGAAGAGTGAAAACGTCTGAGAGATACGCTTAGATTGGATTATTTTCTCAATTCATGTGGATTACAAAATATCTTGGCTCAAATTATAGATTATGATAGTAAAAAATAGAAAAATTACAGTATTCGATTTATTGAACAAAGCATAAACTGTGAAAAATTGTCATAGCACAAGCCTAGAGCTCATGTGGGCATCACCCTAAAAAAAAGATTTAATATGCTAAAGATTTATTGTGCTGTATCTACATGGAACGGTGGAGCTTGAACATATAAATGTTTATTCTTGAAGTAGGATATTCTTTAAATAAACTCTCAACCATAATTGATGAATCTTCAACTCGAGGGAGAGGGAGGAAGAATAAAAAGGGAGAGAAAGAAAGAGAGAGAGGAAGAGAGTGAGGAAGAGAGAAAGAGAGTGAGAAAACGGAGGTTCGGAAGCTGAGATGATTTCTAGGAGATAGGAGTAAGCAAAAAAGGATGATCAAAACGTAAGGGAAAATAAAATAGAATGAAGAAATAAGAAAGAATATGAGATAGGCCCACAGTGAAAGGAATGAGCATCGAATGTAGTGAGCAAAAGTGATTAATAGTGGACGTTGCAAAGTCATCTGAGGGCATGCGGTCAAGTAAGGGTGGAGGGGGGCTACCCAAGGGCGGTTCGTGTCGCCTGAAGGTTGAGGGGGGTGTATATTAGCAGCCCCCTATTATCATGCCATAAAAACGGGGGTCGCAAGCCCCTGGCAGGGGGTGTTGCCACCGCTGCCCCCAAGACATTAGGCAGCCCCGTTATTATGCAAATATTCATAGCGGTTGTGGCCTCTGCATCTTTCATGGAGTTACCATTACCCGATAAATAACATACAGCTAGGCAACCGCACTAGCACCACCACCAACTCACTCCATCATCAACTCGGCCCCCAATCTTACCGCGTATGCATCCGCATTCATAATAAACTAATTTCACGTTTTTTTGTTAATGGATGAAAGGGGAAGATGAAACTAGTGGAGCAGACCTCTCACTGGAGAGGAATGAGGTCAAGAATAGTGTTGAGATGTGGATGAGTCAAGGAAATGCAGTCTCAATTTTCATTTGAGTTGTGAATATAGTAATAAAATATAACAATTTGAATCAATACAATGTAGGCTACAGAAAAATTGAATTCAACATTAGTAGTCCTTTGGGTGTCACCAATTCAAATAGTCATTTCATAGAGCCTTGGTGAAATAGAAAACAATTTTCTTTGGAAATGCTGCTGTACCAGGCTTGGGTCTACCAAAAAATAAAGAGAATTGAAAGTCTACAAAAATCATGAAGGTTCAGGTCGCATGTTCTCCAACTTTATACGTTAGTTTAACTGCTCAAAGTAGATTTGAAATGAGGGCCCAGCTAGATGTTTTTATTCATATTTTCTCTCATCTATTTATTGAATCCTACTTTAAGATTCACATGAAAATAAAAAAAATTCTAATAAATTAACATAATTAATTAAATTCAAATCTTCTAAGTTCGTTTAGAAAATATTGTGCTTGAAATCACACAAACCGTTTATTAATGAGGAGATAATATTCGACCTATAAAATAAGATAGTAATGATAGTCTGATAGTAATGCTTGTGTTGTTATGATTCATGTAGTATAAAGATGACACAACGACGAGGTGATGATAATATATGTGTTCAAAATCAGCTCAAATGTTTGCACTGTTGAAGTACAGCAGTAATTCCAAAATACCAGTGCTGTAAGATATGTGATCGTCGAAATCCTATTCACCTGGCAAATTGTCAATCCGTCTGACTACCTTCAATCTTCAACTATATTGAAGTTTGACTCCTTTAAAGTTTGAACAGCTGGCTCACACGCAGAGAAAGAGAGAGCGAGAGGGGCGTTTGAGTGTGTGTGAGAGAGAAAGAGAGTGAGAGAGTTAGCAAGCATCTTGCATCGAACTACTAATATGCATAATACAGAGAGCCTTACTTCTGCAAACTTTGGCCTGAAGTCTCTCGACAAGGATTGAATATTTCATGACACTGTGAAATCTCCTTTACAACTTCCACAGGTAGAAAATAATACCATTCCCAGCCACTCGGCAAGAAATCCTTCAGAAGGTGAGTTTTGGATGAAGTTCAGACCCAGTACTTTACAAGTGATTACTAATTTTTCATTACTAGATAGAGTTAATTCTTGAGTAATGATTTTCAAACTTGAATGATTGTGAGTAGGCCTGCCCTATGTAGGTCGGATAAGATCTCAACAAACTATTAATGTTTGTATTTTTCCATATCAGAAATGTCAACTTCACTTATCGCTAAATGAATTGAGCATGATAAAACCTTCATGTTGATTGATGAACATGCGACTGTCAATTAGAAATTTGGAAGCCATGTAAAACCTGAGAATAAATACTTCACTTATACTATCACTTACAGGACTCCTCAATCTCAATTAAACAGGTATCTAAAGGTTTTCAGTCAGATAATATGTTACTGAATTAATAATCTTATAAAAAAGTAATTTGATTCTTTGCTTGGCCTCAAATGTAGGTATTTTGAGAGAGTCTTTTATGAAAATAATGTGAATAACAAGCCAGTATATCAATCTGACACATAGAATATTGAAAAATTATGAACAATCAGTGTTCAACTAATATGCTACTCGCATACACAACGAAAGTATGTGGTTGTTATTCCATTATAAGGGTGAAGTACATACGCGTTTGTAAGTCTAGCAAGAGGCAAGAGTAATAAAGCTGCACTGTAATCAATGCGAAAGCTATTTTTATCGCGTGTTTGGTATTCAATTCAGCCTGTAATTGCGGCAGCTTATGATATCAATCTCCCGAATTGTGGGTTGTAGTTTTACAAGGATACCAGCACCAGCTCTACTCAAATGTAGTGCATGAATACGCAAGTATGAAAATATCCACTAGGAATTTTCTTTGTAGAACAGGAATGACTGACTTCTTGAGCATGAATGTTAGCATGTTATTGTGTCATTTGCTCAGCAAAGTTCATTCAGAGACCAGGCTCTTACAGCTTGAAAGTGTAGTGCAGATAAGATCTCAACAAACTATTAATGTTTGTATTTTTCCATATCAGAAATGTCAACTTCACTTATTGCTAAATGAATTGAGCATGAAATCATTAAGTCGTTTAGTTGATTTTGAGTGGTGGGTTTCTAATCCCCAACTAATTGAGGGAGAAACTATGGAAAAAGGTAGGCTATTTAGCAGAAACATTGAAAGTGCCTAATGTTGACAGTATGATAATCGTAGGAAATATACCCGGCAATGACCAAATAAGTATGCCACGCTTCGCCACTGAGATATCACAGAGATATCATTGTGTGTTTCAATAATTTTTGAAAAGTATCGAGTTTGAAGCTTCCTTAACCTAGAATTTATGCAGGTATAGAGTATCTAATTAGTCTATCAACATCCATTGATGACCATGTAATTGATATAAATACATGATTTTCTATTTTCATGGTAGCTTAATGTAATATAGTTTTTAAGATTGGTCTAGTGTAATGTATGCTAATATTATCTCAATAGAATGCAGCTATATCTTCCTACCAATATTGTTGGTGGCTATTCAGAAATTTGGGTACGCCTTTGACACTTCGAACTTGGTGTCCCCCACACTGCGAAGTCTGGTTCATACTCGTAGATCCGGCCCAGTAAGTGAGCTACTAATCGTTCAAAGAGAACAAATTCTAACACAGAAAATGGAATTTTCGCTCAAAGAAACCCAATTTTAACATGGAAAATTAGAAAATGGAGATTTCGTGTACTATAAATCTTATCTGTGCCTCAAATCACCGGCACTTCAACAGAAGAATTTACTCTCCAGAATTGCCACTTCATATCCGTGTTGACAAAGAATTAGGCGATGGAGTGGCACTCAGTAAACGACACAAGTTGTGCGGCTGAAACTGAAGTGTACAAGTAACGATAATAACGATCAGATGACGCCTAGTGTGTGTACTTTACTTAAAAGCAACAAGGACACAATTAGTGACAACAGGACAGGAGATAACGAAGAATGGTGGTGAGTGGGTGGGGGTGGAAGGTTGATGGAGATGAAGACGACGTTGATGATGATGATTAAGTTGATGAGGCATAAGAGGAGGACGTGTAGCTTGTTTACCTTTCGTCAGACCATCAAATTGTGGTGGCCTATAATGCCAAACCAGCACACACCATCATGAGTGGGGGTTGGGAGAGGGGTAGTGCTTGAGATGTTGGCATGGGGGCAACATAAGCAGCCACTCTCAAAACTTTGTCCAGAAATCAACACTCCCCTTCTTCCATCACGGCACCCACATGAACCCCACTACGATAACCCCCCCCCCCCAACACTCAACACAACCACAATTTCAAGGAACGAAACCAAACCTTTAACATACATCATCTCTCGTTGGTTAAGATAGTTCCAAGTAAATAGAAAATAGGCTAGTTATTTTATAGATTTTACAAATTATAAACTCCAATCAGATTCCAAAATAACATGCTCTTCTTAAAAATACATCACCAAACATATCAATGTGTAAAGTTGATCTTTCCAAAATACAAATTCTTTCTTAACGCTTGCACCATCACGTTCCTTTCAAGAAATTATATTTTCAATGTATTTTCAAAAAGTAAACATAATAGCAAGTCTCCATTTCCAAATACATGAGCTGGTGGATGCCAGCAGTGTACTTAGAAGAGCGAGAGAGAGAGAAGCAACGAGTAAGTGATGAGATGATGGAAATCCGTCAGAGGAGAAATGAAAATAAAGCAAATATTGATGAAAGGAACGAACGAAGGAGATAATAAAAACAGACGATGGATCGAAGAGCAATATTGACAAACGATGTTGGAGGAATGGGATGGATGGAGGAAGACCTATCATGGAGGGTGGCTGGTTCTTTATTATTTTTCCGCTTTGTTGCATCTTCTTCACTTCTTCTTTCTCTTTTTATTCTTCTTCTTTTTCTTTTTCTTCTTCTTCTTCTTCTTCTTCTTCTTTTTCGTTCTTGTAATCGCGAGACGTCTCCACAGAATAATGGAGCAAACTAGCTAAATGCTTTCTTGCTTTTACTTGGCGCGGTTCATTTTTCACGTTTGGACAAGATCGGACACACACCGAAACAATACGTTCGGCTGCTGTATCACAGATTAGGCCTCTGCTTTGTTACACTCACCGGAAGAGTAATCAATGGATGTTGATCTTCCTTCGTTTATACTTTCTCTTCTCTAAACATGACTTTCCCCCAATGACAAAAGACTAGCTCTAAGCTCTATATAGTTACTTTAAGTTACTATTATAAGCTCCCATAAGTATTTGGACTTGCTGTATAAATAGTTGAATTGGAATCGCAATTTCCAAACTCTGTTTTGTTGACTAATGAATTAATGAATACGTTTTGCAATTTATATTACTGCTTATTGCTGCAAATTCAGTCTGGTTCGTTCATTGATAATGACTGGATACATTGATTTGCATGGATTGTTTACAATAATGGATTATTATAATAACGCCGGACTCAATGTCCTCACAACGTACAGCCGAGTGGTGTGTACATACCCGTCAATTACATCTGCTAATTAAGAAACGAGTCATACAGGAATCGTCCGTCATTGTACAGACCGAATTGGAACTGAGTCAATAAAATTGGGTTGTTTGTGGGGGTGAGGGGGTTTGGACGACCGGTTGTAATCATCTGGTTATTTAGACTGTACACACGGCGATATTAAATTGGCTGCATGTCCTATTATTCGAGATGAATACAGCTTCAATTACTCACTAGCGTGTATCAGCGATGAGCGGACAGAAAATTGGAAGCACTAGAATTGAGCACATCGTTCATCATCATAATATTCTCTGTTGAGATGTTGAGGTCGGCCCCACTCTACTATTGGCTAGCCGGGCTCATCAGCACCGTTCTCAATACTGGCAGTGACAAATTTCTGTTTTCTGTTTTATAGCTCCATCCAAATTGTAATCAACATGGCTAGTTGGCTGATATTACGATTGTTGTTTGATGCTACCTGACGTTTTGAACACAATCTAAAATTATACTTGATTCTCATCCCGAAGAATCGTTGCTTCGACAACCTAGCTTCGTAATGGTGGTGATCACGATACGAGCAAGTAATATAATACTGACGGAAGATGGTAACCAAGAGGATTCTCAAGTCTTGAATAAAAGTGTAGATATTGGTAACAAAATTATGAAGGTTGAGCTCAAAGCCCAAGATATTAATTTTGTTAGAAGATTGAAGGCTGGAAAAGGAAACCCTAATAATGGGGGCTCGTCCAATAGTGGTATCTCTTATATCTTCGGTTAAAAAGTATCATATCCTGCAGGAAACTAGAAAACTGAAAAATTCGAAAATATTTGTAGGTCATGATTTGATAAACACTCACGAGATATGCGAAAGGAAATGTATGAAGTACAGAAAAGACTGAAAAGTTTGAATCATACGGTGAAAATGAGAAGAAACGGTCTGGAAATTGATGGAAATTTTTTGAGTTATGAAGAGGTAAAGCGCAAGTACATGGAAGAAACAGATTCGAACGAGCCAAGTGATATTCAGGAGGAAAATCAGAAAAAAAGGAGGAGAGAAGCTGGGCAACAGATTGGAATGAGAGCTAAACAAAACGCAATGAATACGGGTACAACGGAGATAACCAACTTTTTTCGCCCCTCAAGCAACACAATCAACAAGTAATCGAAACTGCAACAAAGATAATAACACGGGAATCTTCAATGTCATTGCATACAATGTATCAGGAATAATGAATAAATTGCATAGTATTGATTTTATGAACCTTATTCGGAGTTATAATATATTTTGTCTCTTTGAAACTTTCATTGATAACGAAAATTATTTCTCTCAGTTTAAAAAGAGGTTTGCTGATTATGAGCTGGTTTGGGTGCCCGCAGTCAGAAGTGCTAGCTATGGAAGGGCCAGTGGAGGCAGAATATATGGAATAAAAAAAGATAAGAGATTTGAAAATGTGTGAAATTCGCTAAAATTGGGAATTATTATGTTATCAAGTTGAATGTGGGACCCACATGATGAATATAATTCCGGTTTATATCAATTGTAATAATTGGAGTAATGATTTTGATGAAATTTGTGTTGTAATGCAGGAATTGGGACAGAAAATCATGCTCATAGGAGATGTGAATGGAAGGATCAGCCAAGAACAAATAATTGAAGAAGAACTTTTAACTGGAGCTCACTATTTACATTCACTTCATAGACATTCTAAGGATGTAGTATTAAATAGAAATGGAAAATCTCTGTTGCAATTGTTTGAGGAGTATGGTCTGGTTATTTTAAATGGAAGGATGACAGGGGATAGGAATGGTGAATTTACATTTGTGGGAGGTCAGGGTTCCTCAGTCATTGATGTGTGCTGTCTCATTGGAGCTGCTATCCTGTGTAGTAGACTTTACAGTTGTACCTGCTGTTCCATCCGATCATTTACCATTAAGAACAGTAATCCGGTTGACAAGAGAAGGTGAGAGCACAGCAGTGGATATTCAGCCTTTAAGACCAAAAGATGAAGTGGATTCCAGAGAGGAAAGCTCAATACCAGAGGGCATCTGCAGGAGGCTGTCAATAGAAGGTGTGAATGGAGTGCTAACTTGGAAGAAGACTGGTGCTACCTCATTGGGGCCATCTGTGGAAGTCAGCAGGTTAAGCATCAACCAGGAAATTGGTCATCAGTAAGGAGAGTGTATCAAGCTGAATGGTTCGATCAGGAATGCTTGGCAAAAGAAAAGAATCATTTGGCCTCTTGCATCTGTACCAAAAAGACAAACTCTGAGGTGGTGAAGATGCATTATTTGGAAGCAATTGCAGGTACAAGATAATATACAAGGAAAAGAAAAAGGCTTACTGGAGACAATGCATTGATGGATTTAAGACTGTGAGGGAGATTCAAGGACTTCTGGAAATTGGTCAGACTGCTTAAGAAGAAAAACGTTTGTGGTGGGGCAAGCATTTCAATTGGAGATTGGGTTCATCACTTCCAAGAGCTGTTAAATCCTGCAATGACAGCGGATCGAGTTTTGTATGTGGAGCCATATATTGAGGATGATTTTTTGGATGCACCATTTCAGATGCAGGAGTTGAAGAAGGTTATTGCCCATGTAAAAGATGGTAAGGCACCAGGAGAGGATGGGGTCTCATAGTTAATTTTCAAAATGCACCAGCCTGCTTCATGGAGAGTCTTTGAATGTATACAATGAAATGTACAGAATGAATGATGTTCCAGACAGCTTTAAGAGATCAATAGTATTCCCTATTTTCAAGAAAGGCAACCCGGAAGATGCTTGCAATTATAGAGGTATATCATTTAGCAAATGCAGGAGCAAAGCTGTTCACAGAATTCTGCTAGACAGATTGAAGGTATGGGTCAAGAGTAATAGAAAACTGAGAGAGTTCCAAGCTGGTTTCAGAGAGAGTTATTCGACAGTGACAACATTTTCAATCTGATGGCAATTATTAGTATGAGGTTGGTAGTCAGCGAAACAGAAGGTCTATGCTTTTTGTGGATTATTCAGCGCGTTTGATCGAATTGACAGGCATGCATTATTTTTCAAGTTGTCAGAAATGGAATTTCCAAAATGTTGAGGATTCTTCAAAAACATATACACCAACACCACAGCAAGGTTTGAGTCAAGAGGGCCTATCAGAGGCATTTCAGACCAATACTGGCGTCAAACAAGGCTGTTTGTTGAGTCCCTTTGTTATTTGCATTGTTCCTGAATGATTCAGAGGAGAATATGGAGGGAGGTGTGAGGGTGCAAAACTTGAGTATCAAAATATTGGCCTATGCTGATGATATTGTTCTGATGGCATCGAATAAACTGGATTTGAAGAAGATGATTACAGCATTGGAAGAATATTGTACAAAATGGAATCTTCTAGTAAATCTTGATAAATCCAAGATAGTTGTTTTTAGAAATGGTGGGAAACAAGGGAGACATGAGAAATGGTGGTACAGAGGGAATGCAATTGAGGTTGTCAATTCTGTACAAGTATTCTCGGAATGAAGCTGACATCAAGACTTTCAATGAAAGAGCATTTCAGGGAGAGATTGGCTTCAGCAAAATGGCATTAAGTCTGTTTTAATAATCTGCTATTGAACAATTCAATAACATTTGAAGCGAAGTTGAAGGTTTGAAGCTGTTGTGAGATCCATAATGTGCTATGGTGCTCAGGTGTGGGGAAGCAGAATGTTTGATCTGGTTGAAAGTATACAAAGGGTTTTCATCAGGAAAGTGTTCAGCCTGCCAACATACTCTCCCAATCTGGCTATGCTTCTGGAGACTGACTGCAGCCAATCTTTCTGCATACTCTGAGACTACACTTTGGATTTGTTAAAAGGTGTTTAAAACTACCAGAGGATAGATATCCAAAATGTCTAATGGAGGAGTTGATTAAGAAAAGGTTGTTCATGTATGAGGATTGGCGGAAGCTTGAGGAATCATTTGGCATCACATTGGATGGCATTAGAGATGGATCACTGAATACAGACTGTGTTGACATCAATTGGAAGAAAGCTGCGTGATCAGCAGGAACAGAAAGTATTATCAAGCCAACGTTACTCTTGCAGAAGCCAGCTCAATCATTGGAATGAGTATATCATACAGGACTGTGACTTCAGACTCAATCAAGTGGTTCTTTAAGGCTAGGATGGAACTCATATATCTGAACAAATATTCCTTCGTGCAGATCAATAAACATTGTTCGTTGTGTAATCTAAAAGAGGACGAGGATATTGCCTTATTTCATTGCTGGTGCCCAATTCTAGCAGCTACAGACTAAGCATCTCTCGGCAAGTCACAGCTCAGTTGGCATAAGGAAGTGAAAATCTTTTTGGATGGAGTAAACTGGTGCAAAGTGAGTGAATACTGTGCAGAGGCATGGAAATATAGACATTATTTGATATCAGAGTTCAATTACTAGTACTCGTTTGCAACCTTTGAAAGACTTTTGTTCAAAAAAGAAAAAAAAATTCATTGAAATTTGTAAATTTGTATTTCTGAATAACTCATTGAAAGACAATTATTATGAATTGAAAAAACTCAACTCACCCTGACGGTCCGTGACCAAGGGTTATTAGCTTGCATGTATTTCTTTTCAATTTATTTATGTATGCGTTCAGTAAAATAAAAGCAATGATTCTATTCTATTCTATACTATTCTATTCTAATATAATATAGTTTTCATATTGTTGAAGTTATACCATAAATGAGTGTATCAGGATCAATAATTATTCTAATCCTATCATTTCCTTGATTTCTCTTTTTTTTCTCTCTTTGAGAACATCTTAAACCTCCATTACTGTCTTCTTAGGCCTGTATGCTCCATCTTCGTTTAAATGATAATGTTTAGTTTGTAACGTATTCTGATATTTGTGAATAAAATTTATTTGAATTAGGTCTAACAAAGCATAGTTTAATCTTAGTTCGAACTATAAATTCACGGTTTAAAATTGAAAATCTACAGTATAAACTTTCAATTGTATAACTTGATTTAAACGGAGATGGTGCATACGGGCCTGATTCACCTTGTTTTGGACGGTTTATTCTAGTTCAATTTTAAATTATTTATTCTACTTATAATTTTATTCTAGTACAATTTTCTCTCAAAATAGTTCCTCCAAAAGTAGAGTTTAGTTCACTTCGATAATTTTTGTAATGTAATTCATTCTTCAATGCTCCTAAATTTGCCAAGGGAGAGAAACTATAAATGAAATCTTCTCCTAGCAAAAACTAGAATCATGTGCCGCGTCTAATCTCCCCTTCTTTGTGATATCTACAATGAAGTATTTTAATCTTCTGCCATTATACTGTCTATATTTTCTCAGAGTTTTTCCTCCTTCTCTTAAAAATCTTTTCCCATTCATCAATTTATTCTACTACTTAATCATTTTCACTTTTCATAAATAAAATTTATTTATCAGACTAAATTTAATATCAGACTCATTCAATAACTTCATTCTCACTAGAATATTAGTATGGTCTCCGAATTATTATTTTCCATAGCATGAATTTCCTTCTAATCGGATAAGATTACCTTTACTGGTATCCGTTCGTTTGATGGACTGAATTATTCGTGAATAAATTGTACTGAACTTGCATAGTTTACAACAATAAAATCAGCAACAAAACGAGCCAATCGATGAACAGATAGGAACTCGAATAGTTTCATATCAAAAGCAAGTTGATATCGATATATTGGGTGATATTCAGAGCTCAGTTCGGAAGCAATTGAAATTCAGTATTCAATTCCACAACCAAAGTACAATAATAATTGAATAGTAACAGCTTGCATTCGGAGGGGCAAGCAAAGCGCATTCAACATGAATCCGAAATGTTGTAAGAAAACATCCCAGATTGAGTCGCATGACTAATTCCGGGCATTATTAGGATGGTCGACATTTTTCAATGGGACCGCTGAGAGCGAAAATAGTAGAGAAGAGAGAGAAAGAGATACAGGAAGAGACCGGTGGCGAATAATGAAATATGAATGCTCCGATTTTCCTTTTCAGAGTTTGCATGGATATCCGGGAAGATTGGATTGAACTGAATCATAAAAACCAAACCGAGAAGCAGTGGATAAAGGTGAAAAGGAGGGTAGAGGAGAGGACCGGAAGAGGTTTTTCTATTCCTGGAGGAGATTGGATGGCTGAGAGGAGGGAGGAAGAGAGGAGGTGGAGGGTGGAGGTTGAGTGAGGCTAAAAAGAGGTTGAGGGTCGGTCGGGGTGACCAAGCTGTCCAAGAGGGATGCAGGCGGCCCAAGAAGCACGGCTCTTACCAAATCAAATTGAAACCTGGAAAGGAAAGGAGTTATTGAGAGAGAGTGAGAGACAAAGACGGAGAGGGAGTGACAAAGAAGGAGAGGGAATGAAAAAGAGGGAAAAAGAGAGAAAGTGCCTGTGGGAGAGCGGATATCTCCTCGGTTCTGGTCCGGGACCACTCCATCATCCCCCCTCACCCATCAGATCTCAACGACACCCTTTCCCCCACATCACACTTTTTTCTCTCTCTCACTCTCTCTCTCTCCTCGAGCACTTCTTATTCTTCGCCACTTTGCAAACTAAATTTTATCCCATAATTTTCGAGGCTGGCGCGTTCCGTTTATGACGTATTCTTCGAAATGAAGAAAGAGCAGAAAACATAATTCACTTTGGCGCTTCTACTCCCACTCTTCTTTCTTTCTCCACAATCGAACAGGACAAGAATATGAGCGAATTATTTATTCCCGATCTTCTTCACAGATTTCCGGCCAATATTGCGCACGCAAATCTGGTTTGGTTTTCACGTGTCACGAACGCACGGCGAATAAAAAACATCCAAGATTCCAATTATTTTTTCTACACTTCTGAAGGGAAAGAAAGTTTTATAAGTGACGTTACAAGCGTAGTAGAAAAAAGCCTCATGTATTGAGCACCAAACGAATCAGAGCTCATCAAATCCGTTTTTCTAGAAAGGAAACGTGCATGTCTATCCATAAGGTGTTGAATATACCTTAAGTTTTACCATGAGGTGTTCAGAAAAAATGGAGAAAGCCAATTAAATAAATTTGATTTTTGTATGGAACAGACTTATTCATTTTTTGAGGTGATGTCCCGACCTTGTCAGGATCATCTTGGCTGAACCATCATTTATGGCTGGAAATCATTTATGATTTTGTTTTTCAATTATGTAGTTTCATCTATAATTATTGATAAAGTTTTTCAAATCAACAGATAATATAGTGCCTTGTGAAAAAAAGTCAATTTTCTTTCTGATTTAATGATTCTACTACTAAATCCAATGTTGTTTACATCTTTAATGGCGTTATTTAGTATTTCAAATAATATCTCTCAGATATTTTTCCAATTATTCACTTCAATTATTTTTCAGGACCAATAATGAATAAATTTCTTTATTATGAAATTCGATTCATCTCAAAGTGGTGTATGAGACCACTGGTATGATTATTCCATTAATAAAATATTGTATTTATATTTATCAGTCAACTGGATGGAAGATTAGTGATCTGTTTCACAAATGAATTAGAAATATGGTGAAGCAGCAATTTCAAGAAACCAAAAGTTTTTCCCGATCGGAAAAAGTAATATTCAAGACATACTTTCGTTGTCATGCATCCTCAATCCAGAGCAAATGACATTCATTTTATCAAATTTATTCTATAAAAATGATAGAAAAAACTTCGGACTCCATGTTTGTTGTCATTTATCATTTCATAGTAAGAGTTTTGAAGTGTGAAAGTTAAATGAGATCATTAATAATTTCCAGGGAGCTTTCCCTCAGAATTCATTGTGAAATAAGCTCTCAACGAGCGTAGAATTTCTTCAACACCAGCAATTCAGCATCAATCACACTTAGGGCGAGGAATGAAATTATACTTGTGAATGCTTCGGAACAAGATATTATATCCATGTCTCAACAGATTCAATTACTGAACTTCGTTTTGTGAATGGATAAGTCTCGAAATGGATTTTGCGTTTTTTCGACTGAAAATGATAACGAGAAACAAATTTCATGATTGGGAACACACTGACTTGGAGAGAAATGAGTTTCGCAAGAAAACAAGAAGAGGCAACTTCCAACGACAAGTGGAAAATGATTGCTACATTGCATATTTTTCAACTTCGTCTCGAGAGTTCGCTTGTTCCTGGTTTCACATGCATTATGAATTGCATATCAGGAATATTTTAAAAATAATCTTATTATGTACTTTATTCTCAAAAATAATCAATTGTTCATCAATCTCTTGCCAATTATTACAGCCCACTTATCCATAAATCAATTATTATTCATTCATTTATATAAATTTTACAACACATTGACATGTGAAAGGAAACAACAGAAATACGTTTAAAACTGCTTCCATCCCAAATTTAGATTAAAAATTCCAGACTTAATGTACAGGATTCACGTCATTGAAGATATGAGTCCAAAGAAACTATAAACTAGCAATACTATCCAACCTCCCAAATAACCGTACATAGCATATTGACAGTTCATGCTTCATGATTGTTCACAAATATGCAGCCGTTCATAAATATACGAGTATTATCTCATTCCATACTATTATTCTTGAATGGATGGATAAATCCTCCCACATGCGGTCAAGTTCGAAAAGAACTTTGCATAATTATGTGTAATTCCATCAGAAAATTTATATTTTTTCTTCGTCAAAAACATTTATAAATATAATTTATCATTTTCCTTTCCTCTTACTTGTTTTTCATTCAAATTGTACTGTACGATGTTTCTGATGAATAAATCATTATTTCAGATGAAAATCAATCAAATCAAAATATTACTTCTTATAATCTTACCCTCAAGAACTATTACATAATTATAGATTATTTATTAAACTTGTCTTCATCTATCAATCTAAAACATCTATCAAAATTCTTCTTTAACACAGTACTTGAACCAATAACAACAGCTAAGTCAAGTTATCGCCTTGTAACTGATAGTTTTTCTCCGGTTGTCGAGAGCAATATAGTGAGTTAGTCGGTAGTTTATGTTCGAGTTTAAGCTAAGTTAACGACTATGCCTGCAGAGAGCAGCACTCAGCAGACTCATATGTTGTATCGGTAATATACGGTTCAATCTGCTAATGTGTGTCCTATGTTCCCAGCAAACCACCTGCTATCCACTTTTCAGGCGTCTTCCATTTCTTTTCCTCTCCTTCTTGCACTTGCGAGAAAATTCCTTCGCAACCGTCCACTCTGCTTTGTGAGATTTAAGGGCTCTTGGCTCATCCTGACTCATGCCCTTTGACCGTTAAACTCAGCTCGAATGTCCACTCCACCTCCACAAACTGCACAAGGTGAGCAATGTTTCTTGGTTAGAATCATCCGATAAATATTTTTGACTCTCCATGTGACTCTAACACTTCCTCCCAACATACGTCATGAAGTTCAAGTATGGAGAAACCTCCAGTCGGTTTTTGTAAGCTCTACAACAAGTGTAATGTATAGGCTCAATCATGACACAGAGACTCTATATGTGTATAATCATAATTATAATAGCGGATTATCCATGCTATGCTACGGGGTTATAAACTGTTTCAATCCCTGGAAAATATTTCCAATTGAGCCTAGGTTTATACTATGATACGATTTTCATATATAATACTTTTTCAAATCTACTTATCACAAACAAATATAATTATCTGCTATCATATATAAGATACAGCTATAAGATTACAATCAATTATCAAACAGCCTCTAAATCAAGGTGAATGCAATTTCAATTATCATGGGCTCACGCTCAATCACTTGATACGTGGGAGGTTTATAAAGTCATGCCAATGAAACGAAGTTGGAGCATACAGACTCAGGTTATTGGAAAATATCAGTTTCGTACAGTGTTTTGACGTCATGACTGAATGTTTGTTCAGAATTGATGAAATGTTGAGTGGTTGAAAAAAGAACTGAATCACAATCCGAGGAGAACCTGTATATGCGGATCCTGGTGGGTTAGCAAGTGAGGAGGCTTTCTTTAAAGGCATGCAACAGAAATGAGGTGGTAAGGTAAGGGATTATGCCAATATCTGTTCACTAATTCAGGAGAAGCTGTGACAAGCCACTTGAATTTAATTGGTTTGGATGGCAGACGCTTGCGCTCACGTTAATGGACTACTGCCACTACTCTTAATCCTGAAGGAACCTACTTTGAATCAATTATTTGCATCGTATGAACGGAAGGAGTCTTAATGCATCTCACTGCAAAAACCCAGCTTCACCCAATACGTAGGTCTATTAGTGGGGTGCAGCCACTTTTATGCTATTAGCAAGAAATTTCCTTAACGATTCCTTCAGTGTGAGCAGAAATTAAGATCCCTACAGAGAGCCTTTTTAAAACCCTGACGGAAGTAGATTCATGGTTGTTTAAAGCCTAGTTCAAGGAAACACTCGGCACCAGAAAATGTGTGGCTTGTGGTCGAGATTCAATATAATCTTGTTAATTGAGTGTAGTAGTCTTACGAAATTCTCAGTATCAATCTAGAACCTGGAATATAAATAGGATTGTATCTTATTATATTGATTGGTTTTGTGATTATTGATAAATTTATCATATTTATAATTTTAGAATAATTCACTTCAACATTATTTATCAATGATATTCCTCAGTGAAAGCATAGCCTGTTGTTTCTCTCTTATATCACATGTTATTGATGAATACTAATGAATAATTGAATTTGAATTTTACATTGTTGGTGCTTATCAAAAAGCGATGCACAGTGGAAATGTTCACGTATTGTTTATTGTTTCATCTTCTTATCCCGTCTTATTTAATAATCTATTAGGAATATTTTGCCGAAATTAGATTCATGCAGTTGGAATTAACCGATTTCTAACTGTTGATAATGATATCAATTTTATCTAATCTTCCATCTGCCGTCATGGCAAGCTATTTCCACTTCATCTAACAATAAGATTATTTTCCAAAGTCTAATATCTGTATCAAGGTGATTATGATCTAATTATTTTCAATTATTGTGAATTAAATATTTGACAATCAGATTCTGAACTGATTTACGTTACTCGTAATGTTATCAATTTGATAACACTGATTAATGTTACTGATTAATGTTATCAGTTTGATACAACATTTCAAAACAAATTTTGACCATTCAAATTTGATGATTGGAATCAACCGTTTTCCATTGCTTTACTTTGATAAATGATGCAATCTTTCATCATGAAAACTGGCGTGCCCCATTTCCACATCATCTATTATCTTCCTTACAGCAATTAGCAGTCATCGGACTACACAAACAACTCCGTCTCTGCCTGCCAAGATTGTGAGATAAGAAACAATACATGAGCGGACATTATCAACGCGTAGCCCACTGCAAAAAGTCCGCTGACGACCAACAGTAGAAGAACAGTTGTAGCACGCAATGTGTTTTATCTACTTCGGCTGCTCAGCACGATCGTTAGGTTACTACCAAGCGCACTTTATCTGTACTTGTGAACTGAGAAAGTTTCAAGAAAATTTTCCGTGAAGAGTTGCCCTTTACAATAAAGAATAAATGTTTTTATTCAACTGTATCCTCTTCTATTTGACTTTAACATAGGTTTTTTTGTGTTTTTGATAGCTTATCACACTCACCTTCCATACCCTGTGGGACTCATGTATGATTCGAAATCCCCATAGCTCAGAAGTTTTTTAAATAGTTTTGTTCATCACCTCCCTTCTATACCCTAGGAACCACACTGGATTGTGGGTCTAGGACAACTCGCCGCGGCCAACTCGCCGCGGCCAACTCGCCGCCGGGCCAACTCGCCGCCGACCCAACTCTCCGCGACCAGCTCTTATAAAGACTGATTTTCCCGGCATTTGTCACCACTTTTCAGGGATATTTAGATGCAGCTAACGATTCGACATGATATATAAATTAATTTTTAATTCACTAATCAAACTAATGTATTGAAAAACACAACTAAAACATGTTAAAAGGTACAAAAACTAAATTCATTGATGATATTTGTATTGAACCTTTAGCTTCTCTGTAAAATGCCTAATTTAACAGTAATTTCAGTTTTCAGGAATTCACTATTTTAACAAAGTAACGAAGTTAATTCCATTTATCACAGAGAATGTTCATTTACACAAAAGTCTTATGAAAGAATAAAATTTAGCTGTTATCAATATTATAATTCATTATTATATAATCACATTGTAATTATAATTAAAATTATAATTTATATACCATCTCGAATCGTTAGCTGCATCTGAATATCCCTGAAAAGTGGTAATAAATTAAATGCCAAGGGAATCAGTCCTTCTGTGGAGCTGGTCGCGGCGAGTTTGCCTGGCGGCGAGTTGGCCGCGGCGAGATGGCCGTGGCGAGATGGCCGCGGCGAGTTGGCCGCGGCGAGTTGTCCCATTCCGCTGGATTGTTACCTAGTGGGTAGATGGAATAGAATAATATTGAACAGATGTTAAGAACACACATGCTCTTTTTCTATGAATGATCCATATCTCATAAATATTCCATTTACTCACTACGTAACCATCCAGCAGTGCCGCCTTAGCTTAGAATCCATGGGTTTGAGTAACGGACGCACTGGCGCGGACGATTGCTACGCTACGGATGAAAATACGTGATAAGCTGATAAAATGATTAAAATTTTAAACTTCGCCGTCCGCATTGGTGTAGCCACCCTTTGGACGAAGCTATGCAAATCAAACGGAGAGATACATTTTTGGGAGGCTGGACGTTGCTCAATGAATATACTCAAATAATAGTTCAGAGGACACAATGGGAAGAGAATTGTAGCAGATTGCTGTTGAAAAAGTTGAAGAATACAGTTAAAGAAGAAAAGAATCATTTTAAAATAAATTTCTGTTGAATGTCCGCTCTCCTTTTGTTCAGAATCAACTAGCGTTTCAAGGAGCTTTCCTCCTCGGAAGCTGCATTGCCATTGGCCTGTTATCTCTGCGCTTGTCTTTTCAAACTTGGTCCCGACAATATCAATTTGAAAAGGATTATCAGGAATTAGAAGGCTGGCGAAGTTTTCTGCAGTGTAGAAATGGAAAGTGAAGGAAGGAGAGCTGAGCAGCGAAATCATCTTAACAATGTTATCAGCGCTTTGTTTAAGTTGAAAATTAATGAAATTACCTCGTTACACGACGGGTGTGGCTTTTAAATTTTATCGGCACGAATAATGGTGAAAGTAGAATTAAAAGGAACGTGTCGGGAGGCTGGCAAGAGAGAGAGGGAGAGGGAAAGACAGAAAGAGAGAAGAATATGGAGGGGAGGAGAAGTGGGCAGGAAGGAAGAAGTTATCACTATCGATGAAGCAGTAAAATGGGAGCTCGTTGCATAAAGACTGCGATGTAATTATCGCCATGCGACCTCCAAAGGGTGAAGGGTTGTGAATCGGAGGGGGGGGATGTGTCTGTGTGCAGCAGAAGACTGGGGGGGGGGGGGGAAGGGATGAGTAGCTGGAGCCACCAGAGATAAGGCTAGTGCCCTGAGCTAACCGGGAGACTGGAGAATCCGGAATTACAGCAGCACTAAAATAACAAAACCCTCCACTTCTCGCCATTCGGCTTATCTGCGCCGGTTACCTGATAACACCGTTAATGTGACCCGTCTCTGTTTGTTATAAAATTGTCCTCTACTTCATAAACTCTCCCAAAAACACACCGCCCACTTTCCACTGACAACCCGCCAATTTCAAATTTTCGAGAGCACCCACTAAACAGGCATGGCCCTGATCCCCTCGCAAGGGATTTACAGTCTGAAAGGGATTGGCTGACCCGCAAAGCAAACATCGCCTCCGGGAAAAGGTTCTTGGGTCGCCTCTTGAAATGTTTGGCGAGATTAGCGTGAGACGGCAAGAAGCTGCAAGTGGCCAAAGCTTCCCAATTCAATCTGCATGTTCTTTTGTTAGCTGAAGTGATTCATTTTCAATTTATAAAGATTGTAATCGATCCTATGTAAAATCATTCAATAATGTATAATACCATTCACACAATTTCAGTATACACTAGATCATTCACATCCGAATATGGGCTCAAGATTTTAATACCAATCAGAAGTAACTTCAGAAGAGGTATATACATTGTACCTTTATTCATAATATCCCTTTCAATACCCTATTTACCTTTTTATAACTTGATGTATTCACTCGAATTTTCTCACACCACTTATACTCGTACTTATAAATAAAAGTAAAATAGTGTTATACTTTGTGGTTTTCAGTTAAAAATTGAATAATCGAGATAAAAAATTGGTTAAAGTGGAGAAAATCAACGGCATTTTTTTTAATCACCAGTATCGTATTTGAAAATGAGTTTTCTTCTATCTAGATGTAACAGTAACGATAGAATTTGAAGACAAATGATCTATACTATTCATTCTATTCATTATGCTATCTACAGAATACTTATAATTTGGAAAAATCAAAAAATCATTATACTCTCAATCAGCAGTTTCATGATTGAGAACTATTTTTTCTCGCCAAACTAATTCTTGCTGCAGTTCTGAAATTTGAAAAAGGCAAATTATGATCTATACTTATTCAACCAACAAGAGATATAGAGTAAATTTTCACTCTGCCATCTACAGAACACTTATCAGCTACTCAGAGTATCATTATCGGATTTGGGAAGGCGGATTAGAGCTTGTACTAAGCAATTGCGAGCGAAATCTGTGAAGACTAAAGTGCAGATAAAAACGCAAAGCCGCCATTCACAGTGCGTTTAATGACCGCAGAAGGCCGTAAAAAAGAGTTATTGTTGGGTGAAAGTTTGTTGAAACTTCTTCGCATCTATCCTATTATTACTTGCAGAACGAAATAACACAGCTGTAGCCTACTCCTCCCTGATTGCCATGCAGAGCTGTTTATCTATTCCAGCTTGGTTGGCGCTGCATCTCTTGCCTCGAATAACAGTTGCAATAACATGCCAACCGAGCTGTTTACAACTATTTCAACACTGTTTTCAAACGCACATCACATCCAAGACATGACGGAATGTGTCGAAATATGAGGAAATACAATGGGAGGTGGTTGGCTTTCAACAGAGAATTGCATTCATGCTGTACAATTGGAGGACTTTTTAGAAAACCTCCTAGAAAATCTAGGAAGGCCACAGTTGACATTAATTGACTATTCATTCATTTGAAATAACCTTGTCCACCCACAAACCCACAATTACAAAAACTAGCAACAAATACGAATATGAAAGTTAGGAGAAATAAAAACTTGATAAAAACAAAAGGTTGGAAGGGTGAATGTGCTGTAGATAAAATAAGGAGGAGGAATTGAAAACTCTTTCAAAACGTTTTCACTAATAATCAAAGTTATAAAGTTTCGTAAGTGTTTACAATGTGTACAAGGCATACAAACCATGGAATATCAAGAGGGATGAAAAGGAAAGGGAATATAAGAGAATAACTTTCACCACAGTTGTAATAAATACTGTAAGTATAAGTAACAAAACGAAAGTTTCAGTATACAACAATAAAAACATATTTAATTTAATTTATATATTCAAAACATATTTTATTTCTTTATTTGGATCAATCAGAGAAATAAAAATAGGAAAGAGAAACAGGAAGACACCCAAATCTTCTACTATTCTTGAACTTACATAAATAACACAAATGTTGAGTTATATCCAAATTAATTACTTTTACCATGAAAGATTTTCACTCCAAGAGTAATAATAATATCATTGATATTATGCAATGGTTTCATTTCGTTCAAAAATTTGTCTTTTTTTCAATAAATTTGAATTAGAATTTGAATAATCCAATAATAATCAATATTGACTTTTGAAAGTTGATTTCAAAGCGGTAAAAATATTGAACAATTCGATTATTCCAGTAATATTGGAATTAATTTGACAATTTTGAGTCGAAAATTGTACACATATAAACAAAAATGTGAATCAACTTTATTATAATTTCGGAAGATGCAAACTAATCCCTCCAATAATGAAAGTTATCCATTCATACTGTGGCTCCGCTCCAAAAATTCCAATTCAAAGGTTCGCTCTCCAGCATCCAGGATCAACCATTGGATTGAGCAATGCATCAATCCAATGGTTCAAAAGTTCGGTAATAGTTAGGGAAATTCTTCAACTTTTGAACCTTTCAGAGTAGAAAAAATTGATTTCCTATAAAAAGACATGTCCTTTCAAAATCTTTATAGGCCCGCTACTAATAAATCGTGTGCGGGAGAAAGAGCCAAGAAACACTACACGAGTAAATGTCTCTCGTATTCGATTCCTACACAATTTTATTTTTTCTGAAAAATAAAGGTGCGAAATCTGGTCTGTCAGGTGGTGAGATCATGAAATTTTAACGACATTCGAGGGACAGACCAGCCTACATTTACATACAAGTCAGAAATCAAAGCCGGCTTCCGTGTTCTGGTTTACATCCTCTCGGCTATTGGTCGGCATCATTTATATTTTAACAGCCGAAACGTGAGTTCTGCAGCTCTTTGTTCCTTCCGCATGTCATTTTTGCACAGAAATAATGACGCGAAAAACTGGATGATGTTTGAATATTTATTCAATTTATAGGATTCATGCGATGGACGAGTGCGTTCGATTGTGGTTGCATCATCCGCGTTTAGCATGCAAATAAATTCCGAACAAAGTCTCCGTTCTTCCCCACAGCATCCGTCTAATACGGCCTTTGAATTTCTGTAAGGCTTTTGTCAAACTTCACAATGTACACTCTTGTTATTTTTCATGTTTTTTTTTGATCGAGTACCTAAAATGTGTTCTCATTGTAAATTGCTTGCAAAATTCTATAAAAACAATAAAAAGGCTTTTGATCGAGTGAAAAATGTTCTCATTGTGAATTGCTTTCAAAAGTATATAAAAAAGATATAAAATATTCTGGGAGCTGGAATAGGTCACAATTCTGAAGCTTGTTGGCTCATTTTCAACATCTGATTAGATTCCGATTTTCCTTGTTTCAACATAACATTTATTTGTTAATGAGTTTTCCGGGATTCAACTCAGTCTTTTCCTTGAAGCTGAATCTTACTCTGTTGAATTATCGAAATGATCAAAACTTATCTAATTTATTTTTCTCCAATCATTTATCTCCTTCATCACTCTTCACTCATTCTTTCATTCCATTCTCATTTTTGTTATTATTTCCGAATCATCTATTTTTCTCATTATCAGTATAATATTTGAAATTAGAGTATAATCTTTTCTCTTTTAGGTGCTAGTTCATAATGGGACGTTGGAAGAGATCCATGAAAAACCCATGAACTCTTAGTAGAACAGCTGAGGGAAAATTACTGAATAGATGAACGTGATACAAGGAAAACGAACGGTTTCTGGGAAAATCACTTGCAAAGTGTGCTTCCACTTTAATTATTGTGAACTGCTAAAAGCAGTATACCCGGAATCCAAAGTGGCATGGGGAAAAGGGGCCATGAGTTTTCAAGAGTGACCTACTGAAGATGAATTTCTTGGTAACTACAATCGAAGTTAACTGTTATTCAAAGTTTGAAATAGTTATGAAGACTAATAAGTGAAATCTTTGAGAAGTCCTATCTCACTAGATGACATGCCTGCCAAATAAGCAGACAACAATCTGAAAATTGATTTGTATAAATAATTAATCATTTCAAATCAAACTAATCTTCATGAATTTTCTATTTTTTGAAAACGGAGCAAAGCGCATTCCTATTTTATTAGTTTAGTAGAAATTCCTGCAATATCCAAATGTAAATTATTAAATGGGCTAATTTTTCCTTAATTAAAAATCTGTCAAGAGCTCAGAAGAAGCGAATGATAACTCGTGAGCAAATGAAAGTTCCTATATTGTTGATGGGGTAAGTTTATTTAAGAATCACCAATATTGATTAGTTAGAAATCGTGCTTTCTTTTGAACGTAGCCATTGAGTAGCTCAAATCTCAACTTGAAATTGAATTAGAATACTGTAAACACTTTACTTGGTTATATTTACAAGATACATCAATATTCGTATTACTGTATTTGACAATTTCGTAAGTCTGTGTCTTCTACTTATTATCAAGTACCTAGCATTGAGGTGCTCACTTCAATACTTCTTCTTGTTACTGTCTTGTTACTTCAATGTTACTGTATCTTTCTGTCTACGATTCATCACAACACTAGACAGACAAGTCTATGTTTACATAGTTATTGAGTTCATGTCTATTATTCATTCCTACAAACGTTTTCTGTTGCTTCATTTCTGGAAAACTTATTGAATTATTTAAACCCAATTCAAATAGAAATAACATTGTGAAAGTTGACAAGAAATTTGAGCAAAACATTAGAACCAACTTACAGTACTAAGTTGTTTCAACTACTTTCCCACTTACTGTGAAGTTTAAATCAGGTGAAACTTTTAGTAATTTATTGAAATAACAAGTAGGGAGTCAATTCCGATAGACAATTTGTCATAAGGTATGATAATATGCAAGGAATGTTGAATCAAAGCAGATTTGAAATTCGATTTGGTGATTTCACAGAATGTGCGCCAATGAAAGGAGTTAGGATTCCACGAACTCATTGTGCTTATAATATCTGATGACAGATTTCTCATCCAATAATTAATTCTAGGATTCCAACGATCAAACGGCTATTCTACTAATTCATGATTTGGTCAGACGGTTCATCGCCCAATGCTTTTCTTATGCATTGAGTGATTCTAGGCCTTCCACGATCAAATTCCATGGAAGGAACAATACTGAGAATCGTTAGGATCGGTCAGACGACCACTGATCGTAATGTCAAGACAATAGTGGGGACAATGCTCTCCCATCCAACGAGATCACCGACTTGCGGCGCAGTTAGCTTAATTGGTTTCCTAACTAGCTGTGGTCCACTCCATTCCGATCACCGCCGCCGAAAAACCCAGATTCTATTATTATTGTGAACCGGCCGTGTCCACTAGCTGCTGAATGCGTTCGAGGGTGAGTGAAGTATCTGTGTTGAGCCTGGTATCCTATGAATTGCAGATGGAATTCAGTGGACCTCTGAAAAGTACTTTATTTCAATTCGCAAATATACGTTACATAATTCCAATAATATTATCATTGGTTTCGTATGGCTTTACTCACACTTGGAAACTCAAATCTCGGAAACTGAGCGACTCGTTTAACAAACATGTGCTTTCAAATGATGACGCTCAGACGATTCTGCAACCTTACTGTCTGAACGTTATCGTTTGAAAACTCATGTTTGTTATACAAGTCGCTCAGTTTCCAAGTGTGAGTAGAGCCTATATGTTGCTCTATCTATATTCATTTATTTGATCAAGAATACAATATTAAGGGAAGAAAACTAATGTTTAGCCCAAAACTTCTTCTGTTTCCCAGGGAAAACTTCACTGTGTATAAAAACTCTTTTTTTTTGAAGTATTGAAGAATATACGAATGATACTGGATGATTATGGGAAAATTTATATCAATCAATCATAATAATCAAATTTGATGTAATTATAAAAATATCAATATTTTTGAATGATTGAACACAATTTTCGTATATTTTGTATAATTTTATCAATATCTTAATACAGTAAATCTTGATACAATAATAGAAAATTGATATAAAATATAGTCTTTGCTTCTATAGACTTATAAGATCCCTAGGCTCATAGGCTTAAGCCAATGAAAGGCCATTTGCCTTTGAAAGCATCACTTTTGGCCAATGTCACCGATCCAGAATTGGCCAACAACCATTTGGTCCACGATAATCTGGTTCAACGCATGTACCAATAGATTCCTCATCAGCAATATTGATTGCAGTACTTTGTCACTGGCTGTGCAGTTGTTACGACACGACACGCCGCGATCCGTTATTCGCCATTGTTTCTGGATCGATTCGGTGTGTCTCGGGCTTCAAGCAAAGTCTGTCAGTTAGCACCGGGCTGTGAAGCCAATGCAGCCCCAACTACACACTACAACTTCCACCATTTCACTAACAACCCCCTCTCCGCCACCTAACACCCCCTTCCACTCACCACAACACAGCCGAATAATTTATTGCGGCACAATTTGGCTCAACAATAATAACGGTGGCTGGACCCTAGCCATCGCCCCCCCCACACCTTCAGTTTGGACATTACTACAAGCTTGGAACTTCATTAGCACTCCATAGGCTGGCAATTGAAAACAAGCAATACATCACGCACCGTTGATCATAAACAGTCACCTTTGACTCTCTATGTAGGCCTAGTAGGTGATTTAGTTAGTGTTGCAGTCGATGATGTGGAACTATGGAATTGATGTCACAATTTTGCAACATTCATATTATTTGGCTGTATGCTTTCTCATTCCTTGAGCATTGATAAATTCAAATTCAATTCCCATAGAGTATCAACATACATTTCAGCTCCTCCTACTAATAGTAATCGTTCTGAATCCCCTGATACATTTTGCTGTCAGTGTTTTTATCTCATTTAAAATATGATCTCCAAGTATGAAATATCAATATTGTTAGTTATTTGTGTTAGAATTGAATATTAAGGGAAAAGGCTGAAAGAATATTGTATAAATAATTATACAGCTCATTGAATACTTTTTTCTCAGCTAATCTATGATTGTTGTTCATTATTGTCCCCTATGTAGAGACCAAGTTAGTCCTATCACGTAAGGCTACATTATATCATTCAGAATCTGATTTACATATTCATATCGTGTATTATCATCTCCATTGACCTATCTTTGTTATATTTTCTTTTAGGAGAATAAAACATTTCAATATTCTTTCTTCTCAGCATCTTAGAATTTTCTCAATTTCTGATATTTTGTTTATGAATTTTATAACCCAATTCCATCAAAACACAACTGAAAAACTTCAGTCGTTTTTAGTTCGCTTGCCTATTGAAGAGTCTGATAAAATATTTGATTTATACGGCTAACAGCACAATAAAAATATAAATCAATTTGTGGAATTTGGTCTGTTCATACTGCACACTATTTCTCTGATACGAAATATTTCATCCGGTTGATAACAATGGAGTCGATTATTGTTTGTTATATAGCACAGATTTCAATTAAGATAGCAGTTCTTGGTGATTCATTTCTTCGGGCCCAGTGAGCACAGGACATAAGCGCTGATAACGTATCGCTGCCGGTTTTTTGGACATTGTCTTTGGATGGCCAGAAGACACATCATAACACACGCACGCCAATACATGCTCATACACGACTGCTTGGGTGTGTGTTTCTTGCATCTTGTATCAGTGTGGGGACAATACTTGCTCCGGTAGTGTTTGGAACATCGTAAATCAATGTCATCTGTCTCTTAGTCGGAAGGATATCTTCTTCCCCATCCCAAGATGCAAGGAAACGTACTGTGACACGAATGAACTCGTTCTGTGTAATAGTCTTTCATCATTTCAACTGAGCATGACAAACTGTTTATTGTTTCTCCACTCAGCAAATTTTGGTCTCATTCGTTCTTGTTATCTAGCTATTATTGAATTATTAAATATAAAATGTTCTATGAATATATTTTTAGCTATAAATTATTGTTAATCAATTATATTTCTGCTAATCATTATTAATTTTTCATGTTTGTTGAAAATATTTAGTTTTATTTTCTAGTGTAGCACGCCAAAGTACGGCTGCTCCTTCCCCAAGATAAAGCTTGCACTTTTGGGAAAGTAGTTCTAATTTGTATACTGAATATACAAAATATATTACAATTGTATAGTGATTAATTCATTTTCGCTGTGAATTTAAAAAATTGCTATTGTGTTATTATGAGAATGAATGAAGAATTGGCATTGTAAAACAATTTGATGAAAAGTATTACACGCCCAATGGCAATGACCATTATCAAGTTTCGACAATATCACTGCAATGTTGACCATATAGGGCTTATTTTATCTTACGGTTTTCCAATGCTTTTATTTGAAATATTGTTAAGAAAAATAATTTTAACGAATATTGAGTTTATTGACTTATTGAGACTCTTGCCTTGTTCATCGTATTAACCTAGTCACAGCTTGGACTCAATAAAGCTTGCTAGAGAGTATTCTAATTTTGGTTAAAACACAGAAGGTCCTCTTGGGTATTAGTGTTACATGGTCTGGAGTCTAGAGCTTTAGATTAAATACAGTTATGAGTGAGAAAAGATATCATAATAGTGAGCGAGAAAGTTTTTTCAATCATGTGGCTGCTTATAGAATGGTTCCATTATGTTCTGTTCAATAAAAAGAAATATTCTATTTACATTCAATCACTCAGAATTTTCAGAATATTTGAATTCATGTGAATTAATTTTGAGTATTTGCATTGCTATTTTGAGGAGATAAATTTGATTTTGAATTTCCAATGGGAATGAGAATGTGTAAATAATTGGATTATTTGTTACGAAATTTGTATTTTAATTCAATTCCATGGAATAACAATTTTTCTCGCATTTCTTCTCATCTATTTTACCGTCGAAACAGAAAATTGAAAGCTAGAAATATATGGAATCAGTTTTGGAATGTTTTCCCAGTTATCATGATAGATTTGATCTGCTCATTTCTGATTCTCGTGAACAGTTCTGATTCAGAACAGTCATTTGCGCAAAATAATCTCTTTATTTTGTAATCATAGAATACTGAATTGTTTAAAATCGAACAGATTAATTCTCTCAATTGCACAGAACATAATGGAAACATTTTTATTCGTAACCAATTTTTTTTCTTCAACGATAGATTGCTATCTAGTCTTGTGACTAATGAGCATATTTTTTCCGACCTAAATATTACTAAACACTTTTTACAAAAGTAAACCTCCTTAGGTTCTCTTATTCAAATTCAATCACACTCAAGTACACTACTGATGGCTGTACTACTTAGCTAGGTTTCATTCATTCACACCACTGCTCTGCTTTTTCAACTGGTAACCAAAATTATTGATGAAAAGATTTGCCCGCTCTTTTTATTGTAATCTATTGTACTCCAATAACCTGGAATATTGAATTGCTAATGAAAGAATTTTCTGCTCATTGTTTCGTAATCTATTGTACTTGAATAACCTCATAACCTGGAATATTGAATGTATAATGAAAAAAACTTCCCGCTCATTGTTTTGTGATCTATTGTACCCGAATAACCTGGAATATTGAATAGATAATGGCCGAACAGGCGAGGCGATCCGTCTTCGTCGGAACACTGCGGTTTCGTGATCAGGTCTCTCGAACATCGGGCCCATCTTCAGCAAACCGCTCCCGGAAGTCGATAATCACCGCTGACTTGCGGCTGACGTCATCGGCTCGAGAAGGTTTCGGCAACACTCTTCAAGCAACCGAAACGGGATTCATCAATTCTCCACCCACAAGGGATGTAATCCAGAGCCTACAAGCTCTGTCAAGTTGAATTACACCGGTACAATGGTGCCTACCTAATCTGTATTCTGTTACTAATACAGTATTGAATCCTGCTCATCCCTGGTAAGCAGGCAATAGCCTACTGGCTTCCAACTTGCACAATAGATACATTTGAATCAGCCAATTCACTACCTCTACCCATCCTACTGATTATATCATGAATTACAAGTGCAATTAATGTGCGCAATACTTCGATGGCGGTGATAGAGGAAGATGATTGTGTCTACAATATAACCATGATGATGTGTCAGTATCTACAATATAATCAATAATCATGATATTTCCATTTTATAATAAGAAAGGATATGAACAATATGCAACATTCAGATAATTACGATTTTTCTGTAAATGTGTAAAAACTCAATTTGTATTTGTTTGTTTGTGAATATTGAATGAATAAATAAACCTACTTATTAATCAACTGATCATTAATGAATACAGTAAAGCCTCGATAGTATGAACCACAATGAAATGAATTATTTTAAATCCCCTTGAACCCTTGTTATCAGTATTATAAAACCAGGTATAAATAGGAATACTTCGATGAGACAAATTTTCCTCTTATACCTTGAAATTTAACTTATCAAGTTATTTATAAATCTTCAATTAATAAATCTATTGAAATAAATTGACTTACCACATAAATACATAATACCACAGAGAAGGAGAGGAATCATCCAAATTATCGCTGTTATAATATTCTTACATTGAACCCTAGACTATGAGTGATGTTGATTCGTACGTTCCCATATGGTTTAGTTGGGAGTGGTGAGGATTCACCTAAGAAAGTGAAGGATATACTCATCACTCGAATATTTTTACCTAACCCACAAGATTGGCAACCACCGTACTTTTCAACTTAATTTAACAGTGAGAGGAAAATGGATGAACAAAAACAGTACAACTCAAGTTTGAAAGAGCAAAAGATGTGTTCAGCCAGCATATGAATGTGGATAGGCCACCAGATGATTACCAACAATAATTACATTATCGCAAAATTGTTGGAATCCTCAATCCCGCATCAATTGGAGCGTATAGCTGCTCACGACGAGAAGTTTGAGATGATTTATGAGAGCTAATTGAATCGACGTGAGGTGGATCCGCAGCCTATACGTGAGAAGAGGCTAGCCAGCTGTGGCAGAGGCAGAAGCTGAACATAACCGAAACGAGGTGGCGCGATCATGCATGAAAGGAAAGGCAGAATGGTGCTAGCGTCATCCCCAAGCAGAGGGTGTTGTGGCGTGCAGAATGGAACGTAAGGCTGAGTTGGCTGTATCGGAAGAGAGCCAGTGATATTATGAATTTCCGGAGGATAAAGTTACGCTCCACTGTGCACAGTCCGGTGTCTATACGCCACGTTTACGTGAAATGTAGTTTCAAGAGACAAAAGCAGAGCACTCGTTAGTCTCTTTGCAAACCGACTTTTATGTCTCGCCGATTGTATCATGACCCTTCCGGGTTTTTTTTATGTTGGACGGAGAAGTTTTCAATGCACTGACATGGAAAAACCCTTGTATGAATGAGTTTTATTGGTGCGCTAGGGCATATTCGATCACACTTCAACCTGAACGCCCACTACTGTACACACGCAGAGACAAACACAACCCTGTTTAATACAGACAGAAGAAATGAAATTTTAATTGGAGGAGGAAAACTGCGAGTCTTTGAGTATCTCCCATACAAATATCGTATTCGATTCATAGAGATCCTTTGTCTATCAACGATCTGAATCAGAGCAATATAATTTCATTAGTTTGTTTGGAACATTTGAACCTACTCGTTGATCGAATATCGAGGAAGATGATTTTGTCAGAGCTAAATTACTCAACTTAGTGAGCGAAAGAAGAAATTTGAAGTCCTCTAAAATTTTAAATTCAATTTCTGTGTAGCCTATTAGTAATAATCTAGAATGATATCAATAATTTTATAGTTTAAAGCAACTGTTTCACTACTCTTCTTGAAGTTCAACCTAATTTTTCTCTCGAAAACTTCATTGTTCTCCATTAGGCTACTTTTAGCATGAATTAGAACTGCACTGAAATGTGTTGTGAGAATCATGAGGCTCAAATCAATGAATACAATCATCTTCTTGTGTTTTATCTCTTAAACAAAAAATCATTTCTAATTATTGTGTTCCTCAATTTTCGACTTCATTCAATTGCAACTTTGATTTACGATTGTTCTCTTTCAACAACTTTTCATTGCAATAATAGAGATTCCAAGATCAATTATTAAATGGGAATAATAAGAAGAAAATTAAAATAGACTTTCTTATCTGGATTGTAGTGTAAGGACAGCCTAATCTTCAGTATGATAATCTAAATGAAGTGAATTTGATCATTTCTTTCAAATTCTGATCATCAACTTCCTCTACACATAGAATTCAAACCACCTTCAGTGTGGGCGAAGTTAGCCTGAAGCTGAAGCACATGTAGGCCTACAACTCGAAACACTGGTAATTTGTTGTCGAAGACGAGCAAAGAGACAGCGCTGCTGACAATGGGACAAGGGACAGTTGTAGCGAGATGCTGTGCTCTGTTCTGCGAGCATCAAATCAAGTCTCTCTGAATGGAGGACAGTCGGAGTTCGATCATAGAGGTCGAGTTGTTGAACAAAGGGTGCGTGTGATGAGCTCTGGTGAACCCTCACGGGGGGGTGAGAGGGGTGGAGGGCGCATCAAAGGGCCAAGATTCTTGGGGTGGGAGGTGGAGGGGTCGGTGATCTTGATTGGCCAAAGCAGGGCGCGCTGTGTTTGGTACGCGCCTCTTGTTGTCCTAATTATACGGCTCTGGGCACTCGTTCTAGTTTTCTTAACTCGTCTAGAGAACGGCGTCGTTAAGGAAGCGAAACAATCCTTCCTACTCCCCCCCCCAACCAACACAACCCCTAAAAATCCTCCACCAACAAAGCTTACACACACGACGAGCCAACCAACCCCCAACCACACGCAGCTACAACCACTAATCTCCTTTCCTCACAAAACTGCTATAAAACCCTAATTGAATCTCTCTCCACTCAACTTTCCTCAATGCCAGCCATCAGCTCCAGAATGAACTCTGGCCTATGTAATGAATCGGCTGAACATCACTACAGCCTTCATCAACGTGATTGTTACCAGCATTTTGCAGTAGAACGGGTTTTATGTGTGTAATCATCGACAAGTTTTAAGAAATCATAGCTTTCATAGTACGATGCATATTTAAATCACTACTACAACTAATTTTACCATAGCACGGCACATGATTGAGATTCTGTATTGTATTGTATTTCAAGATTAACGTATCTAGTAAGATAAAGTTAGACATTACTGCTAATTTCATTTTACACTACCACCATTTCTTGTATATTGTGTCATCTGGAACAAACAAAAATTTGATTTTATTCTATTTCAATTGAGGTGAGTAGCATTGATTCTACTCACTTGCTCTGTGGTTGTTAAAATGTTGTTGAAAGGCTACTGAAGTTTCATAACATCATCCAACTTTAGATATATCTTCTCCAACATGGTATTATTCAACCATTAGAGGATTGAATGAAGTGCTATTTCGAAATTAATGATACATTGGGATGTATATTCATACATTTAATCTTGAAAAACGTCCACACAACCCTTTTATTACAAAAATGTAGGATATGAGAGACTATTGTATGAAGAATTTTGAGATGTATTGATCATTTGGACCTTATTAAATGAATTTAATGGATCCCAATTATTGTTATGTTTAAAAATGTTAACCTCTCTATCACATTATGCGGGAAATATTTTTCTCGCACGGTAACAAGGGAATATTATTTCTAGCTTTTGCACGTAACAAGACTAAAGGTGGAGTGAAGAAATAAACTTGCTTTTCTCGGTAAGCCTGTAAAAGGAACAGGAGTTGCCAAAAGGATTTGCTTCCACCGCAAATTTTCAATCGGAAATGATTGGAAGAAGGGCATAAGGCAAGCTCAGGACGGAGCTCCGTGCATTGTTCAACTCCCCCTCTTCCTCACTCACCTTGTAAGTAAATGTGAGAGCAAATCTTTGTTTAGTTCTTTCGTCTTCTCAGGAAGTGAAACACGACAGAGCAAATCGAAAGCTGAAGGGTGGGCAAGGCTGGTGGGGAGGGTGCTACAAGTCTACTGAGAATGTACATTTAAAATATTGGAGTAGGCTGGAATATGGCAGCTACTGTACCTCGTACTGTAACAGTCATACGCTGACTCTTTGAGCATATTATTCAGAGTATTCTCTCGCCAGTTTCCCTATCTTTTCTCTTGTTCTTTTAAGGGATGATTGTTCTACCCTTCTGGTACACACACACTCCACATCCTTTTTTTGAATTGCAGTGCAAAAACAAGCAAAAAGCTCATCCCTTGCGCCACCCTCACCAGGAACAGGAAAACCTTTCACTCTTCTTAGTCTTTTCACATTTCTCCTCCTGCTGGCATTTGGGAAATACGTTTTCAGCTCGGCAAACGTTTGCACAGGAAGCAATAGTTTATGATGGAAATGAGTTGTAGGCTTTAACCGGCCATAATCGTAATGACGAGCTCCAAAAACAATGCATTTATGTAATTGAAACTGACTTTCAGCAGGGAAATTGAGGGAGCAAGTCTCTCAGAATAAGAATATCTCGTGGGTAGATCTTGTAAAAACTCGTGATGTTGTTTGTAATGAGTATTCGCCTTGGAAGTATAATAAGATAAGCTTTCTTTTCATTTTTCACTCGTTCAGATAATTGGAAAGAGTATTTTTTTACTCAATTCAAGCTAGAGATACAATTGTGATTGTACAAAGAAAAAAGGTGATAGTAATCACTCTACAATTAATAACATAATATAATGTGCTAATCATATTTAATTGATTATCTCTGGTAATCCTCATTCATTTCCACAGTCCCAGACTGGTCCTCATAATATTGTAAATAATGAATGTTTCGTTTCCATTGTACAAGATTGAAACTCTGATATTTGGAGGGAAAGTTTGCTATTGCATTAACTATTCCTGTGTAAATTTCACCTAAAGATATATTGCCTATATTCGTCAGACAACTAGACAATCTCAACAATACACTATCGCCTACATACTTCTAGACTAGTCTTCATTTATTGAAAATTTATGAATGTTAAGTTTTGATTGAAATCCTACCCATGACAGTCTAAGAGTTTGACTTGATTTGAAGTGCGTATTTTCTCATTGCTCATGTTCTAGGCCTAATTGATTTCAATCTAGCTGAGAATTGAATCACATTCAAAGTACATCCCGTATTAGTTGAAGTCTTTCTACTGCCTGTCATGTCCTGGCCCACGCGTTGGTTTCAGTTTATTTCATAAATCGTGAGAAGGATATTAAGGATTCCACGGTTTTTGATAGAAAAGATAGGCTACAAGCATGTAAAAGAATTCTCCAGATGACATTTCATCTTAAATCCCGGTAAGACCTTGATATCTCGACTTTATCAAATTCCTTCACAGGATTTAACTGAACTGCAAAGCTTGAAAATTCACTATATCGTTTTTCCACTTACCTTGACAGTTGAACGTCAAAGAGATTTTGTTCGTGTTGAGCAAGAAATGCTTTGTAAGCTTCAGGCTCATGGTTTACTCTGTGGTGCAATAAAAGAGAATATATTACATTTCATGACTTTACATATTCCATCTATCTAGACATGGTTTCTTTCATGCGACAAAATTTGTTATCACATCTCTTTGGGATACACTTCTTCAATGAAGGGCTCCCAACTGCTTTATTCTTGAAAGATTGAATTAAAATTCTTTTCAAAATAATCCCATGAACCTTCAAGTGAATATCATATAATATGTAACTCATATTGAGTCTCTGTTTGGTACAGGAGAGACATCTATTCGGATCCAAGATTTTTCGTTGGAAATGATCCATTCAAAACGTCATTGTACATTTCCACAAGTTCAACAGTACAATATTCATAGTGACTGATGGAACTTGATGCACATGAGATATTATTGTATTATTTTGCACAGGTCTGCGTTGGGGATATCCAAAAATCAATATTTAATCTCATACTAGCAATAAACGGGTCACATTTGCACCTATACCATAAAACTGTTCCAAATACTGGTTGGATTGGAGATTATTTCTAAACCTACATACAAAATTTGGTTTGAAGCATATTGATGTTTTGAAGAGACCAAATTGAAAATACAAGATTCGTCAACATTGTTTAATCGCGTCTGTACAAAACACAACTCAACTGTCTTGACTAATATAACAGTATAAGGATCAGTTGCCCCGAATTCTAATTGGATCTCACCACCGTAAAATGACGTTATCTAACCAAATGAATGCATCTAATTTCTTATTGAACTCAGTGAAAAGTGAAATGAAGTAATTGCAAGGTTGTTAAATTCAATAATTGTATTTTTGTACAACTGGCTGGTGTAGATTTCTTATTTTTCTTATTGGAAACTATCAGCCACTCATTGAAATATCATTTCCCAGACATTTCATCTCATCAAGTGATTTCCCGAAATGGTAGCTCGGAACCTTCATTTTATTCTTCCAAAGTATACTCCCAATAACATTTGCCTCTCAATCCAATGTTACGACTATGTTGCATTGCCAAACACATGGTGAAAATTCAATATTTTGGAACACTATAAGGACGGCAGTTGTAGAAAAAAGTAAAGTTGTAAGAAATATCCGATTTGTGAAAACTACAAAAAGTATCGTCTTTTTCTATTCCAAAACATTGAAAGTATGCAATGGAATTGTCAAAAGTGTTCGGTTGGAAACATTCGTATTGAGAGTGGTGGTTTGAAGGCAGAGCAGTTAGTGAAGCTGCACAGGTGGTACTTGAGTATGAATATTGGAGTTAATAGACCGACGTGTTGCTTGAATTATGCATAGATATATATGAAATGACCCTTTAGGGGTGCTTGAAGTGGGTGAGTCCATCTCGTTTTCACTCAATATCCTCCTCTGTCTCTGTCACTCACTCTCACTTGCTAAATCTCTTTCTCTCTCTTCCTCTCACCACAGAAGGTGAGTTCCTGATTTGCCTTGAATCTATCTTTACTTCATGTTCCCCTTCTTAGTTCATATTCAATTCAAAATTGCTCCATAAATCACTATTAGCCTCCTCACTTAGAATGATTGAGTATCTTCTTCACATTATTGAGACCCTTAAATGTTGATGAGATGGTTTATCCTTCGAACGATATTCAGTGAAAAATAACGACATGAGTCTATTGTTGTTGATCTTAAATTTTAACAAAAGAATCGAGATTCCAACTCATCATGGATCTATAATTTTTGCTGAGGGTGATGCCCACATGAGCTCTATGTGGTTGAGCTCTATGTGGTTGATGAGAGGGGCGATAATGGAAGATGACGTCTACGTTTTAGGCATTTGGTTTGTCCAGTGTGAGTTCACCATTTTCCTGTATATTGTGACTACTTAGTTCCATGGAACAGACTCATGATTCTATTGCATCAAATAATATAGCGTCAGCGTATTAATAAAAACGTATTATTTTATGAATAAAATCAACAAACCAAAAAGCAGAGCAACATCAATCAATGAAGAAGCAATAAGCTACATCAGATTCTCAGATAGGAAAATAAATTATATACTTGATAGGAACGATTCCATAGTACTTTATTAGCAACAGTAATAAATTTTCAACGAGTGCATGAATGTGACAGTAACATGAAATTGAAAATAATTCGTAATTGTTTCAATTTGTCACTATTATGAAAAATTCCAGTTCGAATGTAGTTGTCAATATTCTAAATAAGACTGCATTTGAAAAGCTACGAATTCAATATTACGATGCACTCTTATCACTTCAATTGGAAAATTCTCTATGACACATGCACAATTCACACTGTCACATTCACACATTCACACACCACTTACAGTCTGTTAGAGTTTGCTGTGCTATTCTGATTTTCTGATTTGAAGAGCTCAACAGCTCAAATAAGTTGATGTTTTCTTAAAATGAGCTCGATTATTCCATCATCTTTTCGAACTTGAATAATATTTAATCAAATTAGATCCAAATAATTGAAACGAGATGGAATAGAATAATTTAAATGAGAAATGAATTGGAATCATTTACACGGAAAATGTCAATACAACGTTAAAGTGATAACATATTCAATATTATCACTATAAATGCAATGCTCAATTATCTATGATACTATAATAATAATTCTATGATATAAGTTCTTCCAAGACAATCTTTTAAGGTGATTTATCTCCTATATCGATATAGTTCAACATAGCAGGCGACAAATCAATCTGAGCAACTGAGAGTTTTGAGTACAAATTGAATCTGAAAGAACTGACTTCTGAATGGGAGAGGAAAAATAATGCAGTATCTGAAAACATTCACAGATAAAATGCGTTGCGTATGCTAGCTCCGCTAACAGTCAGAGAGTGTGGAAGAAGATATTTTACTTCTATCAGAGACAATAATTCTATTAGTTGATAAAATTAATACAAAACTTCATGTTAATAGAATTATCTGTGCTTTTATTATCTCTGATCATAGTACCGTTATTTGAATATGTACGGGTACAGAGACTATAATAATTACAGTTTCATACAGTCTCTGTAGGTATGGGTATTCGAGTGATCATTTTAGCTCCGACCAGTACAATATCGTTCATTGCAAACTTCAAGGCAATAAACAAGTAGCAATTTCGGGGCCTGCTAATGGACACAAGAGCTTTTGAAATTGACCCAATCACAGCCAAATACGATTGGCCTACTCAGGACCGATCACCAAAAGCCAGTAACGATGTCTGGCTTAAAACGGTGTGTACATGGGTCGGATAAGAAAACAATGAGCTTTTAAAATTCAGCACGACATTGGTGCGAGAAGCAGCGCTCTATTTTAGGTTTCCTAACTTGGGCCATTAGAGATGTTAACATATCTGCTTAATGATGCTTCCGGGAAATTGACATTCTGGTCGGATGCTGAGGAAGGCAACGCCTCTCTCACTCTCACTCCTCTTTACTCTTTCTCTTTCTTCTCTCATTCCGCACGCGTCTAGGATAGGAGAAAGAGCAAAGGGCAGAGTGTTGTGTTTACAAGCTGTATCTGTGTTCGCACTAATGCGTTCCTTCGGTACCACTAAGGAATTTTAACGCACTCTCCCACTCCTTCTCGTTTTCTCAACCGAACGCTCTCTCCAAACCCCTCCTCAGCTCATTCCTCTCTTACTCTAGCTCCTTATTATCACAAGATACTCAGAAAAATTTGAATTTGTCTCTGGGAAGCATTATCTTCGTATCTCTTCAGCTTCATCTCACGTCCCTTCTCAAGCGGTGTAAATGAACAAACGAATGGGGAGTTTCATGTAATAATCTGTACTTTAGTACCTTTTGATATGAGAGTATCCATTCATTTCATTCAAGAGATGGCGTAAATCTACCAAGTAATGTATGTCAGACGAGGATTGCCTTCTTGATTTATACTATTATATGATAATACAGTATATCATGCATATCACAGACCACAGTGTGATATACAGTTTTAGTCACAGAAAACTATACTATAGCACTCTTTAGGACTCTGAATTACCTCTCTCTGTTGGCTACCTTTTATTTTAAAAATACTTCAAAGAAGTAGAGTTTGCATTGAACATTTTTTTGCGATCTGCAAAGAAAAACACAAAATAAAATAAAAAAAGGAAAAAATTTCTATTTTCTGTTCTGACAGAAACTTATTGACTATCATTAGATGTTTTTTTTTTGTGTAGTAGGGAAGTTTATACTGTGGTAGTTATCCATGTCAAATGGAGAAGACTCAATCTCATTACAAAAATATATTCTGAAAAATATCGAAATACAGGTCTCAATTGTTACACCATTACAAATTTCTGGTAAAACCGGTATCCGGATGTTTCAATAAATTTGTGGTTGTGACATCTTCACGTCCTATTCAGTAGGAATCAAAGTCATTTCATCTGTCTGAATATGATTTGTCATGTGAGAATAGCTAATATTTACTAATCTGTGTTATAAGTAATATCTCTATTATGATAACTGAATCAAGTGTGATAGATATCTCAAGCTAACATTTCATTAAACGTAACTCTCTCACCTATTTTGTAGCCTACTTTCGTTGTTCGTCAATTTGCAGTTTATCTCCTATAACACGAATGAAATAGCAGGTCGGATTCAACACCCCTCTTGGAAATCTGATATCGATTTCCATCGATTTCGCAATGAATGAGTTAACAAGTAGCCCCCCTCCACCCATAACCGATAAAGGCAGCGATGGCATTTTTGGTGCGATGGAAATATGCGATCTCGGTAATTCAAAGGCGAGCAATAACAGTATGGGCGGCTCGAAGTGTCAGCAAAGTATTTGCGCGCGAATGCCGCTGGACTTTGCGATATTTTTAGGCATGTGTTGAATGTGGGAGAGGAGATGTATGGCAGCCAAGATTACTAGACAAAAGGTTCAACCATCGCTAATGCTATTTCTGTCCACGAGCCGTTGGGTGGGGGACTGCATCGATGACGTACGCTGAATCACAACTTCAGTCCAAATGCCCCAGTCCAGCACGTTCTCAGTGTGCAAATTATGATTGCTATTCATCGGTTTATGATTGCAATTCATCGGTTTTATCGAGAAGAAGAAGAAAAAGCCCTAAAATATGTTGCAGGATATTTTTATTTTATAAAGAGACTTTTTTCATTTTTATTATTATTCCTTAAAGAGACTGATGCCAGTTCAAAAAATCTATGTACTTCAACAGTGATTGGATTGAATCTCTGAGTTGAGGAGTTTAACATGTCCTACTGATGAATTTTTGAGAATAATACATCAAGCAAATGATATATCCATGAGGATTCATGGGAATACAGTTTCAAACAACAGTAGGGTGATTGAAAGCTATTTAAAAATTCTAAAGAAAACATTCCCCCAAGTGAATGACAGAATGAAGAAATTTGCATGTACGAGAACATTAAATTAGACTTGATTACATGAATGAGAAACAAAAGATGGAAGTGAAGAACGAAGAAACAAAGAGGAAAAAAATTCAGTTTTCAAATTCATCAAAGCTTTAAATATAAATATGTAGACTTTTCTCAGATGTAGTTGTGTAAATAATGAACACATTATTATTTCATGTAGGTTTAGATATCATGCTACTATCTTTTGTGCTACCGAAATCGAGTACCAGTGATCGAAATAGAAGTCAAATATAATTTTACAAGTTATTAAGTGAAATAATTCCTGTGCAACACAAAATTGAAGTGCCTTCCGATTGTAAGTTAATATACCATTTTATTATTACGGTAGTTTAATAATAATTGTATTTATTAGACTTAATTCAATGTGGATTAATTAATCAATAAATCATTATATAATCATTCATATTATGATTAATCAACAATGCTTACTTCTTCGTTCTTTGTGAGTACCGTATATGACTAGGCTACTTTGAGTAAATTATGACCATGTATAGTAGCAAATCGATGGTTTGCCTTTGGTGGTTTCGCCTACGTTCCGCCGACAATATCAGGAGAACGGCTGGTCGTAGAGAAAAAATGTTCAAATGAAAAATTAAATTCATCTTTTTATCTACAACTTTCCCGCTTACAAAACTTGCCTACCATAGAAATGTGAAAATTCCTCGCTTACTAACTTTTTCATGTCATGTTTTCAGATGTGTGAAAATCTGTTTACTTTTTCTTCTCATAAGAGTTGAATAAACTTAAAATCGGTATATTTAATTACACCATTAGAATCAGTGATTCATTCGCTTCAAGTACTGTGAATTTGAAAATTCTAACTCAATTCTAAGATTGTTAAACGACGATTTATTCAACGCAGAGTTGAGTGAACGGTATACGAAGTCAAGTTACTGTCTAGATTTTGTGATTCAAGTGACGTCACGCTGGCGTTCCCCCTCCACTTTGCATCTTATACCAACGATGGCTTAACCTTTTGTCTAGTAATCTTGTATGGCAGCGGCCACGAAAGATGGGCCGAGCGAAAAAACGAGCGGAAGACCCGACCCGACCATTTCAATGGTCGCCGTACGTTACAAAGTCCGCCCGGCAGAATGTGTCATGCAGAGCCGATTTCAAATTAAAACAATAATTCTACTCTTTCAACCACCCCCTCTCACCACCCACCCACTCATAAAATCGCGTGCGCGCGCGGCAACGGAAGCCGTTTCAACACTATTCGTTCCCCCCGGCGCCACGAACATAAATCGCCACTGATTATTGGACTATAAGTCATATTCTTTTTGCCATGTATAACCAATTAAATTCCATTTCCGTTTGCATTCGCACAAGCTACTCATCTTCCGAATAGCTGTGGATTGCTGACCAATAATATAAGCTCGTTCACACGAACAATTTGATGTCAGGTATTTGTCCTCTATTTCCCATGATGCGATGTTATTGGAATAAGAGGTTGATTGAATTCATTTGGCAGAATTATCTTTGCTCATTTTGATACGCTTGTATTTTCGTTGTTCAGTGGAAGAACGGACGATACTGTCCACGTCTGAAAATAAAATAATATTCCTTATAAATAAATTCCTTAACACCAACAAGAAACTTTTAATAAATGCCATAAATCAACAACACAACATAATACTGTACAGTACTTTCACGTACAGTCGAGACCCCTCTTGAAAGCAATCTTCTTATTCATAGTTTTCTTCTTCTTCTTCTTCTTCTTCTTCTTCTTCTTCTTCTTCTTCTTCTTCTTCTTCTTCTTCTTCTTCTTCTTCTTCTTCTTCTTCTTCTTCTTCTTCTTCTTCTTCTTCTTCTTCTTTTCTTAACTCCTTCTTCTTATTCTTGCTCTCCAGGTTAGCCATTTGCTTGTGCTTGTTCTGATTCACAACTCAAACAGTAAAAACAGTAATATTATTACAATCATACAAGTGTTGTATGATATACTCGTATAATGTTGATTTGATTATAACCTTTTTGTTCATTGCCACCTCTCCCTAATGCCTTCCTAACTTATGGTAAAAAACTTTCGACTGTCATCCTTTCTTCATTATCACAGACAATTCTATCAATAGGAATAAGAAGAAGAATTGTCTCTGATATTATTATGATTATCTCATAAATGTTTTCCATTATTTTAGCCCAAAAATATCCCATTCTTTATTCTATGAGATCAATAACCAATTGAAACTTGTCAATGCCTGAAAATGTCAGCCATTTCCGAGATTCCAAAAAACGCTAGCACGGCTCAGGTGGCCCAACGACTGCAAACTTTCAATTCAACAGAACCTCTTCACGGAACTGACAATGTTACGGATAACCGATTCGCACAGAGTTCAAACGCTCGTAAGACTTCTATTCTCAACCTACTCCTCCACCTCCTCCTACTCCTCCTCCTCCTCCTCCTCCTCCTCCTCCTCCTCCTCCTCCTCCACCTCCTCGAGTCAGCCAAGTTTCAAGGATAGCTGTAGTGTCGTAAAGAGGGATAAGTGCGAAGAAGCAAACATCATGGGGGCGCGCTCTCAAATCTTACCCCCTCTACCTCCACTCTAGCGGCTAAGCCCTGAAACTTTGCGAAGCGCCGCGCGGCGGAGGAAGTGAGCAGTTGAGCAAGTTGGAATTATTGTCCAGGAAACAATTGACTCTTCGATGTGCTCTCTGCTCTCTGCTGCTCGGCCTGTTTGCATTGCTTCTGCTCATTCCGCGCCACTGAGCCACATAAAGAAGCCAACCGTAAGCGGCTGAATTCAAAGCAATACTGTATATATGCTTCTGTATAAACATTGCTGTTACGGCACGAGCCTATCTCCTTTTTCCACCCACACCCCCATACCACACCATTCCCTCCATTCCATCCTACTCCAACATCGAACTTCAAAGTGTGTGAATCTTATTATTTCTCACTTGGCTAATCTGATATCCAGATTTGTGAACACTCTATGGTATTGCTATGGTGAATCTCGATTTAATTCATTATATTTATACTGTATTTCGAAATAAAGCCTTCATCAATTGTTTTTGTATTAATAATTGCATTTAACATGGCAAATGTATTTCTTTATGTATCTCATGTCTAGTTTATGATTTTTTTATGACACTTTTTACTTTTTTGAAAAATTAAAAATTTCTTTGGCAAAATGTAAGGAATCTATCTGATCTATTTAGTGACATGATCTGATATAATTGACATGAGAGAAATGATATTAGATAAAGCATTGTCTGAGAGTGACTGCCGTCATTATGACTGCCCACCACTGTAGTATATAAGGTGGATACTTATTTGTTTTAATATTTGAGTAATAACTTTGACGAATCCGCATGCCCCTTGAATAGGTGGTCAATGGATGATTTATGATGAAAATGAAAAAGTGAAAAGTGAAATGCGGGTGACATTTTGTGACCTTATTTTATTGAGGAAATGTGAAAGGGTTCGAACATATAAGATAGGTAGTGGGGAATGATGATTGTATGACATGCATTCAAAATTGAATAGACTCCATATGAATAAACATCATGTAAATAATTATACATGTTGAACTCATGTGCAAACAATATTTTGTAATTACAGGGGAAAATATTGTGAAAATATTATACAATTATATTTTGAAACGAATGAAAGAGGTTGGTGATCTTTTCTGGTCAATTTCACAAGATGTAGCCTAAATTATTGAAATTGATATATCCATAAGAAGTTCAGTCAAACGGTAACTGAGCATTGATTTAGCACTCGGTTCTAATTTGTGCCTCTCAGAATCGAACCTGAGTAGGAAGTGAGGTAGAAAAAAGCCAAATCAGCTATACAGAATAGGAGCGAATTCTCCATTACTTATAATCGATTCTGAGGTTCGATGGAATCTTTCTACCTTACGAAAGGAAAGGCGAGACTGACTTTAGCTATAGGTTAGTAGGTACTATGCCAAACCAAGGAGCAGTGTATTGGCTGGATGGTTGTACTGGTTCCGGGGAGGGGGGGGATTGGAAGAGGGGAATAGCCCGTTACACTAATTGCCTTCTGCCAAGAACCCCCAGGAATAAATAAGCTCCGACCCCATCATCCTTACATCTATAGCCGTCTTCTCCTCTTCCTTCTACTCCCACTACTCCTCCTCCTTCTCCTACTCCTTTTCCTCCTCCGCCTCCTCCGCCGCCTCCTCCTCCTCCTATTCCTCCCCCTCCTCCCCCTCCTCCCCCCCCCCCTCCCCCGCCTCCTCCTTCTTCTCATCTCGCTATCCCATCCCCACCAATGCTAGATAGCGCCAATACTTATTTCTATTACTTTTGCCCTGCAACCATAATTCACCTGTTCTAAAATACTCTGCCTTCAAGCAAGACCTGATCATTCTTCCTTATTTAAACAGCAGAGGTCTGCAGTCTAGAAGGAAATTGACCAGTCTCTAAACGTTAAATTGAAATCTTAAATTGATTAAATTGAACTTGAAAACCTTCGACAGTTGATCAACGAAAATCTTGACATATTGTGCTCGAACTCTATCTGTAAACTATTCTACTATACTTGCTTCAGGCAATAATTTTGAAGATGACGGAAATAGAATGTGTAGAAGTGAAGTAGAGAAGACCAGAATGAAAGAGAGATATTTTAAGAAAGTGAATGTTGGATAGAGAGTTTGAAGTGAATGATGCCTCACGACTGTAGCAGTAAATCAAGGTCTTCCTTCTTACACCATTTGTCTTCATTACCACAAAAAACCCACCAACGGCCTATCACGTTCAAGCTTTTAGTTGCTACACTGAGCACAATAACACCCTTCCACCGTTGGCTCCCTTACAGGATTGTCTTGCAAAAATCAGCATTATTGATTGGGTGGTTGGCTTCAGGATTTTGATTTAGAGGTGACTAGTGATCATCAAACAAAAATTGAATTCTCTCTTTCAAGATATTTACTTAATTGAATAACTTTAAAATAGGATTCAAAGATTTATATTATAGAATTTCAAATGTTAGAATAAATAGAATTTCAAAGATTAATTATTAGATTTCTAAAAACTTATAGATTATTCGACTTCCAGTAATATAATATAATCGTTTTGTATTCCAGTTTAATCACAGATGAGACAAGGATCAACAAAGTTTTGGTTGGTCTATAGTTGAATCACTATCTATTATAACTTTATGTTATTGTACAATAAAGTATTGATTCAGTGTATGGTAATCACACTGTTTTGAATCCTTTTTATAATATTGTGTATTATTAGATATTATGATATAAATTGAAAGTGATGTAATAAAAAGTTGTAGATAAATGATAAAATTATCAAGTAAAAACAATAGATTCCATATCAATTAATATTAATGACAGTACCTGGCATGCATTACTTTATAGTTAAATTATAATCTCTGTCAGTCTCTATGAACTGAGTATTTTTGATTAAAATTTGAATTGTTTCAAAAAAATTTTAAAATGTAAGAAATAAATAGATTCTTCTAATTCATTTCCCGAATCTAAGCACAGAAGAGTTTACAAAAAAACTAATCGATCAGATAGAGTGTTTATTGAAAACAATATCTAATTATTATCCTGCCACTTTATAATGGAGTGAATACTTGAAATTTGATATTCAATACAAAGCCTTCTTCATTATTCATACTATTGTATTGATACACCGCAACCTAGACTCACTCATTCGATGTTTGCGTGTCCTAAACATAGGCCTATAATCAACATTGACATTCACAACGCTTGAACCTTGTTTAGCGCGAGTGAGTAAAAAATTTATCACAACTTGTATGGACTTGATTGAGGGGAGTTCAGAAAGAAGGAGGTGGGTGATGGTGAGGAGAGGAGTTGAGTTCCAATATAGGTTGCTCTGCTATTCGTTTGAAGAGAGAGAGAGAGAGTGAGTAGTTGAATTCAGAATAACAAGTTCAGTTAGCAGTTCCAATTTCCAGGTTCCTGATCAGCATACTTTCCGATCCATTGATTGGGTAATCATTTCATACATGAATGTGGTATCACATCCGTATTTCAATAGTGAAAGTATTCATACAGTCTTCAATTTTACAACACCCATAGCCATAGATTTGGGAGTCCAATCAAGATTGTTTATCTCCATAACAACTCTGATGAGACAGAAGTTTTAATTTACTTTATTTATCCATATCAATATTTTTTATTCATGAACTCACACAATATAAAAAAAAACAAATGAAAAAAGACAATATTTGGACATGAACCAATAAAAGACAACAAGAAGTATAGAAACAGTGCGTTTTGGTGTAAAACAAAAATCAATTGGAAGCTCTTCCAACTTTGGTTTCTCGTGTTCTATAGGAAGCTTTTAAATCATAACTTCTTCAAAATTCAATCCTTTTAATGCTCAAAGATCATTAGGCTTCTTACTTTATCTATGAATATACAGTATTTTAGTGCAAATTTCAAAAGTGTACGATCTTCCGTTCGTTAGATATCGTGCGTACAGACAGACGGACGGACATGAGTACGATCGCATTAAGGCCCTATCGAGGCCTTAATAATTTGCGAAGCTATTACTATAATTGAAGGACTAATAATAAGCCTTTGAAATTCAATTAACTACCCACGCTTCATGTCACTGAATGCGTCAAAGTCAAGAGGAAATGAGAAGCTTGTTAAATCAATGAACAATTCAGGAGCCTCTCATTTCAATGGTAGAAGGCTTTGTGAAAACAACTACCTACATACATGAGCGTTGCCTCAATTACAGTAGGGTATGATGACGTGCGCTACTGTTGGAAACATTGTAAATTTAGTCCGCTCGCTACCAATGAGATATGTTCTATGATAATATAATAATTATTGGATCCGAATAGCGATAAAAATAATTAGAAAGGGAAAATTCAATTTAGAAACAAAAATTGAATAAAGATAATTCGAAGTTATTGTGTTTTACTTATTGTAAATTATTAATAGTAGTTGATTTTGTGCGATTTTATTTGGGTAGTCTGTCAACATTGATTCAAGGCCAATGCACCCTCTCGTCACAATGTACGTACTAGCGGTTTAAAAAACATACGTCACCTCTGCTCCATTCCGTATCCAGGATAGGAGTGAAGGTATGTGATTACAAGAATAAATTGATTATTCAAATGGATAATTCAGTCACAATTGGCTCCTACATAAGCGGTACCACAAACAAGAGCGATAAACATAGAGTCTCTTAAAGAAGATAAACAAGAGTTTTTACCTAGTCTGTGGGGACGAGAAGAAAATAATCAAACAAATAGTAGAAGATGTTTTATCATTCATTGATGACTTCGATCCGCTAAACATAGTTATTTTTGATGCTAGAACAGAGCCAACAAAATCGAAACCATTTAAATTCATGTAAGATCTTGATGTGTAGTTGATAATTATTGTTGATTTACGAATAACGCCAGCTAAATTGAAATCATTGATGTTTTGATGTGTAGTTTATAATATTGTTGATGCTAGAACAGAGCAATCAAAATCGAAACCATTTTGATATTTAGTTGATAATATTGTTTGTTTATGCCAGATGAGACAACAAAATTGGACCATTGGAGTTGAGATTGCAGTGAATGAAGCGTGCGATGAGGATGGCAAGACAAGACATTCTGTTTCGGCGTGCTCATTCATTTGCAAACGATTGCAGATTATTATCATTTCGATTTGTTATATCATCACTCTGAGCCGAGAAACTCTTGGCTGTTGGACGGCAAAGTTCACTGAATGGGATTGTTAAATTGTAGAATTTGCATTGGCTACGCTGTGCTGCCTGCAGGAGATAGGCTACTGTATTTTGTTTGAGAAGGTTTTGATTACTTGGTGTTGTAGACGAGGACTTGGGTGATAGTCGAGCGGAATAAATGAGAACTATTTGCGCCCGAGACAAGCTTCATTGAGCGTGATGTGGAGAACATATTCCAGCAAAAGCGGCGGCAATTTCCCTTTTTCCATTTTATTTCGAATTAATTAGCACGCGCGCGCGCCCGAGCGCGCATCTTCCGAGCTGTCTCCTTCTCACCAACTTCTCTAATTAAGTCCTTTCTAAGAAATGGCAGTCATTTGAAAAGCAACAAACGAAGCATTGAAGCGCCGAACATCGCTCTCGCTCCCGTTTCCTATTTCCCACTCACTTCATCACCAACCAGAATACACTTATTATTTTTCCAGCTCCAAATTTTTTCCTCCAAGCTCTGGAAATTTTGTCCGTCCGCTTCAATTAGATGATACGGTCTTTTTTCATCCTGTGAAAAATGTCACGCGCCATTTCCCTCATTATGTTTTAATAAAACATGAAATACGTTTTATAGTACGACGTCACTGTCAAGCGTGATAACAAAGCGAGAGCAAGTGGAACGTGTACGGCAAAGGACACATCTAGCCGGCATTAGAAAGATATGATTGCTACATCCTAGTATTTATATTGTAACCTTAATTTAGAGGTTAAAAAGAAAAAGTAGAAAAGCGAATATTTCTTTGTGAGTTCAGAACTTTAGACTGAGTATAGAGTACAAAAGACTATTAATCAATTTGATATTCAAAGAGGATAATAATTTATATCATATAAATTAATCAATTTGATTTTCAAAGAGGATAAAGTTGAATATTGAGTTTTTCCAATCCGTTATGGAAAATGTCGTAAATGTACCACATCTCATAAAAGTAATGCGATATTCATTTATTTCGTCTGAACTCGAGTCATGATTCGAAGTACATAGATTAAGTCATAAGTTTAGAAATATAACATCAGTATTGTTATGAATAATATTTTCTGAAACGTAAAATATTGATTTCTCGAAATTCGAAACTGGTCTACATATCTGCATTTATATCTACATATCTGGTCAATATACTGTATTATTTTTCTCATGATTTCTACTTGGTTTCAAATTCTACTTGGCCACTAGAACCGTTTTTGTTCGAGAACGTCCGAAAGGCTAACATTGAATCAATTTGCTGGATGATCGGATGTCAGACGTTTTTGAACGAAAACGGCTCCAGTGTCCGACGACTCTTAGAGCCCGTGCTGTCAGTTGTTCAGTTAAAAGTTTTTCTCTCATATATTTTTTCGATTGAAAGTTTTTCAATTCGATGAGGACTTTGTTTTATTTAGATAAAAATAAAACTTGAATAAAGTTTTCTATCAGATGCAATTCAAAAAGAAATTTGACAATGTAATAGACTTGAGGCTAGAATTAATTTAAGAAACTGGATATTGTGATGGACACTTTCCTTGACCAAGCAGGGTAGCGATAAGGACGAGGCCGATAAATTGTGGGTTAAAGGGGGCGGGGGATGTGAGTTTTGATATGCAAAGCACACTCGTCGTTTACTGAGGGTCGAATGTGTCAACAGAAAGGCTGGCATTCGATTTGAGCTGAGGGAGGAAGCTATGAGAAGAGGCTGGCTGGACCAGATAGTGAAGGAGCCACTCCTTAGGACTACACTCAATGCCACGTCTTTAGCCCGCCGGACTCCAACATAAACGTTAACTTCATTGCTTGCTATCCTCTCTGAAAGCCCTAAATTATGGCACTACCCTCGGTTTTCGCATTCCCTGGCTCCGAATAAAATGCTGGCCCGAGAAACCCGACTGGCATTAAAGCCTGTAAGTGCGGCCGATATGAATATCCATTATGATTTGCTCAGCTAGCCCCTTTCCTTCGAAATATGGCTTTACGTTGCGGACGATAAACGGCGCGATGACCAATAACTTATTCTCAAGCTTACCGGGAAGGAGCTATTGGTATTGGATGATTCAATGGCGACTTGTATCGGTCTAAACAGTTCTAAGAGGTACAGTATCACGCTCTTATAGGTCTATCCAAGAGGTCTAGTTCGAAGTTGAGAGGCTCCAATGTTTTAAAGTTGAGGGGTAGAGAGAAGTTTTTAATTAAATTTATTTTTTGAAAGACAACAATTCATTCAATACCAGGAAAGAAAAAAGTTTAAAACAACAAAGAAAATGAATAAATAAGCAAACAATTTGATTATTGGTGAAGCAAGAGTGGTTGCTTAGTGTGATTTCATATAGGCTTTATAGGTGTGCCAAAGTGAAGAAACTTTAGAGTTACAATTCTGTTATTCCAGGCATTTGCCCGTGTGAGGAGCCTTTTTAAAACAATTATTCGTGTATTTTTGTTGTACACTGTACACAAAGAAGAATAAATATTATTTAATTTTCAGTTTCAATTCTTTTCATGACTTCAATCCCTGTACAACCAATAAAAATTTAAGAATCTTTCTCTACTCAGATTGAAGGTGGCTAATTTTTATGTATGAGAAATGAATTCACAGAATAAAGTTGCCGGAAAAGTTATAGATTCTGTTAAATAGATTTGATATAGACTTCACACTTTTATTTAATTTTGATTGCCAACAGTTACTTATTTTAGACAGTTTTCCTCACCAGTAGCAACTGAAAAGTGTGTCTACTCGAAATGAGTGTGAATTGTTCAAATTCAATTAACTTCTTGAACCTGGAGCTGGCTATTAACCGGATAAATCGTGCAGTAAAGTAGCTTGATCAAGATTTCAAGTGCTAGAGGTAATAAGATTTGATGTCTTACCTGAATGTGAGCGAGCAAGCTCACAGTTCGGTGGCGTCTCACACCATACTTCGCAACTAACTATTGCTCTCTTCGTATGAAAACAATAACTAACTCTAGTTAAACGTCTAATCTCCAGATTGAATACGTTTAACAACTTTGCACGGTATCACAACTCTCTCACTCATACAATTCACGCTATTCCTGCCTGCCTTTTACAGATGTTGCCAAGACTTCATATTACTCATCCACACACACCTAGACGTCTGCAGTCTCAACTTCAACTTCAACTTTAGCCCAAGAAAAGTTTGCATCCGCGTACGATAATACTCCGCTAATTACTACAGCTTTGTGCTGCAAACATGTGTATGCAACTCATTGTTGCTCCAAGCAACCTAGTCGAAGTGGAGAAACTGTATGAGTGAAGTGTAAATGTTCTATAAATCTCAATAAAGCTAAAAGAAAATTGATCATAATGCTAATAAAAAATGAATCATGAAGGTAAACTTGTTGAAGTGAAGAAACTGTGTGACGTAATGTTATTTCATTTAAATTATTTCCAAGCATCTGTAGATTGCAATTCTTGGTGATAGTAAAACATTTCTTAAATCTATTAGAATTTGTATTAATTAGAAATTTTACCAAATATCGTTTAAATAACAGTTTACAATGGATTGCAAAGAAGGTGACTAGGCAAGTCAATATGATTTTGATTCTTTACTGAATTATTGACTTATTTATTTATCCATTCAAATACTCCATATGAATCAATATTATGCATGATGTGCCCGGTTGCACAGTCCACACTTATTTCTGAAAACGAGGTCTTCATCTTAACAATACATCATAACTCAACGTTTCGTTGCACACACGTCCTACAAAATACAGATGTATTATTCAATGAATGATCCCATAAATGGCAGTTTGTAATAATGGAAATAATTTATTACTCAACATAACACATAAATTATCACGCACAAATACAGAAGATCTTCCCCCAATGTAAGGTGAAAGTCAGCTTAAATTTATTTTCTCAATAATTAACAAGGGATTAAACTTACCTGACTACATCATACGATGAATTATTATCCGAATAATAAAGTAATGATCATTCTTAAATTTTAGATAATTATTTTTGAACATGGTTGGTGTATTGGTGTTTTATAGTGATTGATATTTAAAATTGAAATTTGATAGTGAGTATTTCTTTACATATATCTATGCCTAATATCTTTGATAATTATTAAGCTTCATATAAGAGTTTTCTCCAGAGATGGAAACTTTTGTCGTATTAATTGGCTAATTTGAATACCAAAATAATATTCCTACAATGTCGCTACCACTTTTGTTCCGAATCGTCGCGAATCGGCGTCGCATCATTTCTAATGAGTGGGAGCGACACGCAAAGGGAGCAGCCGACGCGACTATTGTCAGCGGGAGCTTTAATCGGTCCCAGTGACTATGTGGAGGGGGGTGGGAGAAGATTGATAGTTCCGACAACGACCGGTAGGGGCGCGATGTCGGATGCAGAGAGACCCGGTTGAAGAATGATGTCGTCTCGTATATGATGGCTGCTGAGACCGATTGCTGGCAGTGCATTGAAAAAAGACGGCTCCAAACTACTATATACTGCACAACAGACAATGCTTATTCGTCTCCCCCCCACTTCCCCTCACGAAAGATGGATCACGCCGTTTGCATAGCTAATCCACCCTTCACATAAAAATGGAGAGCTCCCTTTTTATGACTAATTTATTTCGGGTGTTAATCCGAAGAAGGCCCTCCACATAAATACTTGCACCGGTATGCAAATAACAGTGATATTATATTTTAACTGGCTGGCTTTTCCCAGCGGTGACTCCCCCCCCCCTTGTTAACCGCATTACTGCCGAGGGGAGAAAATCACTCTCGGGAGGAAACCTGCCCCAGGAGACAACTTAGTCCCCGATTCAGCAATTGCCAGCAGTTAAGCGTTACCATGTTGTTAATGATGAAATGTGATTGGGTATTGTTTTCTATCAAGAAGTGAATAATGGAAAACAGGTTTCTTGCGTCTTATCAAAATTAATCAATCAATTAATACACCAACAACACAGAATGAAAAACTATGTCTCAGAACAAAAACAATTATTGTTAGCCTATTGAAAGATTGTAAAAAAATTGTCATTGACATGTTTGTAGAGAGATGTTGTGAGCTGATGATTAATCTTATTTGAAGTTTTGGAATAACTCATATTTCTTATTACAATGAAAATCATTAATTTATGTGTTGTTGTAACATGAAACTAGTGTATTGTTGACGACTGTGGGCGTAGTTATGAATTAAAATTGTGATGATAGCTCCTTTGCTATGATAATATGAATGAATACATAGGGACCGTGCAAGCAGAGAAGTGAGGGAATGAGGCGAGCTTATTATTGCTAAGATAATATGAATATTTTATATTTTCATTTTGCCTGTTTCCATTCCCTTGCAGCCAAGTTTTATTTATTTTACTGGATGTATTATTTGAGTCGTAGCAATTATTTATTGTGAAGAATGAATAACTCACAAATATGTATTGTAATTGGAAAAACATAGATTGACAGAAGTGCAGTGATCATAGCAAAGAGAAATTTCCTTCTGTTGTAGCAAGCAGCAAGAATCCCGGTTACTTATGTTACTGTTCAATACTCAAAACTCAATCAAATCATTGGAACTTCTCGTCCAACTTCGATGAATGGGCACAGAAATGATTGAGTGACGGACGAAATGTAGATAACCTGAAGATTGCTATAAAACGTGGACAAGGAGGCGTGGGAAGCGATCCTAATCAAATCTGGAGTCGAGCGAACAAACTTTCTGCAGAAGATCTGCAGAGCTTCTCATGATATCTCAATCTGCGAGAGAAAGTGGGTTGGGAGCTTATTAAAACGGGACTAGAACAAAATCATATCGGTGGACGAAGTTTGTGAAATGAGATTTCGCCTAATTGTCTTATACAGTACTGATGGTGGGCCGGATTAATTGGAAAACGATGTTGAGTCTCTTGTTCTTTGCTGGTTGTCTTTCAGTGATGGAAAAAGTGTGAGGGGTGGAGAAGGGTGGAACATCATCATCATCATCATCATACCGTAAGGCAAGGCGTTCGTTGGGTCTATGTGTTTTCGTTGAGGAAAGTGCCGTTGGCATATCGTTGGTTGAAGCAGCTCAGTAGACTGATGGCCTACAGACCAGCTAGACAACCAACTCAGCGGCAGATGACGAGTTTCGCATGCTCCCCACCCCCTCCCCCTACCAACACTACCACTCCCACCACTCGCAATGAAATTAAACGATAACAACCGTATCTGTAAAGATCATTTCAGGACCAACAATATTCTGCTGCCATGGTGACGCCCGGTTTTTGTCGTTGAATTTAGTTTCTTGTACAACACTGTTATTTGTGCACTTATACGCTCAACTGAACACTGATTTCAGGAGTAAGCGAACTTGAAACAACAGATATTACGAGTAATCTTTATTCATTCGATCGTACTAGTGCTTTATTGTTTTTGTTCAAGGAAACAGGAGATCTTGAAGTAACAAAAATATATTTATCAGTAATATCAGTTATTAATTATTTTGATTGTACAGCTGGTTTTATTTGCTGCATGAATAATCACTTGCACCTGCAAAAAATAAACAATCAATTATCTTTCCCAATGACAGGCGTTAACCTTCATAATTTAGCCAACTACCAAGCTTTATCTTGCTACAATGTAAATGTGTACATTATATTCAGCTGCTGCTCATTACATTTTTGTTTCAACTTACTATAGCCTATCTATATTAATACATTAGCTTCCAGTCTTTTTATTCGATATGGATAACTATAACAAAATCACCTTCACTACTAAACAGAAATAGGCAAATAACATAATAATCATGTTCAATCACTATTCATTTATTTATTTCTTATGAAATTACAAATACAATTTCTTTTAAATAAACAGCAAAAATGAATCAACCACAGTATTATACAAATAAAAACATAAGGAACCCCTTCTCCCCCCAAAAAACAAACTCGAGCTTGGGGAAGTGCTACATTGATTTCATTAAATTCAAGATTAATCCTTAAGAAAAGTAACAGACGCCATTTCAATATAAGCTCCCAGAGAAGACTGTGTTCCAAGCACCCTCGTGCACAGATTGAATCTGCACCGCGAATTGATTGATTTCTGGTTGATCGTCATTATTATTTTGACATGGCCACTTGGCAGGAAGTTCTTCATCTTTGCCCAAGCACTCATCTCCATCCCACCAGTTTGCTGAGTTTGAAACTGAGAATTGAGAGGAAAGACTGGGCGACCGAGAAAAATCTTGACGGCTATAAATCATAAAACTGAAGATGAACTCTGAACGCTCACCGTCGAGAAACGATTTACAGCATTTACTGACGTGGAAAGTTCAACATTCATGAGTTTTGACCGGCTCTCAACATAAATCTTTCCCCGTTCAGCGAACTTATGTATGGAAAACAATTTTGCCAACTATCAAGAAATATTACTGCTGGCTTTATGAGGGTATGCGCCCTCAAAATAAGTATTATGGAGCACTTTCAAAGTAGGCATGCCAAAAGTGCAACTGTTCAAAGTTATTATGCCAACAAAATCTTCCGTTGGAAACTATTCTGCATACGCTGGCACGGCAACACATGCATCAAAAGAACATGGTCACCGAGTATGAATACGGTTTTATTCCATTGTCATAGATCTTTTATGAAGTTCGCTGATTATTTATTGCCCTCGAACAAGTAAGACATTTCGAGTAAACTTTTCTGTCGTATATTATTCTTACAACATATGTTCAAAGTTGCGGCATTGAATCTACAGTTGTAGTTGGAGGAATATAGGAAATAACATAGAAGTGTGAAAGAATGTGGAGGGTGAAACATTTCATTTTTCCATAAAAGTAACGACTTGTATTTCACTGTAAATAATTAATTCTTCACTCACATTATTGGACATAATTGGAATGCATTTCACTCCTGATGAGGAGTTTCATCAGTCAATATAAGTAGAATTTTCTTTAATTATTTCGTCATGCAAAACAACATTAATTTCATTTTTGACTATGATTGGTGCTCAAATTATTTTTTTAATGTATTATTTTATTCATGATGCTCATTTGCTTCAGTTATTGACAATATAAATTCAAATTTTGGAAAAAAAACTCAGACGTACTAATTAAAAATTATTATTCTCTTGATATATCATTTCATTGATGCTCATTCATTCCTTTGTTGACAATATACATTATATGTGTGAAAAAGCATTAGGAATTTTCACAAAACTTCGTACAACCCAAACGTGGATGAAAATGTTGTAGGGTTAGGTTAGGCTCATGATTCACTGAAAATCTGGGTCCATGAGACATAGCCTTTCAAATCAAATTATGAACTAATCTAGCAAATAACTCGTATTTTTCATCATCATTGGAAATCCTTAGTCGATACGGAACTCAACTAACAACTTACTCATGCATTATTATCAAATAATGTATATTATGTTGTGAGAAGATTCAATCTAAAGACCAAAAGCTTGCAAAGGAAATATGAATAGCTAGTAGAAAATTCCAAGCAGAGGCATAGAAAATTTTGCTTGCATGTATGGTTTTAGGAGAGGGAGGCCTGTTTAAACAGATATCAGTCCCACCAGGACATTATCTGGCCCGCATTTACAGTGAATAGCCGGTCTAAAAAGTACACAAACGCTTTTTTCGTGTCTAGAAAGTTCCTCTTCACAGCCTATGGAGCTCCTTCAAAAGTAGGTGAAAGCTGTTTTTTCAATAAATTAAACTGTCTGTCAATTACTTTTATAATTGCCATTATAATTATGGAGAGGTTTCACAATATAAACTTTACAAATTTTACTAGATAATTCACTATTTTCAAATACTTTGCATTCTATAATACTCGTATTATGATGAATGATGTAGTGAACTATCAATCTTCAAAGATCCTGAATTAAGGAAGCTTCTTTAGTTTTAATAGTGAAAAAATAATCACAGATAAGGGTGAAGCTGATCGTATATTACTTTGGAGGTCGAATAAAATACAGATCTGAACATTCCAAGGAGAATTTCTTGGTTGGGGTCAGGGTGAACTGTGTGTAGAGGGGAATGAATAAGATGTGAATTGAGGGTCCTTTTTCGCCCTCATAATATCAAGAGGTCCTTCAAGATAATCCATCTTCACCCCTCATGACGACTTCATGGTCAATCATAAATTGATATGGAATACATTTAAACGGGAAGAACTTCTTGTTGAATTGACTAGAACGAATTTTTTTACAAGATTCTTTTTATTCATGATATAAATGAAAAATTATGAATTTTTTTATTTATAATCTATGATTTGCTCATCTTTATGATATTTGAACAATGACAACTGATTGCACGAAAATCAATTGAACCTCCCTGAAATGACGTGATATGATGTAACGATTTACCTATTGAGCTTAGTAAAATTTTATCATTCTATTGAGGTTAATTTCAAGTGACTCCCGTGCATTCCGCCATTAAATTTCTCTTTTAGACTCTAGCTGTAATGTAAGCTTTAAATCCTAGGGAGTTGAGCTCAAATTTTTAAACAGTAGAATGGAAAGCCATTGTTGATTAAGTAATGTATTACTTCTTTTTCCTTCATGTCAATAGAAAACTTACATTCAAAACACATTTTCCAGGATTAAATTGATATTGGAACAGCTTTGCGTTATTAGAGTCTTGCATTTCAATCATGGAGAAAATTGATATCAATTCTATTGAAGTTTGAAACTCAAACGAAAATACGAATATTGCCTTTTAACGATCTCTGGAGTCCTCCAAAACTTCGACAAAAAATAATATATTTATTAATTTCCCATAATTAATCATCAAGAATTCAATATAGGCTAAGTCGAATAATTGCAATATCTAATGACTCCCATTTTTAGATTAAAACTCCTCAACACCCATTATCAATATTTTTATGTTACTGAGCTGATTGTGTACATAACCTGAACATTTGAACGATTTATGTTACTTGATCTAGTAATTGAAGGCGTATGGGGCGATTATTCTATCCTTTCCCCTAAATATTGTAAATATTTTACTTTAAATAAGCTAAGGTCATATGAAATTCTTGAAAATTTCGATACGATTGTATTCTATTACTGAAATGTATTTTGTAATTATTGTTTCTGGTAAAATAAAAACATATTCTATTCTAGTTGTTTAACTGATCTAATGAAGATTGAAGAATTTTGAACTGCGAAATACCACTTCATTCATATTGAGTGTTGAGGCAATGCATTGTTACATTTTATTGAAAAATGAAAACAGTGCTGGAGTGCTTTCAACTTGAGATCATCGTTGTAATTGGTGTAGAAAGCAATCAATCAACGCATCAGTCCATTAGTCAATATTCGCTTTTGACGCGGCGAAAAAAAGGTGCGCTCTATGAACTGAACTCGAAAAGAAACGAATAATTCGCCACCTTGAAAAGAAAAAGAGAATCCTGAGATCTGGCAATGATGAGTTTGTTTTTTGTAGGTGGCCCACCTTCCCCGTTTCGTCAATTTCTTTTCGTGGACGTCTCATCAGATTTTTTGGGTTTTTTGTGATCCATCGTTCTTTATAGGTTCGGTCGAAGAGAGTTGCACTATTATTGTTGGAGAAGCTTCAAGGTATTAAACTCTCTCTTTCTTGTCGTTGTGACGTCACAACTCCACTTTCTCCCCGTAGATTTTTCGACAGCTTCCATCACTTGATCACTGTTTCTTTCTCACTCTCACTGCCCCCATCCTCGTCATTCTCTCTCCTTTATATTCTCAATCTCTCGTTTTCCCTCTCTCTCTCTTATCCTAGTAAACGACATTAGCACGCCCAAGAAGCGTCTTCGATGCTGAGTAGTACGGCACCGGAATATTACGCCGGAAAGAATAATAGCCGAATTATTGATTTTCATCGTTGCTTGTATATTTTTATAAAATCAATCATCCGCGATAGCAAAGAATGTGATTCGGTTTGACAGCACGCCATTAATCAGGCGGTGGCTGACACTTACCCTCTCCCCCTACCACACCCCACCCCCACTCAACCACCACCCCTCTCCACCGCAAACCTTTTAACATTCATATTTTGTGTTGCCGCTACCAGCACTTTAGTAGAATTGAAATTTTGAACTTGACGCGTTCTTGGTAACCAGAGCAGAAAACTGTCTTGGGCCCGTTTTATGAAAATTCAGGAGTCCTCTAATACAGGAGAAAAGGCGGACTCACACTGGAGATGGATAGCACAGAGTATTATGTGATCAATGTGAAAGTCTAGTAGAAATTCGTGAAAGTCTTGGCTCCTAGTCCAAGAAGCTAACACTGACACAACGTAAAATGGTAAAAGTACAGGGTCCGGCAGTGAATCGGGCGATTTTGAAATAACTGTAAAAAATAAACGAATGAATATTTCAAAATTATATTGTTACTATCTTAATCTACATTGAAAAGCATTCAAGAAACAACATTCAAATTGTCATTCCCGATTGAGACATTCTTGTATAGGCGATTTCTAAAACTGCCCATCATGAAGAAATTTCTCCATTTCGGGATATCACCCGATTTGGAAAAACATTTTTGAGAACATTCATGCTCACACATGGCTGTTTGTAGGACTTGTGAAGTCGTCTTGCTGGAATAAGGTTTCATTGTTCATTCCATGTTGACGGAGCTATCAAAAAAAAAGCCTGAAAATTTTTTAAGCCTGTTTTTGTTAGTTGATTATCAAATTCCACTACTGTAGAGTGAGATTCCAATCTCAAATCACTTTCAATTGGAAAATTTCCTTTATTCGCATGTCACTTCAACGGTAATCAGCGATAACTGTGACAGAATAGTTGACAGTATCACCATAGACGTGAAGAGTACCATTATCCAGTTTGATTGTATGGTTTCAAGTAACCGGTGACGTTAATTTGTAACTGCTGCCAATCCAACCCTAATCGATACATGTCAGTGGAGCATTCAAGATCCGATGATGATGATTAATGGTACGGTAAGACGAGTGTTGATGGTTAGACAATACATGTAATCAGACACCATCGAATATTATACATATAGCTAGATGGCATATCGATGAGTAACAAATCAAATTTACTAAACAATTTGGTGTTAACAAGTTGCGTTAAAGTAATAGCCTATATATTGTTACCTCTTAGTATTGATTATGATTTTTTTGTTGAACTTGTTCAAAAATAAGCGGAGGGGAGTTGCTTTTTTATAGGCTTGTGGAGAAAAAGTAAATTGAATTTAAATCCGAGTTTCTTTAGTAAGAGTGGGCAGTAGTAGTCGGCCATATTGAAAATGATCCCATAAGATCAATGTAATCTCTTCTCACATGAAGCGTTATTTTTGGACAGAGAACTATGTTTGATGTGTCATTAGAAAGGGAATAAATTTGTTAAGGGTTTGGCTTTTTAGTTTTTCGATTAGAAAATTACTGCAATAATTACAAAAAAATAAACTTTTTAAGATTGAACATTTTCGAGGTTTTTTGGAAGAAATATTCGAAATTTAAAAAAGTCAACCCCCTGCAACAATTCATTATTATTCAAATTAATTTTTTTTCCAAGAAGATCCGACGTAAACTGTAGATGTGATGTTTTACGAGAAAATGCGTGTTTTAATTGCATTGACCTTATGGAATCATATTGAATCAATCCAATATGGCCGACTTCTACCGCCCACTCTCAAGCTACTCGAAAATCGAACCGAAGTGAATTGATGAGAAAGGAAACGAATCAAGATGCAACAGGTTCAAAGAGAAAAACTGGAGTGCTGTCACACTAAAAGTGAAAAATGTGATCCAAGGGAATGACACACACACTTCGAGGCTGAGTTTTCTTGCTCTTCAGTCCAGACATTTACTACCTACTCCGATAAAGTTTCAGCAGTTCATGAAATATTACAGGGATAATTCACCCAAGTGCATTTATCCTACTTCAACGGGTTGTCCTCATATAATTTTTCTCCCGCCGAGCGGGATGAGCTTCACAGACGGCTAGGGAGATAAAATAGAACGCAAAACTGTTGAATATTGTATGCAGGACGAATGAAACGTTGAATAAAGTCTCTGGTTGCTTGAAAAAAGCGACTCTTCACCTCAACTTAAGCGACGATCACATGCGCCCTCAGCTTCCATTTGCCGGATTTATGTTGGGCGAAGAAAGTTGACTTGGATGGAAAACTCTCCGCTATGCCTCTCATAATTCCAATCAACTATTCACTTTCGTTTCCAAGTTTCGAACAATTTTGTTAATTCATCTACTACTATATTCAACCATAGAGTAACTATAAATTGTAACTATAATTGTAATCCATTCCTATTCTGTGATTCAACTAATAAGTAGTGTAATTACTTATTAGTTGTAAGGTGTTTCCTTAATTGTTACTTGTAACTAAGAAATACTACTAACTTATTGTAATGGGAGACTTATTACAAAAAAATACAAATAAGAATGAAGGGAGAAGTTGATTGTTGGGTGAGCTAATGGATAATCTGAGTAGATTTTTCAAGAATCAATAAACGGCCAAAGAAGGTGAAGTAGGTTGATTGTGACATACGATGTCTCCACGATGATTCTACTGGGGATAAAGACGGAATCTTCTTTTAGAGTCAATGACTTACATTATCATCACCTTGAAGAGTACAATACATAAATACAATACATTAAATCACAGAAAAGGAGAGATGACAAGAAGATGAAAAAGAGAGATGGCTAATCAATTATCTCTGATCAAACATTCATCCACATAACATTCTTATTCCTAGATAACGCATTCACTTTGGTATATCATGCAAATTTTTCATGTTATCAGAATTAGAATTCAATTCCACCACAGGAGAGTTTAGACCTCACTTCAAAAACGATATTGATTGAATCTAGATTTTGAATTTATTTTTTTAAATGTTGAAGGTACAGTTTGGGCGTAAGCCTGTTGGACCCTCTATTGTTAATCATTTGTAGATTACTAAATTGATAGAAGCAGAGCAAATATTAAGACCGACCTTGTCAAGAGTACTAGACATTGAGAGGAGTAAAGGAGATTCGAGTCTGCGCACAGGCCACAGTGCCCATGTAGGCTCATTCCTCTAGCATATAAGAAAAATTATTTCTAGTACTCTATATAAATTGTATTATCGTGCTATTAATTATATTTGTATTATGTTTTAACGAGGGATAAACGAGATTTTGATTTGATTGATTGAGATAATGTTTAGGACTCTGCTTTGAAAAAGATATACAGTATCAAATAAAGAAATAGAGCAAAAAAATCAAGTCCAACTGTTCCGAGACACTGAAACGAGGAAGGGTGGCGATGTTCAGAACACGAGGAAGCATACGGTTGAAGGAGGAGAAGTGGATAATTCGAAGTGGAGGAGCCTGCGGTGGTTCACAGCTCTCGGACAAGCCTGATCACACCCGGGAGTATTACGTAAACACTTTCAAACAACTCCTCCCAAGAGCAGCCCGGCCGGCCCGGCAAGTGACTGAAATTGATGGGCTAAAGATCTAGCTGATGCACTCCGAAAGTGATGTACGTCCGCCTGCAAACTTGCTAACGGATGTCCACGGTCCACCCACTCACTGAGACAAATGCGTCCTCTCCACACAACGGCTAATCTCTTGAGAAAAATGACTTCGCGTGGAATGGTCACTTGGAAAAGTCGCGCTAATTGTGACACAACTGGTCTTGGAAAGCTCGGGTATTTTCTTCAAAAATTCTACCACATTCCCTATGATCACATTAGGTCGAGGTTTGTGTGCTGCACAGCATGCTGGATATGCTTAAGCATTGTTTAAATGCTACTAGATTACCCATGACCACACTTGGTCGATTTGTCTGTGCTGCACAGCATTCTGAATAATTATTATGCTTCATAAGCATTGTTCTTAGCATGAAAATGCTTACCATCAAGTGTGGACTTAAGGGTAAGATTAGTTGTTATTTTTAGGATTGATTATATGAGTTGATCTGATTAGTTGTCTGATATCAAAAGCAAATTATATTGAAAATTGAAGGAATAGTTATTATACATTAATATTAATCAACTGATATTGAATACATTAAAATTAGTTGAACGTTGAACATAACATCAGTGGTCACTAGGTGAGAGCGGTTGCTAAGTAATCATGTGGATTATTACATTCAATAATTGAATTTAACAAACATTCAATACCGCTCACGGATGGGTGACCGACACAAAAAAATGTGCAATTAGGCGAGGTGGAACCAACCCGTAAGGGTCTCCTCACCGATAAAAAGCCATACGATAAAAAGTTGAGCGTTGAACCGAATAATGCTATATTGAATTCTGAAGATAATGTTTGCAGTTGTATAGGTATTAAAACTCATTAAAGCATTATTTGGTATTAAATAAAGCATGGGTATACGATACTTGTTTTCATTCATGGGGATCCCATTTTAATCATCAGATGCATCTTAAAAGTCTACATCAGAATAATTTAAGTTCAGTCTTAAATGTTAGCAACATTTGCATGGTAATCTTCTCCACAAGTTAAATAAATCAATTATTATTATCAAGATCTCTCTAAAAAGCTGTTTTTGAAACAGAAAACCGATAAAAAATCCATTTTCATACATAAGCTATCGAGAAAAGGTTTTTGGAGTGTTCAATAATCTTGTCCAAGACTTTATACAAAGTTGAAAACACAGAACTCAGACTATTAAAGATTATTTCCGAGATCAAACTCTTCTTTTTCTCTTCTTCTTCCGAGAGTGTGCGCGTGGGAGTGTGCACTTGCAGGGGCAGAACGATGTCTGTGGGTAACTGAGGATTTAACTGGCGGAGATGTAAGGATCCCCGGCAGCTTTCTGTTTAACGACACCGCTGCCGAGTTTAGTGAAGTTGGGGTCAGAGCTGAAGGCTTAACTATGACAAGAAAACTCACCAGAAAGCAATGAAACCGGGATCAAGATTCGATTTGAAACTTAACGCCCATATTTCAATACGGATTGCGACCAAAGTTCACAGCAGCTTCAGCCAGATTTCGCGCCAACCAACTCCTTAATGCGATCTCTATCCACTCCAGTCAAACGTCTTCGGTTTCCTGTCTTTAGCTTCCTGACAAGATACTGATCAAAGGTATTGTCCCAACTTCACCGGTGTAGTTTCATTGAACACTGTCTTCTCAATGGTATGATAGGATATAAGCAGAGATAATCCATTCGGTTATTTAGTTAGTCTATTGTATAAGTGTGAGATCTGAGCTCAATACTGTTTAATAAGAAAAGACGATGAAGTTTATTTATGCATAAATCCTCCATTATTCGATTTTAAATTCAACTCAGCTCTTATTTTAGGTTTGATTCACTACACATTACACGGTTATCACTAAATTTTGTTATCCAGACATAAGAGAATGTGTTTGACTTAGTATAGAATAAACTAACGAGTTTAAAAATTCTAAAATCATAATAATATGGAAAGAACAATGCTAATCTAATGTGCAATCGAAAATTAATTTCAATCCACAACCGCCTTTTTTTGCAAGTGATCAATAGTGATGTAGTAGTATGATTGTATTACCTAACCTAGTAAGTGGCTTACTAGTGCCGGATATTCAAGTTTTGGGCTAAATAGCTGAATTTATGGATTGTGAATCAGAACCAATAGGAATTTGTGGGAATTGGATAGAAAGCTGAAATTAACAACAAGCTTTAAGAAAAGCAGGAGTGGTAATGCTGATTACGTAGAATGCACTCACAAATTCAAAGAGCGGTCTGATTGGCTGATGAGCTGAACAAACGCCATTTTACGATTTCGACCAATTATAATACTAGGTGCTAGGAGCGAGCCAACACGTCTGGCTCTAATCGATACATGCCTATGATTTTGATATTTTTAGATTCTCGTGGGAAAGATCTAGATATTGATAAGACCTTTCTAGGTTTGAATAAAGTTACTCACTTCTCCAACAATATGAAAAATGGGAAAGCTCTGAGTAGAGTTGACTCCATGAGGATGAAGTAATAACGCATAATGAGAGCGACAAATTTTGAAGTTTCTATTCTAATTTTTCAGCATTTTAACAGTTACAATAGCCTATAGATTCAAGATGTGAGTTAATTTGATTAGTTGTCTGTCAAATCATTTGGGCCACAACCACTAATTGAGTTTCATTATTCACGACGTTCCAGTAATTGGAATCTATCTCTGAAAATACATGGAAATTGAGATTCGCATGACAATGAACGTATTTGTGTAAGTCAAGAGGAAAGAATTGCTTCATTTCAAACAGAAGAAGAGCTCTGACAGACAGGTTGGAGTCAGAGATGTACCATTAAAAATAAAAAAGGGTCCGATCGTTAAAGTCCGCTTCAAATCGGCGTAAAGTGACTGCAGCAACGAAGAACAAACCATTTTATTACTGAAAAATGTCTGAAACAACATTTGCAAGAGAAATTCTATTTTTTTATCTTGCTGACGGTTTGAAATGCAAACTGACTGTGTCCACTGCAGAATAAATTAAAAAGAAGATGAAAACGTTGCTCAGACCAGATATCAATTTTCTACTTCAACTGGCATTTGCACAGGAAATGGAACACGGATCGGAACTCGAATTCATGAGAATCATAATTATTAGTTTGAACACTTGTTGAAAAATTAATTAAGATGTCTCTACTTAAAGATCAAGTGAAAGTCAATTTTTGGAATAAAATATTGTCACCACTTAAAATAATGATATAGAGATATCTCTTTTCTGCTTTCTGCTTTCATGTAAATCTACATGTACACTGATATTTTTAGATTCTCGTTTGATATTTATATTTTGATAAGACCTTTCTAGGTTTGAATAAAGTTACTCACTTCTCCAACAATATGAAAAATGGGAAAGCTCTGAGTAGAGTTGACTCCATGAGGATGAAGTAATAACGCATAATGAGAGCGACAAATTTTGAAGTTTCTATTCTAATTCTTCAGCATTCTAACAGTTACTCGTACAATAGCCTATGGATTCAAGATGTGAGTTAATTTGATGAGTTGTCTGTCAAATCATTTGGGCCACAACCACTAATTGAGTTTCATTATTCACGACGTTCCAGTAATTGGAATCTATCTCTGAAAATACATGGAAATTGAGATTCGCATGACAATGAACGTATTTGTGTAAGTCAAGAGGAAAGAATTGCTTCATTTCAAACAGAAGAAGAGCTCTGACAGACAGGTTGGAGTCAGAGATGTACCATTAAAAATAAAAAGGGTCCGATCGTTAAAGTCCGCTTCAAATCGGCGTAAAGTGACTGCAGCAACGAAGAACAAACCATTTTATTACTGAAAAATGTCTGAAACAACATTTGCAAGAGAAATTCTATTTTTTATCTTGCTGACGGTTTGAAATGCAAACTGACTGTGTCCACTGCAGAATAAATTAAAAAGAAGATGAAAACGTTGCTCAGACCAGATATCAATTTTCTACTTCAACTGGCATTTGCACAGGAAATGGAACACGGACCGGAACTCGAATTCATGAGAATCATAATTAGTTTGAACACTTGTTGAAAAATTAATTAAGATGTCTCTACTTAAAGATCAAGTGAAAGTCAATTTTTGGAATAAAATATTGTCACCATTTAAAATAATGATATGGAGATATCTCTTTTCTGCTTTCTGCTTTCATGTAAATCTACATGTACACTGCATTGAATTTATCATTGTTTTTTTCATACTATTGTCTACAGTAAAATCAGTATAATATTGAAAAAAAGAGTTTATTGAATCTTGTTGAGAATTGATCATTTTTCCGTACCATATCTACAGCGTGTGAATAGAATAATTCGATTACAGATATATTCTATGTATTTCCATACTCTTTTCTGCGGTATAATTATTATCATCAGCGAGTATGGCATTGAAGGGAAAGTTCAAATAAACCTTGCTCAACATCGGTTATTATCCATAACTCAGGATCGAAGGAAATGTTGAAGATAGAAATGATCACTCTAATTTTTCTATCTGAGGGTGATGCCCACATGAGCTCTAGGCTTGTACATAGTGAAGGAGAGGGGTGATGATGAGAGATGACGATGTTTTAGGCAGTCGGAACCGACGGCTTTTCGTCTTCTCCGAAAGAAAGCTTAAACATGCATGCACTGTAAATTTCACTACGGCATCAGTTTACATACAAATGAATTCAATATTTTGTTTTGGTGAGTCAGATTTTTTCAGCGCCAGCAAATCATTATATGTATTCCAAAATTTTAGTGTCGATTACTCCTAGCGTAGTTGCTTGAGTAATATCAAATACAGTTTTCATCAATTTACGGATAAATTAATAAAATGAATTTATAAATGAGTTCCCATTCACACATCTGTGAATATTCAAGAGATGTACCGAATCAGTACAGCCTGAATACAGGCTAAATCATACTTCTTCATCCTTTGTCCCTATTTTTCACTCCAAGATGGATAAATATCAAGCATTTGATACACTTGATACTCATTATTTTTTATCAATAACTGAATGAATGAGATTTTTGAAATGAATTTGCTGAACAACAACAATATTATTGTAATTCTGTTCAGCTGTAGAAGAGTATGAAGGTAGGAAAAATACCCGATCACTGAGTCATCCATGAAAATGTAATCGTTACAGATAATCAAGCAGTTTTTCACCGTCGAACGACTGAGGCGAGCTTTTCCCGGCGCAGAAACGAGATGTACAGCTTTAAAAAGGGATATCATTATTTCCCTCATTGCGCCTTTTGGAGCGGCAGCACTAAAAACTGTTTCTCAGTGAGAAAGTTTCCAGAGAAATGACAGCGTTCCTTCAGCTTCAAGAAGTAACGCGGCCTTAAAAGAGTCGAACCGGGTTCACTTCGCCAAGAGCTGTATGGGGTTCCCGACCTTACCCCCTCCCGACCCTATGAAAAGCCCCAATCTCATGTGATTGATGCGAATTCCTCTACTTTCCCTCTTCTACCCACAAATCCATTTTCGAAAATACTTTGAATAAATCTGAGTGACTGAACCCTCTTCAAGCGCTATTGGCGATCTCTCGGTCCAATGTTTTCCTCTTTCCTGACATTTCCAGCAACACGCTCGTACATCTCTACTGGGAAACTGAGATCTTTATTTCTCCATTTACAATCTATGAATGACCCTCATTCGGTACTTGATCTAGATTCTACGCTTCGTCTGAGTTGGAATGGCCTACTTCAACATTCGTTCAGTATCCAGTTTTTTATAACTTATTCAGCTTCCTTTCGATGCTCAATTGACTATAGTGCTTTTCATCCTTAAAGACATCTGAGTACAGAAACAGTACCCCACAACTTTCAAAGCTAGCCAATCACGCAGCCTTCTATAATAGTGATAAACAGATGTTTAATTTCTGATCATCTGCTCTACTATCTTGTAAATCATCTAAGTTAACACACCGAGTCGTGATATTAGACTTAAATTGCTGTTGGCATTCCAATTGGATAACGCATCAAGCTGGCCAGTTGTCTTCAAGGATGAAAATCACTATAGGGTTCCCAGTGAAACTATTTGAAAACCATCTAAACTTTTCGACTGTTATTGAATAGATGATAAAAGTGGAAGGGCCCACGGTGATACTGATGTCTGATCAATATAAACAGAGTCTGTAAATTACTGGTTGAAGTATAACAATATGAATATTATTATAAAAATGTCTGGTATGAGGCATAACATGAATATGTCTGGTGATTCCCAGATATGAAAAGTGAAAAGAGCACTCATCTCATCAGTTTGTGAATCAAACTCAAGAATTTGAATCAACTAATTTTCGATTTCAATTATTTCTCTGTGAAGAAGCAAAATGGTTCTAATAAATTTTGTAATGTGAATTGTTAAATTGTAAGAAAAAACCTTATTTGTTTCGATTCATAGCCTGCTGAATCAAAACTCATCAATTAAGTTATCATGATTTCATTTCAGAGTGTGGAACAATGTGATTTATCACAGTGATCGAAATATTGATTCACCCATTCAAATAAAATCATCCATTTCACGAAAAATAATTAAATTTTCATGACTCGGAAAAATTCTATGCTTGAAATATTCAGACGGAAATGTTAGCTCATTCCACCAGTGTACAAGTTTTCAGTAGCAGGTCATGCAGTAAAATCAGGGCGTAGTGAAATCATAACGGAATGCAGGAAAAGACCGTTACAATGGAGGTGTTCAGTCCCCTGACAGTAGGCGAAACTCATCCGAAAGGCAAAAAACATATGCGCTACCAAGTCTGGGGATTTCAGCTCCGACACAAATCTCCAACTTTCTAATCTGTTCTCAGACAAAACTTTTGCTCTTTCACTGCTAGGGGCCGGAATGCATTTCGTTAAATATGGCGAAGATACTTTTATACAGGCGATGAACATATTGAATGAGATTGAACTTTTTTAATTAATGATGTCTAATTAAATTTGTCATGGGCTTGGCCCTCTATCAAAATAGAGATTTCATTTCTAGGTCTGTATTTTCCATTCCTATCAGTTATTTTCACATGCTTGAATAAATAAATATAAATAGGTCTAAATATTGAAAAATAGATCAACGTTTTCTGTACTGCTATGGTTTTATTTTCGATAAATGATGATTTAATTCATGCAAGTTTGATGAATATTATTTAAATAAACTATAAAGTGTATGTGAAATTAAGATACTGTATCCAAATGATGTAGAATAAAAGTAAAAATTCTTCTAGGATCGAACCAGAATCCTTTGGTTTATCAGACTAGCTATAAGCTTCCTCGGCTACCGGCTATTTCGTTATATCTCGTAAAATACTAATTGTAGAATATTTAGATGCTGAATATGAAACGCAAAGAGCATTATAGAGATATCTTATTCTCTATAAAGGGGTTCTCTCAACAAGAATAATCTTAAATGCACTGCTCAAGAATTATTCTATGAAACAAAGATTGAAGGTAGAAAGTGGAATGAATGCCAAGTTTGATAAGAGGATTGTGACGCCTGTCAAGCTGGTAAATTAATTAAGAAGTTTGGTTGTTATTTATTGAAGTTTTTTCAGTTTATCGATAGATAATTCTGAGGGGAGTCCGATCTCACAAGGTATCAAATTATCTATCTATAAACTGAAAAAACTTCAATAAATAACAACCAAACAATTAATTAAGATAATAAAGTACTTACTTCAGACTGGTGATTTTCAGAATAAGTAGCATCAACTGTAGTCTATATAGTTGCTTGTTTCAGAATAATAAAATTTGAATTTTAAATTAATAAGGATTGCAAAAATCCGATAGAAATTAATGATTGAAACAAACCATTGTAACGGTTAGAATAATAAAATCTTTCCGAGTGTGACTCTGTTTTGACAGAATTTCAGTTATGATTACTGAATAAGCAGAAATGCCTATATTGTACAGTTCCCGTTCGAGGCTCGTAGGTGTTTCTCAGTAACAACTTCCCGGAAAATAAACTGTTTTCGCAGCGTCTACTCAATTCTACTGTCAAACTTCGTCGTCTATTGAAGCGGTTTGGGGCATATCAGTGTGAAACAGAGGATTGCAAGAATCGCTGCTAGGAATAATGAGGAAAGGTTAAGGCATGCAGCAAGCGAGCTTAGCTTTGTTCGATGTTTCCATTTGCAACGGTCCTTTGTTGAATGTCAGACGCCCTTAAAAACAGTAATACATGTTTAAGATGTTGCAGACGTCAGCGAAAAAGCAGCCGGCGCTGCTGTGTTCACCTGCCAGCGTTATAATTACGCCAACAGCTCAGGCGTGAGCGTATTTCGAACAAATCAAAGGACTTTCTATGGAATTCTAATTAAATACTTGCTTCGCCAAACTCCTTGACCCTGTTCAACTCCGCCGTCACTTACAGCGTCGTCTCTCTTTGTCAGCATCCCCATCATTGTTTGTTACGGTACCTGTTGTTTGTCACCAAAGAAGTAATTCTCTTGAACTTACCAGTTGCCAAAAGGCGAAACTTGTAATACAATGTTATTTGACTCCATTATTCTCCAGAACTTACCTGGAGTGGTATGTATAATATCATAGTTGAACATCTTCCATCAATTATTCACCAGTGAGTCAATCATCAATAAGCAGTCGAGCAGTCAAACTTTAGTCAAACTAATCCACAAGCATAGTGAACAATAATCCTACGAGATCTAGAAATGATGAAACAAATTTTCAATCGTTTCTATTACAAAGAGAATGGTTGAGCTCTTTTTTTTTTAAATTCCAACAATAGATAACTTGAAAAGTTGTGAGATTGACTTCATCAGTGTAAAAGTTCAGATCTCCCATCAATGTAAGTACATTTTAAGCGATTTCTCGCATGATTTCGCGTTAAATTTCAATGAAACAGTCCCCAGATTTCATGAGGACAAAACTCTTGAATGTTCAAAAAAGATTGCAATTCCGTGATAATTATTTCACATTACTCTCCATACCTCATTACCAGGCACACAATCTCTCATGTGTAATTTCTATTTATCTGCTCGGTTGTACGAGTAAATTGGAGTACTACCCACTGAAGAATAGAATGATCAATAGAATTTTATTGGAGTTGAAGATAGAGTTATTGTGATATAGTGTGAAGGTTATGATAGAGTTATTGAATGTGACAGACTGCAGGCTATGAACCATAGTGGATAAGCTATTCGAAAGTTTTTATGATAAAAAAGGAATAAGATGCTCAACGTGTGAAAGAGCAATGTCGCATAATATTAAATTCTTGCTCGTCGATTGAACCGCGTGACGTCACCAAGATCAAGCATCGAGCAACAAAGGATTGCTATTAAATTAGACAAGCCATGTGGAAAGTTGTTCGTCATGAGAGACCGGAGCAAGAAAAAAGATTAGGCCGGGATCAGCTTGACATGTTGAAGCCAAGCCAACCATCCATCGACCAAACTTCATTCCTTTGCTCTGCCGGTCGGGCTTCCTTTCCGATAATTAAAAATTGTCTGCCTTCCCCGACAATGTCAGACTGCCGGAGAAAACCAACTGGGAGAAAAGATTGCAAAATCAAGTGTAAAAGTGTATGAAAGCGAATCAAGCGATCTCGTTCGCGGATCAAGGTTCATGAAGCAGATAATCGAAATAAATCCATTATAGATGCAAAACGTTTTTACGTGGTCGAGGAAGCATAACTTATCCAGGTACAAATAGCTCAGATAGATTAGGTAATAGAATCAATAAAAATCTTCCAATGCACTTCAATCTGATGTTGAATTGGTAGTTAATACTGTACAAATATTGTTGCTTTGGAACAAAGAATTAGTTACATTATAAATATTCTAGACATAAATTAATGAATAGATTATTTTTCTTTCTCTCACTGTGAGAAAATCGAATTCTACTCAATATTCTACTAATTCCACTTAGTATAATTGAAAATAGCAACAGAACTGCAACTTTAAATAGAAATGGAATCAAAATATTTCAAATAGACAAATATATTAAAAGGAAGTTGGTGTCTCTTATGTATACGACGTCCAATAGTCTTATCTATCAATAAGAGTGTATGGCTCTGGCAACTTCTAAGTTTTCCATTCGATTTGCCATTTTTGTCTAGGTAAATCCTTAGAAGAAGTTCAGGGCTTGAAAAATGAAATAATTTGGTATCTGTGAAACTCATCTCATAATGTCCAAATTATTCACATAAAATAATAATGAGATTATTGGATGTTGCAGTTCATCTGTTGTGAATATATAATAATTTAGAGAAACGAAAATCCAAAGAAAGCTATATTAATAGTTCTGAAGACTTCTGCTATAGCTGATATTGACAACAGAACTGAATAGTCCTGGCACAACTTTTTGTACAGTGGCATTCATCGATAATCCTCTTGCTATTTAGTTTTAAGTATTATATTGCTTTCTTTAGATTTTTGTTTCTCTGACTATTAACATGATAATAATAATTATACTTATTATCAGGTTTATACTATATGCAAGCTCCTTCAATAATGCTCTAGGATGTATCCAATCAGTGCTGGACTGTCAACAAGATCAGAGAGCACGCCGGAGACCATTGCATCGGGTGGGTGACCCATTCGAAGTGACAGCCGACCCTTGAAGCTGTCCTCGCCGTCTGCTATTGTCCCAAAGACAATGTGTTTCAGGTCAATTAGCATTGTGTACAATGCTGCTCCACATCCACGCATGTCGTATTGCTCCACATTTCATGCGAATGCAAGCGCATTGATCATTGTCACAATGCAGAAAATCAGGAAAATATTGTTCGTAGTCCTGGCTCAACATTCAGCAGCTATTAGGACTTGTACTTGTAGAGATAGTTGTAAAATTCAATCACATTTCATACATGTAATACTCAAGATATTGGGGTATTATCATGAATATGAATTATTTATAGACTATAATTATTATATTAATACATCTATTCGTATTGTACTACCAGTATTCGTTTTGTACCAGTTGAGGAAAAAAGGTGTTAACTCCGATAAATATAGAAGCGAATTAGATATAGAAGCGCGAAACGCCGCTAGCTTTGTTCAAATTTTATGTTTGCTTATTCAATACTCTATCTAGCACACTAGTCTAAGCAGTACCGAGAAGCCAAGAGATGGTGCTGGGGTTATTCCAAATGTTTTACCCCTTAACCGTATTTTTTCGAAGTATAAATGAAACCTGCACATCAATCTTTCTTTTGGTGCAAACCGTATCTAAATTGGTTATATCATATTATAAATAACTGTTACAGATACTGTCATTACTTCTACAAAACTGTTTTTGTAGATTGATTGATATGTTTTGATGTACAGTAGAGGAATTTCAAAATCAATCAATTATATTGTAGTAATACTTTACCTATAGATATCAGTGGAAATTCGATATGGAGGAGTTTATTGTTGAATTGTTGAAGCTTCAAATTTTTCATACTGAACTAGTGTGAACTGATTGTATATTTTTGGGTTCTAAATGACTGAATTTGTATTGCCTATAAATTGAATTGTTTGTCTATATTTATGAATGAATTGTATTGTCTTATACTTAATATGCTCAATCAAGGATCTATTAAAGAAAAATTAAATCAGGATTCTGTTTGATACGAGCAATCTATTATCAAACTAAGAAAATTTATAGATGAAAAAAGAATGAGGAACTGAATACTACAGAGTTTCTTCAAAGTGAATATGAATGGAATGAAAACTTAGAGCTACTCAATGCCGGAGTGATTGCGAGATGGTTTCACAATAGGCAAAGTTGCACAAAGAGTGGGTAACAATGGAATAGAGCAACAGTTCTATTCAAGTTGAGAGCTTTATTTTGAAGATGAGTCTACACAATGTAGTCAGAATCATGATGAGGTTTTGTTCTTCTACTGACGGACAAGCGTCGATGGAAGTAGGTATTTAGGTATCTAGTATTTCCAGCGTATCAACAGAGTATTCCTAGAGGAAATCAATAGTAATCATGATAGTTCCAAGTTTCTGGTGGATGAAATATGTGTGGGCAGAATTTACTAGAAGTGAAACATTGAAATACAGAAATAGAAAACTAAGAACTCAAGTACAGTATAAAATTTTGATTCTTTTTTGAAAAATCTTGAAGAATGTATACAATTATACATTTCAATTCACAATTCCGGAAGTTATTTTGAAGATAGGAGGGCAGAACCAGTTTTAAAATTGCACACAGCTCTTCCAAGCTTCGTCTCCAATAAATAATGTTGACTCACAATTGTTAAATTGTGGATAAACATAGCTCAAAGACAACTGTTGTTTTGACAATCACTCATTATTATTTTCTGAAAACTACAATCGAGAGATCCAAATACTCAACTAATTATTTATTGTGTAGTCCAATGTATATAGCCTACAAATGGAGATATAAATGGCAAATTCTTATTGGATTAATTCAAGAATTTATTTAGTAGTATTACTGAAATGTCTACTCATTCAATATTCAATTATTTAATAAGTCAATCATTATTGATTTGATCATTCATATTCCATTATTTTGATCAATTCAATCATTATCGATTTACTACTTTAACCATTTTTTCAAGGAAGTAATTTCATTTACAAAGGAGATCACAACAGGCTTATTATGCCCAAAACGGTTGATTTTCCTATGTTCAAACCAACAGTCTTAACCCGGCTTATAACATATCACATTAATATTATTCATCACCTTCTAAGAAGAATAATATTAGACATTAGATCTTCTAAGTAGAGATTTATTTTTCTAGAAAAATAAGTACTGGGATGATGTAGGGTTTGGGAAAAAGATGATGATTAAAACAATGTCTGCAGTAAAAAGATACGTGGTTGGAGAGAAAAGAATGGCTAGGACCAGTGACAGAGTAGATGAAAGTAAGCTATTATTTATTTGCGACCACCAACAGCACTAACCAGCCTATCTTGAGATCTGCTGGACACTGACTTGACTGGTTACCCTTCTCCCTCCGCTCCGTTCGAATCCTTCATTTAGTTGCGGCCCGGCTCCGGCCCGTTCGTTCATTCACCACCGCCGACAAACAATAGAAGCCGTGCCAAGAGAAGATGCCAGCAGGGCAGTAGCCCGTGAACACGATAGAATCGCACTTGCGGCTACTGCAAATGATTTATGTCCTCCAATGTGAAATTCTCTCATCTTTCCCTCTGTTTCTGAAAAGCGAGCTACACGAGTAACACTCTTCATGAAAACCTCATACAGTGTATTTCTGATCAATGAGTAATAATGAAAGAAGAGCCCTTTGTCCATACTTAATCGATTTTGTGAGATGTACAGCATGCTACCAATGCTCAAGCATTAGGTTAGGCGTACACCGGTTAGTCAAGACAAGACAAGACGAGATTAGTCACGTTTAGACACAGTACTTCACATAGTTGCTTATGAAGCAACACACACCGATTAGTCATTGCATCGGTGTGTGCTGCTTCATAAGCAACTATGTGAATTACTGTGACTAAACGTGACTAATCTCGTCTTGTCTTGTCTTGACTAACCGGTGTACGCCTAGCCTAATTCAGTATGCTGTGCAGCACACAAACATTGACTAAATAAGCACATGGGGATTGGATTGTATATTCTTCGGATTGCATTCCTAATAAATGACAAATAATCGAATAAAACTCAGTAGCAAAATATTCATTGCAACTGACTCATCTCTTACTTATTGAACTCAATGGAAATTCAATCATTGTAACTGACTCATCTCTCACTCATTAAACTCAGTAGCAATTCATTCATTGTAACTTACTCATCTCACTTACGAAGTTTTGCACTTAAGTTTCAAATTCATTCATTCTTGTTTGCTTAGGTTAACATCCAGTTTTTGTATAGGTCTACTTGAGGTCGATTCTTTCATATAAGTTTAGTCTCAGTTACGTCACAGTTCAGACAGGCCCAGTGCTCTGTGATTGGACACCATCATCATAGACGTATGCGCAGAATTGGAATAGAACGGTGAAAACTGATATGTGAGAACCTTCAATGATCAATGTCACCTGAAAGACTGAAAGAATCAATCAATATTCGAGTGAATCTTCTATACACAGCTTACTATGTTGCTAATTTGATGAATATTTTGATTTTGATACTCGAAATTGAAACTTTGGAGAGAGTCGTTGGCTTCAAAGATTTCGTTGGCCAACCAACATCTAATCTTGATCTATTTCTAGACTGTTTATATCAACTCTCATCCATTAGGAGTTCGAAGAAATATTACCGTGCAACGTGTTGCCGTAATACTCTTCGTACGTCAAGTACATACAATATACGGTACTCCATTTAATTCTGTACGATTTCAGGTTTCAAATTGAGTCCGTTCCATAGTCCTTTATCACAAACACTGAAGTCTGTCCAGATATAATCTACCAATTCTAAACTCTTGTTCAAGTGAGTACAGGAATAAATTTCTCCTATGAAAATACTATACATCAAGCTTATAATTTTACATTTCCATGTCGTTTAAAATAAAATCAGTAGCTCGAGAATAGAAAATAGAAATAGCTCCATTAGGAGCTCCATCCATAATAGAAAGTCGTCGAAATTCATTAATTTGGCAGGTGGAGTGCGGTTGAGTGCATTGATCCATTTGATTCCTAATCAATAGAGAAGCCTTAGATTGAGTGTTAATTTTATTAATTTAACCGATAGCAGTAGTCTGCGGTTACAATGAATAGTTAGAATGTGGTTTAGAATCTGCGGTTAAAATGTGAGATGCGAGCGAAAGATACCACACTAGAAATACACTATAATGCTTCCAAACATGATGTGAATGTCTAGTATATGAGTATCTCTCGCTTGCAACTCGTACAAATTTTTATCCAATGTAAAAGTATTCAATGTAAACTCCAATATTATTTTGAATAGCAGGGGAAAATGATAAGACAATCTCAATTGTTCATACGTTCATCTTTATTTACAACCATCAAATGGTAAACTTTTAGCCTATCAACATTTTGTTTCCTAATAATTTCTCACAAGACACATTGAAGTCTTATTGATACGATTGATTTCGTTGCATTCATTCCGGTGATTTACAAAAACAACGTGCATTCATCACTTGAAACCAATTATACTATTTACACAGATACATACAGATAGAAAACGGGTCGTTACACTGTACACTGTTCAATATTCAACAATTGAAAAATTATGATACTGAACACAATAAAAGCGGATCTCAAATCTGTGATTTCTCTCGGAATCCATTATTGGAGAGAGGCTTATTCAAAACCGTGTGATACAATGCAAAGAGCAATGAACTAGTTTTAGTCAACAAAACAAATATACAAAAAACATTGATGCCTCTTTGACACAAGTGCGGTCCAGGCCCGGATCGGACCGGATGACTAATGTAAGGTAATGTTTATTCATACTTTTTTTATTTAAGAGTATTTACACTTCACACTACAGCGTCTGAATAAACCCATAATATTCATTTGTCAAAACGTTCCTTTTTGTCCTGTCCGATCCGTGCCCTGACCGCACTGATGTGAAAGAAACCTAAAACAAACTTACAAAAAATAACAAGACCAATACCGCTCAAAGAAAAACTCTCAAGTGTTTTAGAATAAGATTCAGGCGATCCGTTTTAGTATGAAGTTGGAATGGAGTTCCAACTGTTTTCGTAATGGAATAAGAATTGTCTGTGGGCGGGGCGGCTCTGATCAATCAAGCAGAGCTCTGATAATCGGTTCGAGCGGGAATTTTAAAGAGCAGTTCACTTTCAGTATTCAGGCAGAAGAGTCCAATTTCGGATTAAATCGTTTGTGAAACTTAATGTGGCAAGATTAAACAAACGCAAGCAATGCTATGTTGAACTCTGCGAGGATTTCAGTCTTCTCACGCTCTCTTTCTCACTCCCTCTCTCTCACACTCCCTTGTAAGTTCTCTTTCTCTCTACTCGCTCTCTGTATACTCTCAATCATCATTATTCTCCTCTTTGTGATCTCTTACTCTACTCTGCTTCTCGTGCGCTTTCTCTTTGAAATTGGTTTGATAATAAACGACTTTTACGTGATTGGAGACCCTTTTCTTTCCCGCTCAGCATGAGTAAGCTCCATTCTCAAAAATAACTCCTGCTTCGACGAAGCCATTGAATCCCACGACTGAACTGCATTTGCACTAGCAACGGTATTGACCGAACAATCCAATGATGGTTCAATTTGGTAGTGTAATATACTTTATACTTTTATAATGAAATAATTCATTTGATTTTCACGAGGAAAAAGGGGTATGGAAAATGAAATACAGCATTGCTAAGAGATGAATTAATTTTTTGTAAATAATATGAATAGGCTAATAATTGTCTTGAAGAATTAGATTTCATATTTCATATAATTCTAATTATGAAAATTTTATAACATAGTAGTCCATATACTGTATATTTCCCCTACTGGGTCTAGGCCCCAGCATCCGCAACCCATACTTTGTGCCCGAGTCCAATATTATAATTTATATTAACCTCAGGTGATTCAGTTATTGAGAGTCAACATTGCAGTCATTAGTTGTTGCTGAATTAAGATACAAATTCTACGGAAGAGTTTCATAATACTCAGTGCTCGAGAGAAAAGTCTAACCAAGTACGTTTTGAGAGAGTATGATGAATATTTGTGTTCCTGGGAGAAATCGCAGTATGAGATCCACTTAATATGACTCACTTTCAAGTCCAAATTATGTTCAAATCAAGAAAACAACCTCATCTGAAACGTTTAAAAGTTAGTATTGAAAGTGTTAAATTGATTCATGGACGTACTCTATTTACTAACACTCAAAACACTTTCAGACAAGTTAACAGAACGTAAATTATATTCAACAAACGTTTTACTCGAATACAACAATCGATTCTCGAAATTCTAACAAATTATTGAATAAACAAACAATTTTACTTGATAATGATGATATACCAGCCTCGTAAATTAGGCCTTTCAAAGTTGTCAGTTTACCGTGCTTAAAACTAATTCAACTTACAATATTAATTAAGTCTTAAACAGTAATAAATTTCACGTTTTGTACAAAATTCTATAAAGTATTACCTTAGTCTAGGATAGAGGAATGAGACATTTTTTAGTTCATTTTCTTATAAAGGTAGTATATTTTCTTAAAATCTATAACAATAAGAAGTTATGAAGGGAGGAAAGGGATGTCCTGACGAGATCTATGGCCCATTTCGTTTAAATTATTAATTTGATTGAGTAATATTTCGATTAATTCTATGACATTAGGAATTTGATAGTCCCGCATTGCTATTTCAAATTAGCTAGATCATCAACTACAATTTGGATCTTAAATAAATAATAGTTTTGAATTGAATTGAAAAAAAAAAATGGATAATTTCACTACCTATTTCTCTTTCCAATCTTTCTCTCATCTTGAAATATCACCGATTCATTCAAAGTCTATCGCTCTCTCTCTCTTACTCTTTCTTTCTCTCACACACAAACTATCTCTCCTTTTAGTCAATGTCAAAGATGGAAAAAACTGCTGAAAAAATATACATATTGAATACCGATACCACGGTATATGGAAGAAATATCTTCTTCTATAAAATTCCGTGACCGATACCATGTCTATTTTGCATGAGAAGTACAGAAAAATGCTACAAAACAACAGCTGATATCGCAGCAATGAATTTGAGAGAGGAAACCCTTAAAATTTTACACGTGAATAAAGACAACTTTCCAACGTATCCTTGTATTCACAGAGAACTTTTCCATAGTAGCTTTTCCTTTCTCAACAAAGGAATTTTGTCATGCGTTTCACAATGTATTTTGAAAATATATGCTAGAATGAACATACAGAACAGTCAACTCCTACGGACTTGTGAATGTAAAATGCGTTTTGAATCCGAAAACAAAAAGGTTTATCGAATATAGAACATTCAATGGTAGTATTACAACATATCTGTAGAACACGTTTATAGAACGTAGTTGGAATTTAATTAATAGAATGAAACAAAATATGAGAGGAAAAACAGATCAAATGCAAATAGCCTACCACTTTTCATCGATATTTCTCTCATATTTATCCATGTGGAGTTGTTATTAAAACTTGAAAGACTATATTGATAGACTATAGAATCAGTTAAGAATAAATAAACAGTTCAAATATAAGAAGAATTGAATAACTGATTTTTATCAATCGATGAATGTGTATAAACTCACACATTTCTAATACAACGAAAGCATATTACCATTTACTATTTTATAATTTCACTAAAACTATTTTATAAGTTTTATTGCCAGAGAAATATGTGATTTTGTCATAATAAAGATACCCTACTCAAATTAACCAAAATTTGATAATCCATAGAAAATGAAGATATGGGAGCAAAACAGATCTTATCAGTCACTTACTTACTATACAAGTTATTGATAAAATTGTTGACTTCATCATGTGAATAGGAAATAGTGAGAAAACTAATCAGTTCATGTAGACTCACCTGATTAGGAATGCGCTTGAACTATTTCTGTTTTCAGTAAATGATTGTTATTGCTCAATCATTATTATCATGCAAATCTCAGTATTGAGGAATCCATTTGAAATTTTACTGGTTCTATCTCCTTTCTTGTTAATTCATAGAAATAAAACTCGAAAGTTAATAAAATTAATTTTTCATTATCCAAATAAAAATTGGAAATTGATGAAATAAGTTAGATGTTTTACTATAAACTTTCAGATCTATGGGCCAGATCTACATCAGGAAACACAGAATAGGTCAACCGTTAACAAGAGGTATTCTTTGGAAATTAGATGGGTTACACAATGATCAAATAGGAAGAGAAATGCATTTAGTTAATACGATAATATCACAGGGTGTCCGCTTAAGTAGATCATACACAACTTTCGGGCAGCCGGCTTGCCATCAGTCTTTCTTTGATGGCCGTTCCGTTGAGTTCAATGTCCTTGGTGATGGTGGCGCTTGCAGCGGTCGGCGCAGGAACTATAACTGTCGTTGGAACGGCGTTCAGCGAGCTTGGAGTTGGAGGGCTAATGCTCTCCAGGCGAAGCTCTTTCGGCCTCAACTCCCACGAGTACTGTAACAAAACAAAATATAAAGAGGGTTTCTCCTCATCTTTTTTCTTGTTAAATGTAGGAAACCTGAGGACAATGGTTGGATTGAATCTGCTCCATTCACAATGATTAGGCCTAGCAATGATCCTAGATGAGAATATAAATAAAATTTACTATTATAGTCTATATATAAATAAATCCACTAGGTTGAAATTCATTGGAAGCAGACATTTCAGAATGAGAAATACTTTCAGGAATATTCACAGTAATGTGAATATGAATTCATACAGAATTAGAGAAATAGGATCCGAAATATAAAGTATGAGTATTAAACTTGATATCATAAAAGTAGGGGTTGAACGGATGTCAGTCGATGTCAATGAATTTCAATGAATGTCAATTGGTGACAATGGATATCATCATAGTGAAATATATCTCCTGTACCATGAATTGAATTGAACAACCGAAGTGTTCACGAATTCTATTTGTGTCTTTTTTCTCGATTTTCAGAGATGAACACCATTCTCAGCACAAGTCTTGCTTAGAGAATGATGCGACCTACATACTAGATAATTAATGTAAATATTCTTCATTGTATTGACTTGATATGAATAATGTGAATTTTCTTTGATTATGTCATAAAATGATCTCAATTATTATATAATTTGGTAGATAATTAGGTACAGTATTATAATAATGTGGAGATATTTTTCTATTATAATATTGGTTTCTGTTGAAAATGAATGGGTGTAATGTCATCTTGTTGAAACTTCAAGGACTGCATAGATGGAAATTATAAAAGTCCAATTTTTATTATTATCACTATTAAAATAATTTTTAGATGAAGAAGTGGAATTTTTGAATAAAGCTGCTTGAAATTACAATAAACACTTTCTTCTCCATTACATCGGAGGTCTAGATTGGGTCGAACTGGAATTGAGACAGTCTAGAATAATTTTTTTTTCATTAAAATTCAATCGAATAATATTATTACAATGGAAGAACAAAGCCTTATAATGAATCTTAAAAACATGAATTTTTGTGAATATCATGAGAATGAATCATATTATTATTTAATTAGCCTACCTGCTGCTGTTGTTGTGTGGGCCAGTGCATTGACTGATCGTCTGGCGGCTGCGTTCTCTGCAGTGTTCCATTTCCAAGCACCGGCGGAGGCTCTGCAACAGCCGAGATGCATTCACAATATTATTATAATTCGATTCAAAAGATCCCAAAAATAATTGCTTTGATGAATTAGTCACCTTTCTATGAATTTCAAGTTTTCGAATGATCCCTTTTATTGAAGTTTGCGAGGGATAGCTTGTCGAATGGCTTTTGGGTGGCTAGCCGGTTTGACGACCTGACTATAGATAATATATCGATGACATATCGATTTTGTCTTATCGATCATTTTCAGTGCTTGATATACATAATCATAGATGTATTGTAATGTATTTCAATGCATTATCTTGTTTTATAATGGTGTTCACCATTTCTTGAGTTCATGTCTGCAAATATTATTATACCAATGTGCTTCTCTCTACCAAAAATATTAGCTCATTTGTCCAATTATGAATACTGATCCTTATCAATTTGATCATTGATTTAATCAGTTCAATCAATTTAATCAGTTTAATCGACTGAACACAATATTTTAGAATGATAGACATAGTTCCAGAAAATGAACGAAAATGAATTAATTTGGAAATGAAGTTAACAAACTTGGCAGGTTTATTCAAGTAAGTCAAAACGTTAAGTTAAGTGAGTTTCAAAGTTAAATAAATAAATAAGTAAAGAAATGAATGAATAATTGAAATTGAAATTTATTCATAATACCGACAAAAAATACAATAATAAAACAATGCACAACAAAAAATGAAAATAGCAATACAATCGAAAATGAGCTCAATACATTCAACACTATATTCTGATAATTTTCATTTTATTCATAAACAAAAAATAGTTGAATTATTACTATATAAAAATCAGTATTATGTTTAAAGGTACTTCATTAGCTTCAGCTGAGTTGAAGTTACCTACACTAAAAATTGAACTCAGAAATGACATTTGCATTTATAATAACCTTTTATTTGCATTTATAAATAACCCACTATATATCATTTTCCAATCTAAACAAGCAAAATAAGAACAGTTAATGGAAATTGAAGAGAACAAATATGAGAATGATTCAATTTGGAGATGAACTCACCAAATTTGGCCGGTATGACGTCAGGATCTCGCTCGTCGACGGGATCCCGGTTGGACGTTTTGACGGTGCCGCCTGTGCCGCCGATGGCAGCTGACTTGTCGGACGCGAGGGGCGGCGACGTGTGACGACGATGATGCTGCCTCCGCACCGCCATCAGCAGCACGCAAACTATGATCAACACCGTCAGACCCGCCCCCAAAGCCATGCCCAGCATTGAGGAGATTGCCAGTTCCGCGTCGCTAGCTGTGAACAGAGATCAGTATTATTTGATAATAATTCAGTTCTCATTAGAAAGAATAGAATAGAGAGAAAAGAATAAAATGCAGAATAGTTTCCGTTAGGAAGAGAAGAATAAAGAATAGAATAGTTCTCATAAGAAGGAGTAGAGTAGAATGACTGCATTTAGTTTTTGCCTAGGAGGGCCAAGTTATGTTGCAGTCGGCCCTCTTACACTTGACCCTCCAAAATCACGTGATATTGGAAGGAAATGGTGATCATTGAAGGAGAAATAAATATCATTCTGTTTCCCATATTGATTGATCTTATTTGATAAACCTGATAGTAAATGGCCGACTTTAGACATTTTTAACATTGTAAAGCTGTTATAACGTTATTCATTATCAGTCCAGTTGCCTTCGTCAAGTAAACACACTGTACAATAAATAAAACGTGGAGGTTGAAATGAACAATACAGGAACTTTTCAGGAATACAGTGCACGGATATTTTGGACAGGAATCTCACAACGACCTTCTCATAGATATCCTTATAGCCTGAGCATGAAGGCTTCTCTTATTAGGTTGAAGATTATCATATCATAAATACTATTATTATATCATTTGAGGACTTCAATAATCGAGGAATAAATGAAAAAAACCATCAGAAATATGCATTGTGTGTTAAAATGTGTTATGCAGTATTATTGAAGTATAAGAGGAGATTATGAGGAATGCAAGCTCAATTCTAAAAAAAGTATAAGTTGACGGTCTACTTCATGGAAAAACATCTCTTTCGCCAAGAAATATTCGTTTTGCAGTATGTGGAAAATAAGAGAAAATACAATTCCAAATAAAGTGTGAGCTGACAAGCCTTAATTTGAAAAAAAAGATGAAAGGAAATGATGAGATAATATTGTGATGTGATAGTATAAGTTTATAAACAGTGATTAAAACAGTTATAATATTCAGGGAATTGTTAGAATCAAGTCATCAACCAATTTCACCGGAGTAACAAGGGTAGCTAATAAATGTTCAGCGTCTTTAAACAGCAATTTACAACGGTATCATCCTTGCTGATAATATTACAGCTCGACTCAGAATGGCGTGTAAAACTACTCAGGGCATAAATTAGGCTTCAAGTGCACTGAGAAGAAATCTAATTTAGCGCTAAATTAAGCAGCCATAAAGTAAAACAGAGGTAGCGCACAGATGACACCTGCAGACAAGAAGACACATATAAGCGGATACAGAAAGGACGGATGTAGGAGAGAGATGAATAGATAGGGATAAATTTATATTAAATATGGGAGAGGGAGAGAGTATACCCATTTCTGAGAACTGTTCACAATAGAACTGGATGGCAGAGCATGTTACCATGCTGTTATGCTTTGGTGGATGTTAATTGAATTTCTTTCTCTGACCAAGTAAATGAAATCTATTTTCAATGTACATAAAAGTCATTTTATCTTATATCTACAGTGAATTTGGAGATGGTCATGTACTTAATTATATGTAAGGAATGTACTAAAAAATGTGAGGAAAATTATCATGAAAACTGAATAATCAGAATGGTAATATGAATAAATGTGTTTGGTATGATTGGAAACAAAAATTAGGCTACTTTTGGAAGAATATGATATGAATATGTTCATCTATTCATTAATGCAGAAACAAATCCACAATTTTATTTAGGGAAGAAACTTTTTTCTTTCTCCTGAATTTGGTACTAAAATTGCAAATTATTAATTATTGTGTTGTATCTATTATTAATGTGTTGTGTTTGGTAATGCTTTCACACATAATAAGCAAGTTCACAATATTCACTCAAAACGCAAACAAACATGCAGTTGTATGAAATAAAGTATAATGCATTGGAAAATTTTTTTTCAAAGATACAAATGATGGGAACGGTGATGTTCGATAAACTTTATCATATCGACGAAGGAGTCATCAATAATCTCCTCAAAATCTCTCTATTTTTAGTTCTCCATTGAGTTTGTGTTACCTATCAGAATACTACAAAATTTCTGGTTTGAGTTAGCGTACTAGTGAGTACTACTAGTATTGAACGAACAAAAATTCAACACTGTGAATTTTGATTGAACATTGTTCTATGCATATCTCGTGATACATGACATGACTATGCTGGAAATAGAATGACGGTGGTTCTACTCAAAATCATCTTTCTTCAATACGCATAGTTGGACTATATGAATCGCAAACCCATTTTAACCGAAAATGTAACATTTTCATGATGGACAACATGTGGCAAGGAATGCTGAACTTCTAGCGATAATTCGAGGTTAAAAGGGAAACTAATGAAGAATGGAATGACAGACGAGTGCTACAACAACAGGAACGTATCTTGTTTCCCTGGAGCCAGGCATCCGACATCAATTTAACAGAAGCCAGTCTTTCTCATCTATTCTCTTTGCTACAGAATTTCATTGTTGTACAGGTTTGCGTGCGTGCGTGTGTGTGTCAAAGGGCAGTACACACAGCCACAAACCGCACACAAATGACATGACATGTAATTTTCAAATTTCATTACATGGGATTGACGCATCCCGAACGAAAAGCCACACTCAGTCATTAAACGTCATTAAGTCCTGCATTGTGCGCCCATACCAACTAAATTGCACCGAGATAAACTTCCCGTCTCAAAGCTAGCAGCAGACCAATTACGAATGAGTTTTCAGATCGGAAATTACGTCACGAAGCGCTAACTTCAACTTCGCCCAGAATCGTTTTATCGACGTAATTGGTTTGAGTTTTGCAAATTACATAATGTGTCATCCATACTACTACTTCTACTACTACTTTATTGTACCTCCACGTGTCTCCAACAAGCATCTCTTGGGTGATAGTAACAATACGCTGATCATAGGACAAATAGTTATTTGACGATACCCACCGATATTTCTAGAAGTATCTAGAATACCTACCGATATTTCCACTTCTAGATAAGTCGATAATATAGGTAATAATTTCTAGAATTATTAGCCTACCTATTCTAGTTTGATAATGGGTAAAATTGTATACACAAGCGATAATATCATATTTACAGAGAAAGCGGTGTAAAACTGCCCTTATCTAGCTATGAAGAGGAGCGAGACTCCGGTGAATTATTCCCTACAGTTTTTGTTATTTAATTTGTAACGTGGAACAATGTAGTATCCTGTCGTAGTAATATGGATTTTGAACGAATGAGAATCAAATGCATCGTTTCTAAATACAGTACATTGGAGCGAATAAGCGCTTTTCGTGGATCAGTCTTTTAAAAACATCAGATCACCGATTCTAGAGTCTAGTAAGTAGATACGTTTTATTTTTCTTCTCTTCTACTGTCTAGCAATAATCTCGATTTGTTTTTCCAACTTAGTGAAGTTTTACAGTGAATTATAAGTAAATACCACGAATCAATAATTACACATTAAATGCATGAAATTGATAGGTCTACCTGTTTTATTGATATTTTCAATCGTAATCTATCAAAACAATTCTATTGTTGCTCACCAAATTAGATGAGCTAGGGAAAGATACTATTAGCTATATAAACCGTATTACACCTAGTACGATAGCTAAATGAATCCACCTGAAAATTTCAATCAATTGAGCTGTCGAAGTGAGTTCATTATTACAGCACGCCAGCGAGTTGAATTTACATTGCAGTCGAAATGGCTGATAGTGCTCGGTACGGAGAGGCTCAGTCGTCTCTATGCTAATTCATTCAGTTGAGACGTGCGCGCACAGCATGAGGATCTCTTGAGGTATTTGGATGGATTAAAACGCGCATAACTTGCCGAACAAAGACAGGTGAAGATTTGGGACGTTGATGACGTCGTAGGGAATCCATCGAGGGTGTCCAAAGTTTTGCTAAGCCTGCTCTAAGTAGAATTTGCTGAGTGTTTGGCCCGACACAAAACAGACGAGATGTAGTAACTAACTGAACGCGGTGCGGTGCGGTGCGGTGTGCTCATATTCCCACGAATCACATCTTGCCGTATCTCATTATTCTCTCGCCATGGTTAGTGACACGCTCAATCCGCATTGTGTGCGACCATCCCAGCAACGCAACGCACTCTGTCACCCTCAGCTAGCACTCGCTCTTCATCACTCAAGTCAATGCTTATTACTGCTCAAACTCCAGCAATTGTCTTCACGGTGACCCAATTTCTTAGACCTGCTACGCCTATATCATAGGATGAACATGATGGATGGAAATTGCATCTTCATTGAAATTGAGGTGTTAGAATAATTGAGATAATATTTATTATGATGTTAAGAAGAGTGTAAAGCAGGCAATCTTCAGTCTCATTACCTGTGACCTATTTCATGAAAATGTATATGTCCTATAATACAAGCAAAATGAGATTAGCTGTAGTGTAGCTCGTGGTAGGTTTGTAAATTTTCTATTCAAAATTATCAAATTAATTCCAATATTATTGAAATTATAGCTAACTATTTCAAATAATGTGGCATGTTTAAAAAATTTAGCATTTCCCAAGAAGTTTTGTGTAGAGAATTAAATCCGAAGGTATTGAAGGAAAAACAATGATTCCTTCAAATTTTCAGAGCTCGATTCACTCAAACTTTTGAAAGGTGAATTCAGCTAACTTCTCAACTCGTGTACACAAAATTCTCTTTTCACTGATCGTAGCTTGAAGTTCTCGAGCCTGGAGAAATCTTGTCAGAAAACGGAAATAATCTCACAGAATACAAGAATTTTGCAGGAGGTAGCTCGGATTATTTCCAAGTATTTCTTTCTTCTTGTGACACAGAAAACTTGAAGAGGTTTTGCCATTTGAAAAGAAGAATTCAGCGAAGATCTGCGTAGTTGTAGATGTAGAGCCGACATTCTACTCACGATTGCGATTAATAATGGTCCTTGGATGGAGGAAGGGTGCAGGAGTCTTCAGAAAAAAGAGAGTGATAGAGGGAGAGAGAAAGAAAAATACTGTAAGATAGAGCAAGAGAGAGAGAGAGTGAGAGAATGGTTTTCAGTTAGTGAGAGAGGGGACCTAAAAATGGTAGTGGCATTTTCACGCGTTGTCGATCAAACGAAGTCCGGGAGCAAGTCTTAATCATCGGTATCCTTCTAAGAAATCTTATTCGGGTTTTCTGCTGCACCCTGAAAATGTCGTTTCTAATTTACACTTTCAGATTATATCTGAAGAAAACTCCTTGGCTTTCAACAGTCCATAATTCACAAGGCGCAGACATAGAGAAATAATACTGGAATGATTCAAGGAAATACTCCATTGAACAGCTAATACAAATTTGTTATTTGTGGCTCCACAGTGAAGGTCAACAATTATTATCGGAATAAATCTTGATAGATGATTTGAGAATATTCCAATATCCAATTACAATCTTCAGGTTCATACGGCTTGATTAGATACCAGTTCTATCGATGAATGAAGAAGGACATTGTGTATTTTCATTAACGCATCTTGTTTGATTTCAATCTTGATCTTGTTGAATTCTACGGTAGTATAAAGATATATATACGACCAGTTGAACGGAAATCCAATTGAAATCAAGCATAATGGAATGACGCTATTGCATTAATATAAGATTCATTGGTTCCTTCTTCAAAAGAAGGAAGGATTCTTCGAAAATATAATAATTATGCGCATTATCAAGAAATTCTCAATCCAGAAATTTGTTTAGCAGATTGACAGAATTCTTTAAAAATAGTGTGATTAGGCTATTTAACATGGAAATCTTAATCCAGAGATGTTTCAGAAACAGACTGACAGAATTCTTCGAAAAAATTATAGTGAATGATGAGGTGAATTGGCAGATCTTGATCCAGAATTTTTTAGAAACAGACTGACAGGATTCTTAGTTGATAGAGATAATGAATGATCAGGTGAGTAGGCAGGAAATGTATGTTCTGGGGCAATAAAGCGACCATGACGGCACCCCCATAACATCACACCCCCCTCAATAACAATAAAAAATGAATAATGTAAAGAAGTGGTGAGTATGCAAAAACGGCTCCTACCTGTGCGTTTCTCGGCATCCGAGAACGTAATCTCCTCGAGATAAACAGCCTGGCTGCGACCCTTCGAGTTGACGGCGTAGATGACGATGCGAAACACGATGTCCGGCTCAAGGTCGAGCAGCAGGAAGTAGGGTGCGTCGGCGGTGACGTTGTAGCGTCGCGACGCCGACTCGGCCGAGTACAGTTCGAGCAGAAAGTGCTGCGGTAGACCGCCGTCGAAGCCGGCCACACAGCTCACCTCCACCGAGTTCATTGTCTGATTCGACAGAGTGCAATTGCGAACTGGGAACGGTTTTCCTGCAATAACGAAGATTGTTCCAATGAAAATCCATTCAGACTCACAACTAATATATTCAACGTTATTCCTTTAACGTATACTGTTTATTGGTAGCGATTCGTTAATTCTACGTCATACCAATAAAACTAAAAGAAAACATTTATTGCTATTATTCTGAAGTGAGAATAAGAAGATATAGGAGAATAGAGAAGATTTATTTTATTCAAATTTTCATACTTTTTTCGTGAAAATATGAACTCAATCTGATTTCAAATATCAAAATTAAATAGGATGCTGAACTGAAAGCTACAATCTTCAGTGTATGGTAAGCGAAACTATGTATTTTTTCCACTTTGTAGAAAAAATACAACCAATTGGTAATCACTTACATGCCAAGTAGTATTAGACATGTAAACATGTATACATTGTATTTAAGTTGTTAAGACAATTAAAGACAACTCACAAATGCTAAAACAAATGAATTTGCATCCAGAAAAGATTATTACTGAACAAAAATGCATTCATAGAAGTAGTTTCTAAACTCAACTATAATATTCAGAATAAGTCAAGGAAGGAGTGTTTTAGCTTCTTTAATACAGTATTTTATTTTTACAGAACAATCTGTATCCAAACACATTCTTAACTGAGTAAACACTCAAAACTAAGTTCATAGAAGTGGTTCTAAATTCAACTTCAATTTTGAATTATCGAATCATTTGAAGTTTCTTTCATATTCGGGGGCAGAGAATCTACTACCCTAATGCTACTGGAATTCTGCTCACAACTCTGTAGACCAAAACGTGCACCAATTGATTCACAAGTCAATCCAGTGGGTCAGCATGTGCTCACAAGACAAACAGCAACTCTAAAGTGGGTGATGTTGATTTTGTGTCAACTTACGCACCGGCAACGACCACCTGGAAAACGCACGGCGAAATTTGTGCCCCTATGGCGTTGTCGGCCCAACAGGACAGCGTTCCGTAGTCAAGGTCGACGACGGGCGTGTAGTAGAGCACGCTGGTCGTACCGTTAGCCGTGTACCGTTCCGGCTCGACGTCCATAGTCTCGCCGGAGTTGTTGAACTTCCAGCGGAAACTTTTCGCTGGAGGGTCCGCTTCTACCTCGCACACTATGTGCAGGTTTTCCGAGCGGGAGGCACCCACTACCAGGATTCGCTCCTGTTTGCAGGTCGGTGCGTCTGAAACATCGAGAATGAAATAGATTAATAAATATAATGATTTATTCCCTGAGATTTATTCAAATTTACCAACATCTACGGAAACGTATCGGTGGCATTAAAAACGATGTAAAGAATGCAGGGTGTCCCCAATAGTGACTCCTGTTCCACCACGGTATTCTAGAAGCTGAAACAAACTGAAAATGTTGTTGGCGAAATGTTGATTTCTCTATAGTTTTCCTGTATTCCGTTGTATTATTTTTCTTAAGGTTTTGCATGATATATTGTTCATGGATTAATATTTTTCCATGTAATTTGGTTGCCTCACTAATAAGTATCTGGTCTACAGAACATTACTTTTTTCAAATGGCGATTGACTGAAATTTTCAATTTGAGTTTAATGGAGAAATTATGGGGTTTTCAAAAAAGTTATAATCTTCACAAAAATTCGAAGAAAATGATACGTGATTTCGTGAAATCGGATGATAAATAACTGCGAGATTTCTTGGTTCCCAGGCATTCACCGTCGAAATCACCAGTACTGGGTTATTTCGCTTCAGATTGCAAGAAATAGCGAAAAAGAGACATATCTCCAATGTCATTGATTCCATTATCAATAATTTCATGAATTCCATAGTTTTATTACGCTAATAATACTTCAACAATGAAGGCTTTGATAACAAGGAAGACAGTTTTGAAATGATCAGCGACCTAGTACAAGAATAAACTTACAAAGCAGTACGACAGAAATAGAAAAATGTTTTATCGTTGCATCTTTGAACTGTCTGCTGGAGCAAGCAGTAGTCGTTAACAGTAGCTTTTAGGGGTCGACTTGATATCTTTAAAACCTACAAATCCCTTCTGGCTTCTTGCAGGCGAACTCACTTTTGCCTCATGATCTTTTAGGCGCTATCAATAGGCTTGCTACGCCTACTTGTCTCCCATTGTGTTGGCTCGTTCCCCTTTCCACATGGCTCTTGTTCCCCTTTCCACAGGCCTCTTGTTCCCCCGTTCCGTTTTCTCAAGGCGGCGGTGGTGGCGGAAAAGATACCGATCATTTTTTATACGCGCCCGTGAAATACGGACCGGTGGGCTGTAAAGGTTTAATGAAGAGGAAATATTGGTTTTGTCGACGGATATTTGCAAGCCGCCATGTTCGGATATAAGATTTATACAACTCGAGCTAATAAAACTGATCGTACACCTCAAGAATCACGATGGATAGTGAGGGTGACGGTGGTGGCCATGGTGAAGGGTGGGGTGTTGGATCATGGGGGAAATGAATGGTTGGGGGTATTCTTTGAGGGGGGGAGTTGTGAATGGAGGGTGGTATTGATGCCCGCTTTCAACGTTTAACTGCTTTTTATCAGATGCAAAGTAGAAGAAAATTCCCACACCCCTACCTTATCATGTACAGCTGAATGGGTGGTTTGCTTTCAACGCTATTAGCCGTGGGTAATCTTGATTAATCGAGGAAAGAAATAACTCAACACATTACTTGGATTGCTTGTGAGGGATATTCCATAATTTCCATGTACTTGCATTATTTATTCAAGCAATAACCTCATATGAATCGAAACAAAGATACAGAGCCCAAAAAGTCTTCTTTTGGTACAATGAAGGCTTTATTGAAGATACTGTTGAATGAAAAACAACTATAAATGAATAAAACTATGAACTAAATGAACTATCAGGCGTACTGTTTCCATCCGGAGAGAGTGGGATAGAAAGTCATCAATATAAAAAACTATAAATTGCAGTTGAATTCAGCCATTTTAAAATTACCTCATTACATTAATGTCAGTATTAGTTCATATTTCATTAGTTTGGCCCTCGTTGAAATTTGCATTCATCATTATCTTTTGTGAAGAATACGAGATTAGTCAACATAGTTCTATGAAGCAACACACACTGATTAGTCATTGCATCGGCGATCGGCGTGTGCTGCTTCATAAGCAATTGTGAATTAATGTTACCAAACGTGACTAATCTCAATTGCACAATATTGAAACTTATTGCAGAATGAGAACTTATTGGTATGAAAACAGTATTGGAAATGTGCCGTAATAGAGCGGGTTGAGATGTGAGAAATTGCCAAAGTAGAATGTGATTTTTGTCGTGATTATTGTTTTGTCGGTCGACTTGCATTACAGTTGACAAGTGACAATGAGATAAGTGCAATGACTCAGGAAAGTGTCTCATGGAATAAGCTCTGACACAAATTCGATAACACTGTGCTGGTCGCTGTAATTTCACGCCGGTAAATTCTCTGAGAGACTGTCGTTTATACGCCAAGGTATTTTATAGAGGGAATGTTTCGGGTCAATAATGCAAACTGATATTATCGGTTTTAGATTTTTCCACCAAATTATCGTAATAGAAAATTGGAGATCACAAGATTTCAATAACATTGTGCTCAAAGAAAATTGAAATAATCTTCTTTTCTTAATCAATTGTAGCGGTCCGTAGCCGAGGGCGATAAGCGCCGGTTTGATAATCCAAAGGTTCCGGTATCAATCTCAGTTGACAGAACGGATTTTGACCACATAACAGTCACTCTCGACTGCCTGAAAAGTAGTCGTCATCTCTCATCATCACCCCTCTCATTACCCACGCACAAGCCTGGAGTTCAAGTGAGCATCACCGTCAGCAAAAAAATCAATTGATTTTTTTTAATCATCTCAATAAAAATAAAAAAAAATTGAATGAATTCAATGAACTATTGTAATATTCAGATCATGGATAATTCTATTTTATGATTTTTCTGGATAATACGATCAATTTGATGTACTATGATATTTAAATCATGAATAATCCTGTTCGATGATTATTTTGGAGGGAGATGCTCACATGAGCTCTAGTCTTGTGCATTGTTAATGCACGACGTGATGATAAGAGATGTATTCAACGACTGTTCAATACAGTAGACAATAGAGAGTTTGTGACTTTGTTACAGATTCGTTCCAACTAAGTCTAACAAAACGTAGTCTTTACTCGGTTAAAACTATAAATTCACTATTAAAACGTGGTTTAAACTGTAGATTCTCAATTTAAACCTTGTTTGAACGGAGATGGTGCTTACAAGCCTAACAAAAATAATGAATTAAAACTATTCTGAAGTGCTGATATGTGGAGATCAAGGTGAGTTTATCAAGATTCGAAATAAGAAACGATGTGAGGCGAAGAAAACATAATTTTATCATGACGTTATGATATTATGCAATACTGTTAGTAAGAGTATGCTTTATATTATTCTACATTGTGGAAGGTATATCAATATTCTTCACTTGGGATATCATACAAATAACTAAAAACATGACTTTTACTTACATTTCACTCTGAGCGTTAGATTGTTACTTCTGGTTTCTCCTTCCTGGTTGACAGCCAAACATTCGTAAATGCCAGCATTCTGTCTAGTGACTTTCTGAAGAACCAGACTCTGATTGATCAGTATGAGTCGAGCAGATGCGTTGTGGCTCAGGAGAACGCCCTGGAAAGAAAAGAAAAAATGTTATCGGAGACGACAACTAATAATTTGTTCCACTACACTTTGTAAAATTACATTCGATAAAGAAAAAGTAGGCTTTAACTTTCTCATAAATATCTGTGTTTCTCACAATCTCACAGAAAAATGAATATTGTAGTCTATATTGAAACAATATTATTTTGTGGTCTATAATAATTATTATTTTTCGGACTTGATTCTGGAAACGTAGTGGATTTTAATTTATTGAATTTTATGGTTCATAAAAATTGATACTTCGGGAATTGAAGAGATATTTGCAAGTAACAGTGTGCAGTGATCATTTAAAATTCCATCTTCAGTTCAAGAACAAAAGATAACGGAAATATGAAGACTACAAAAAAAAGAAAAGATTTTTAGAGTTTTAAAAACATTGGAGATTTTTCGAACTACGGCCCTTATATCATTGTTATGCTCCCTTTCTACTCACGTACATGAGTGGAAAGAGATTGGGCGATATTCTTACTAAATATTCCTATGACTGATAAGCGGGAAATATATTTTTCCAAAAATGTATCTCGTTTATTTGATATGCATATTTGAAAGGCAATGTATTCAAGTGAAGTGGTACAAAAAACCGAAAAGATTACAAGCAAGCCTACACAAGTCTTCCAAGTAAGACCGATTTATACCCCTGCATCAAATTATCGAGAACATGAAGCAAACTGCCTGACAAAAAGCTCAATCCAAATCAAAGCACAGACTCGAATGGCCCTGTTAAAGGCAAGCCTAACCCTCAAAGAGCACGATTATGTTTCACACAGCAGACCTTGAAGGCATGACTTCATTACAGAGCCTTTACTATGTCAGTGGACAGTCGCTCAGTGCCCAAACCGAGGCTCGGACTTCCTGCTCAAGTAGGTCGGGTTTATTGACAACAAAGAGGCCGCAAGCTGCCTCTACACTCCACTCCAAGTGGACTCAATCATCTCAATTTCTCTCCCATTTACCATACATGCAGATGGCCTTAGCGTACACTATCTCTCCATAGAATATCCTCGCACATCTGAGAGACGAGCTGAGCTTACTGAGTACAGTAACAGTTTTCAACAACGAGAAATTAATAATATTCGAGGCAAAATATATCTGTGAAAGTTTGAGAAAAGATAAGATTACTGAGAACAGATTTTTGTAGATGTTTTAAGCATTCCCGAAGATGGGAACTAAAAATATAAATTCAAGATACAATGCTCTTGTAACTTGTAAGTAATATTCTTAGAGACGAGGGAAGATTACTGAGTTTGGAGTCAGTTCACACAGTAATGATTTCCTTGGATGGTTAAATTAATAATCGTATTCAAGTCCACTCCAACGTTTGTTATCCTAAGAGCATTATTATACATTTGAAATTTCTGGGTGTATTCATTTATCATCCATTCTCCAATTAATTATTCATACAAGAGAATTTCAACAACAAGATGCGAGCTATAACCAGTATTTATCGAATTGGGTTAATGCTTCAAATATAAACCAGAATTCATCGCTGTTTTCACATTAATTTTCTTATATCATGGGAAACACACAAATTAGTAGAGGATTATGTCAGATCGATCCTATTACCAAAAATGAACCGGATTGTTTCAAACATCATGCAATACGGTATTTTAATTTACCAGGATGACATTAAAATAGCTATTCAGAGGATTTTGGAGCTTCATACATAGCTCAGAACTGACTTGATCTCTGATGATGATTGCATGTCGCGACCATGAACATGCAATCCCTCATAATAGGGTAGCAGAAGCGGAAGACTGCATTTTACAAGGACGTTCATAAATCAGTAAATGCACTCCAGTTACAAATAGCTCGCAAATTGCCACTACACTACTCCATACTTTCTTCTCCATTTCCTTCCCGAATTTATTGTGTCAGTCCCTTGAGCACTTTCTCGAGGTAATATTTTAAATCAGCGTCGTATTCTGACAAACTGGACTATTCCAGTTCATCATTTGCATACTAAATCTTTTTAATTGGATGATAACCAACATAAAGATAAAATACAGATTATGAGTGTGATTACCTCAATATTGATTTATTTATCAACGAATTGATATAATCTATATCATGACACTCTGATTCAACCATCAATAAATGAAAATGAGAAGAATCATAAATTGATTCTTCACATCTGAACTTTATGTTGCTTATGATTAAAGAAAAACATTCAATAAATCAGATAATATTAGTTATGATAATGATGACTATGCATTAATCCACAGCCTTGAATAAGTTTCGAACCAGCAACATCCAGTACAGTAGATAGTTTTGTAGTATATCATACAATACATGAATTGTTTAGAATAATAGAGGATTGGATTCAATACTATCATGAATTCATTGCAGTATAAAATTTTTTAAATGTGTTTATTCCCACTGAGAAGCTTTCTTGAGATAGTAAATGAGTTTGAAATACATTTCTTCTCTGCTTGAACATCTAAGACAAAATTATTGTTTTGCATCTTGGCACATCTGATCAAGCATAGAACTTCCACAGACTTTATTTGTGGATATTTTGATTGAATAAAACTAATGAAAATAATATTCTATCCAAGTCTATCCTAGAAGTAGAATAGTCTTTGGTTCCAACCGGTCTAACTGACCGGTCTGGTTTGAGGGGCAGACTAGGCAACCTGCAAGCATAGTACCATACTCATTCCAGCAAGCAAGGCAGTCCTCATAGAGTTTATCATTCCATTGTATCCTTGCTTCCTTGGTTCTCTTGAGTAGTTAGGCTGGTTGCCTATACAGTTCCTGGAGGCAGATTGCACAGTAAATACAGAAAGTAAAGCCTTTTCTGCTCATTTAATCAGGATGAATCATTTCATAACTCCAACTTGAATAACCTAGAAACATATATTATAGTTTCTGTTGGAAAACGAGATGTGGGAAGACCGAGGAAAAAATGGATGCCGAAACAGGCCAATAGAGCCTAATCCTTGTAAGAAGATGATGATGACATATATTATTCTGTATTGTTGTATCGAACGTATTTTGAATTTACTATGACAGTAATCGGGACGTGAATCTCGAAATCGAAAAGTAATTCCATGAGAAGTTTATAAGTTCTATCAAAGTCTTATATTGATAAAAAAACTTCTATCTCGAAGATCTAAGTCCTATCTGACATAGAAATATCCTACTCAGAAATAGCCAATAGATACAGATAATGGTCTACCAAAATAAGAAACAAATAAAATGATTTTAAACAATGATCTAATCAAGGAGTAAAAGAGATTATTAATTGAAAATAAGGTGATATATCAATAACCAATAATCTTTTGTAGCTATATCAATAACCGATAATCGTTGGAGATATATCAATAACAACTATAAATAATCGATAATTAATGATGATGATTATGTTGTTGATAAATAGTAATATTATTGATTTCAGACCATGAATTAATGAAAATTCAAAATATTGGCATAAAATATTGGAGGAAGACAATATTTTAGTTTTCATACAGATTATCACATATTTATGTGAAGGTTGAAGGAGCTTATTCCTTGTTACAAGGATGTTATAAATTTGAGACAAGAACAAGGACCTTTTCGAGCTACGACAATTTAGACAGAAAGCACATAAAAATATTACGAGGCGACGGACTAAGCTCGATTACGAGCGCGTTTTTTCGGTGCCATCTACCGGCAACTCGATCAACTAACATGACTTGGAGCCGAGAAAATGCTGACACGATCATTTCCAATCGTATCTCCCCCGAGTGACATTCAAAATCCGATGTACTGCCGGGTTGGGGAACTGCAGTAGGCTCCGCCCACTTTTCGAAGCGAGTAAGCCCCCTCAAATAGCACACGGCTATAAGTTTCGAATAGGCTGGACTTTACGATTTTTTACAACTGTGATCGTGGAGATAGCAGAGACAGTATTTTGGTCTTATTGGAGATTTCCTCAAAGCAACTTTTACTGTACGCTCAGGTTATACAGGATTATTCATTACAATATGACAATATAATGATAGATTTCATGATATGCCGGATATGTTTTTAATGCAATATCTCACAAAAGTCCTTTGATAATATAAGCAGTGACAAAATAGAGATTATGTCAGTCAATTTCTATAAACTCGAATATTCCAATACCGTATGAGGTTGGTACTAAATTGAAAGTACTAAATATAATATTAACAAAATTTTGTTTGGAAGTAGCTCAGTCAACATCTACGCGAAATTTAATTTAGTGTGAAAAACTTGATACTAAGTACATCATAATGTCGAAGTTAAGAACATTGTTTATAGGTTAAAGTTCATTAATGCCAATTATCATTATAATGGTACATCAATGTGATGACTGCGACTCCTACTAGCATCAGTTTATTTTCCACTAGCACTTGATTATTGCTATAATATAATAAAATTACAAGAATGAACTGAGTCAATCAATTCATTCATACTATATTTACTTATCGAAGATTTTGACAAAAAATCATTTGACAAAACATGAGTTTTTGGCCGATACCCGACTGACCGATAGGACACTAATGTTATGCCTTTTGAATTTCCTCTACTTCAATTAATTTTCATAATATAATCAATTATTTTCAACAATTATATCAAAATTTCTTTTCCCGCCAGTAACTTGATGGACAACTTCTGTTCTTGGAAGTGTGATGACAATAATTCATGTCAAAAATCAATAAAAGGGGATCAATAAAATAAGAATCACACCAATTATGTCTCCAATGTTATAATGTTTCAGTTTTTGATTGGTTATTGTATCACCACATGTGACAAGGGGACACAATCCTCCCTGGACACACCATCCCAGCTACAACCTACACATGAACCGCAGCCACAGGTCAACACATGTGAGAAATGGACACAGTCTTCTCAGGATGTTGAGCGACCATCATCACCAACATATGCAGCAATCACAGCAGGCAGCAGTAAAACCCCAAGGAGTCAGAGAAGGAAGAAAGGGCACCAACAGCCGCCAGAGAGACAACATCAGGCTCCTCCCTCCAGGAAATGGGTTCAGCAGAGAAAATTGACCCCACAACAAGGCCGAGTACACGTCTATGAGGTAGAAGAGGTTGGGAAAAAGTACACTGAGACAGTTTTGACCCTGAAAGAGAAAGTGCCTCAGGCAAAGGACATAGAGATCTCCATGAGGAAAACCACAAGTGGAAAGGTTGAAATTCGAGCCAGAGATAACAAGAAGAAGCTTGAGGATGGAATAAAAAACATCCCAGAGCTGGTGTTCAAGGAGAAGGTCCGGCATTCTTTTGTGCACATCAAGGGACTTACTTTTGATGCAGAGATAGATGAGATCAGAGATGCTATCTCAGCAGTAGTTGACTGCAATACTCAGGAGGTGAAAGTAACAAGCTTGCGCCCTGCCTTTGGAGAAACTCAGAAAGCAACACTGAAAATGCCAGAAGCTACTGCAAGGAAGCTACTACAAATCACTGATAGGGTTCGCATTGGCTGGACTTGGTGCAGAATAGCAGAGAGAATTCAACAGAAGAGGTGCTACAAATGCTGGCAGGAGGGGCACTTTGCTAATCAGTGTACCGGTGAGGATTGGCGTTCAAACTGCTTCAAATGCGGCGAGGTTGGGCATATGGCAGCCTCCTGCACTAATGAGAGCAGATGTCTTGGTTGCGGAGAGCTGGGACACCGGACAACAGGCTGCACAGCAACAGCATGAGGGTACTTCAGCTAAATACAAATAGGAGTGGAGCTTCACATGACCTTCTCATGGCACTTGCAGTTCAGAGAAACGCAGACTTCTTACTGGTGTCAGAACCCAACAGAGCTTCAGTCTTGTCCCCCACATGGTTCACTGATACCAACTGCGATGCAGCTATTCTTCAACTCAGTAGCACCATGATGGTCCTTGATGTGCACAAAGGTGCTGGATGGGTTTGCCTGGAATTCAGCAACCTCTTAGTGATTAGTGTGTACATCTCTCCAAATATTCCAATACCTGCCTTTTCAGATATACTGAACAATATTGACATACTGATTCGTGGGTCCCAGAAGAACATCCTGATTGGAGGTGATCTCAACGCAAAAAGCCCACGATGGGGTTGTATACAAGAGGATGTGCATGGCAGTCTTCTGCTTGAGATGATGGAGGCCTGTAATTTGGAATGCCTCAACATGGGAGACACACCAACATTTGAGCGTGGACTTTCAACATCTATATTGGACGTCACATTCGCTACAGCAGGACTCCAACAACAGCTAAAACAGTGGTGTGTTCTGAATGAGGAGGTGCACAGTGACCATGCCTGCATACTGATCGAGATCGGTGACATCCTTCATCAAAGTCAACACCAGTCACACAGGAAGGTCGACCTATCCCAACTGAAGACCACAGTGGAGCGTTATATGAATGAAATTACAGATGCCACAGATGCCACTCAACTCACTGAACTCCTGGCTACAGCATCACAGGAGTGCATGCATCAGTCACGCCCAGGTCGACGTCCAGTTTACTGGTGGACTCCAGCCATTGCCAACCTCCGACAGGAGGCTCTCCACATACGCAGGAGATTACAGAGACTTCGAGCAAGAGGCAGGATTGAGGAGTGCCAAGCATTACTAGGACCATACCGCTCTGCTAAGAAGACACTCCGACAAGCAATCAAAGACTCCAAAAGGTCACACTGGATTGACCTGTGCAACTCAGCAGAGGATGACCTATGGGGCACTGCTTTCAAGATTGTGAGGAGAAAGTGGGGAAATAAACTCCCCTCAGTCCCACTGAACCTTCTTGTGGAAGCAGTTTCTGAACTATTTCCAATGCATCCACCTCTCGAGCTAGTGCCAAGAATAACACAGGCACCAGCTCCTGCTCCCTACACAGTGGAGGAGATCAAAGAAGCAGCAGGAAGGATGGCCCCAGGCCGCAGTGGAGGGCCAGACGGGACTCCACCAGAAGCCATCATCTTTGCTGCAAGGACTCATCCAGAGAAGATCCAGAAAATCATGAACCATGCACTGCAAACCAGGGACTTTCCAGACAGCTGGAAACAAGCAAAATTGATTCTTCTGGACAAAGGTAAAGCAGCAGGGGTTGTAGGACCTTCCTCTTTCCGGCCTCTCTGTCTACTCAATGTGGTTGGCAAGTTTTCAGAGCAGCTACTGGTATCCAGACTGAGGGCTGAACTGGAAGACCATCATATATTGTCTGATCAACAATATGGCTTCCGCAAGGGACGCTCTACAACTGATGCCATACAGCATGTGATGAGTATTGTAGATGCAGCTGCAGCCGGCACACATTCTACCAGAAGGATACCAGCTGTTCTCACCCTGGATATCAAGAATGCTTTCAACAGTGCTTCATGGCAACTGATCCTTCAGCGTCTCCAAGAAGCAGGTATCAGTCCATACCTGCAGGACATGATACGGGAATATTTTCATCACCGGACACTGCTTGCTTCTTCCCCAGAAGGCAGTCTTGAGACCGAAATATCCAGTGGGGTCCCCCAAGGATCTGTTCTAGGGCCAACCCTCTGGAACATTTTATATGATGGAGTACTCCGCATACCACTGAATGATGGAGCAGTAATAATTGGTTATGCTGATGACATCGCCCTGGTAGTTGCAGCAAAAACCGAGAATGAGCTTGTACATGTGGTAAATGACTCCATTTTGAAAATAATCAACTGGCTGCAGGATAACAAGCTAGAGCTGGCAGCTCATAAGACTGAGGCCATTGTCATGGCTGGCCGTCGGAAACTACAGCCAATTGTTTTCCAGGCTGGCAATACAGCAGTACACCCGAAAGATAGATTGAAATATCTTGGAGTATGGCTGGACAGACGTCGCTGTTTTGCCACCCATGTTGCAGAGATTGCTGTCAAAGCCGAGAAAACTGCCTCTGCACTGCAAAGACTGATGGCCAACATGTATGGACCACGACAAGGCAAAAGGCGGATACTGGCATCAGTGGTGTCATCAGTCATACTTTATGCGGCACCAACATGGCAGAGGATCCAGTCCAACAAGCGAGCCATGATGAAGCTTGAGAGGATCCAGCGACGGATGGCACTTCGTGTATGTAGTGCATACAGAACAGCAGGAAGTGAAGCTGCATGTGTCATCTCCAGCATCCCCCCTATTGACCTTCAAATTACTGAACGCTGCCAGAGACATAGAGGGGACGACAAACACACATGTCGCCAGGCACTGCTGAACAGCTGGAGTGAGAGATGGTCTACGAGACAAGGCTGGACAGCGCGACTCATCCCTGACCTTGAATCATGGATTGGCAGACCACATGGTGACACGAACTACTGGCTAACCCAGTTTCTCACAGGACATGGAATTTTTGCATCCTACCTCCAACGTATTGGGAAGTTGGAGGTTGACACTTGTTGGTACTGCGATGATGTAGATGATGCCAAACACACTTTCTTCCACTGCAGAAAATGGGCTCTGCAACGCGAAGCTTGCTGGAGGGAAGTAGGCCATCATACACCAGACACCATCATCAAAGCCATGATAGACTCCAAATCAGCATGGCATGCTGTAGAAGTCATGGTGACATGTGTTCTATCATGCAAAGCCAATGATGAGCGACAGCGGCAGCACCAACAACTTACCTGAGATTCCTGACTAGTGACTGACTGACTGACTTACTGACCACTGTAGTTTAAAATAAGGTAGACTAGAGTATAACATATAGAAACATATGTAAAGTGGTGGTGACACACTTTGTGACAAGGCAGTGGAAGTGCAATTAGCATGAAGATCCATTTCCAGGAGGGGAACTGAGAATGCGAAAGCTTATGGTCCAGTTCCCCTGCTGTTGATGAAGGAGGGTTTTAGGTTTTAGTGGGTCGGGGGCACAGCTTCACTGTGCCTACCATTCTCCTTCAGAGGATGTGCCACCCCCACATACCCACACAGTGCGGATCCTGTGTGGTATCTGTGCACAGATTTCCTTTCCCTCACAAAAAAAAAAAAAAAAAAAAAAAAAAAAAAAAAAAAGTTTTTGATTGGTTGAAAATGATTCAGTTTTCCATCAGTACAATTGCAGACTGATCTTCCATTAACAAAAAACCAAGTCATAAAAAATGGGAAAGCCATGTTTTAATGGCTGAATATTATATGAATATTTGAATGGATATTCAAATGGATATTTGAATGGACATTTGAATGACTATGTAAACTCATGAAACATTTTTTCGTTCACTTGACTATTCCAGTCCATAAATCCTATTGACAATATTTCAATGTAAATCCATTGCTTAATTGACCTATTTATCTGAACATTTTAGGTTCCATACCGGATAGTTACATCGGATTTCTCGAATTATACAATAGCAACTGAGAGTCACAGATACAAAGGGAAGCTGGAGTTTTATGACATGTAAGAGCTGGTTGAGAGCAGATTTCCAAGGGGTATACGCGCACACTTATAGGTCTACGTGACATGTGTACTGTTGTAACTTAATGTACGTTCTCTGACAAGATACACGCTCTTTGGTATCTCACTGGAAACGCCTGTGACCTTTCTCCTCACATAGCAAAACTAACCAACCACATTCCCGCCAATTGACCTATTTTTGAAAAATTTCACTTTAAATGATTTAGTATTGTTTTGTTAAAAGTGAACAGCATAAAATATCATATCTCATCATCATCCTTGCATGTAATGTAAAGTAATGTAGTCTACCCACGCACAAGCTTAGAGCTTATGTGGGCATCATCCCTAGTGAAAAATAAAATAGAAACGGGATGGATAGTGAAACAATCTAGACCAAAACCAAGATAAAAAGAACATAGAAATAATTTAGAACCCAAAATAGAGATAGACTAGAACCCAAAAGAAAAACTACAGTTGAAAAAAGTGCTTCATGTTTATGATTTCCTTTAAAGTAGATAGTATAGGAGAAGATAGAAACGTGATAGATACAATGAGAAAAATAGCTGGAATAGAAATAACTGGATCACCACACTGTTTTCATGACAGTATGAAAATACTTGAAAATGGTGTAGGTAGGAGAATAATAATTATACTGAAATCCAAAAGAATAATGAATCTAGGAATGGGTGGATGAGTGTATGGTTTCATCTAAAGTAAACAATAGGTCATAATTCAGTACAATATGAGTAGAAGAATAATGATGAAAATTCATACAATATATGAAGAATTGATTTTAAGAGTTGCATAGTACTTTTGACTCTTTTATTCAATACTCTTTTATATTAGATTGAAAATATTTCTTTTCAAATACAAAATAAATCAGAAGTATGGAAGAGCTTGATATGAAAGCGTCGTATTTTTCAAGCTTGAAGTAGCTTGGAATCACTGTCATTGATTAGCTTGCAACTCATTCGAATTACATGAAAATCCTACTAAACAAGGACTTAATTTTTTCATCAATTTTCTAGATTGGTCGAAATGCGGGACAGATTCGGTAGGAAGAGACAATGGAAAAAAATTGAATAATAATATGAAATCAAAATATTTTCAACTTCTACAGAGATTAGCCTACTCATTGGAAGGAGACCCTGCGTTGTTTTGCAAGTAGTATTTCAAATTATATTATCTTCCTAAAATCAATAATTATAGTTACAGTATAATATTGTGAGTTCATAATCACCTTCATAATCCTGATTCGAAATTAAAATTAGGTCGAGAGGATGTTTTAGACTCCATTTTTATTTCAACTCCAATCAATATTGTTTATAGAAAAAATTATTTTGTCTCATATCAGATACTTTCTTGCATGAATGAAACAAAATCAAAATCCTCTATGAATCAAAACAGAAGTGAAATGCTGTGAAAGACCTGTTAGATGTATTCACATCACATGAGAGTCCATAAAATGGAAGTCCAACGTTGTTCAATTGACTTGACGGCCAATCTCCACATCTTACAGAAAAATCACGAGCTCTTAAAAAAGGCCCTAAACTTGTTTTATTGATTGCGAATACTTTCCGACGGTAGACTTACAACATATATGGGTATGTTGATGTATCTCAACATACCCATGCTTTCCCACATGATACGCTATGTGCATTTCTTTCCTCTACACATTTAACAGTTCTCATCTCCCCAAAAATGGATCAAAGCGAGATAATGGCCTCCCCCTCCTCTTCTACTCTCTGAGATTGCTCTTCTTCTCTTTTTTATCCACTTTATCAGAGTAGTACATCAAATAGTTAATTGATCAGAAGGGAATCATTTCCCCGTATCGTTAGGAAAGGTTGTGGGATGTGGAGCAAACACATTTCTGTAGGAGGATGAGTTTAATCGATTGAAACCAGAGCTACCGCCGCGGGCAAACTGTAAAGCTATACAATTCTAGGCTTTCCTATGCACAAACCTAGCAAAGCAGTAATTGACTATTCATATCTGGCATCTATGTTCAGATTATTATGACTTTACGTCTTTCAATATTCTAGCATTTACAACGAGGGTGATGGATATCAACTTGATGTCAGTATGAAACATTACAAGCGCACTTAACATTTACAATAACTTTTCCCATCAAATAAGAGAGCTTCCACCTCACTGATTCTATAATAAGTTTTTGTAATACTGGAAAGAATATGAATGAAGTCTCTATTGCATCTACAGTGGCAATAGCTCGCAGATTAAAAAACCTGATATTGAATCACTTCGATTTATTTAAACAAAATCAGTTTACAAATTCTTCAATCTAATATCAATGTAACTCCTAAGAGATGAGTTATTATAATTACTACAAATTCAACAACGTCTAGATATAAAAACAATAATATTCATACCTTCAGCTCTTCGCAAAATATTTTTTTGTTGTGGTGATGCTCACATAAGCTCATCATCTTTAAATTTATCTTCGTATGAGTGCAGTTAAGATTATAGAGGAGGTCTTTCAATCACAATCATTTTATTGTGATTGAATCATAGTTGGCCTCAGAATCAAGCTTGTTTTCTAACAAAGTTGAAAAAAACAAAGTTGGATTCTTTCTTCCGATTGAAAAATGGCTGTACCATGAGGAACATATCTTTTTTTTTTAAATATAGTTAAATAACTCCAGGAGACCTCTGCCAGATAATACGTCAACAATATTATTACTGATTTTACTACTGTTGTTTGTATCATCTAATAAAGGCGATAATTCATTTTTTCATTCTCTACTGTAATTAGATGAGAGTAGTTTAATTCAATAAGAGGAAATATACAAGTATACAAGTGTAACAAATATGCAAGTCAAATATAAAAATCAAACGAGGGAAGAAGACTATATTCAATGTTATTTTGGAAAGTTCCACTGGAACTTAGTCAACAGAGTTCTTTCAAGTGAGGGAGCTCGACCCATCAGAGGAATCTATAGGGAAATTCTATGATTGATGATTTGTGAACAATAATAGACACTTGAATCAAGAAAGATAGAAACGAAACTATATAGATATTGGGTGACATGGAGATGAAATTGATGAGAGCCTGTATCATCAGTTCGAATTATTCTTGACAGCGTTATGACTCCAACTGTCAGAGAGCAGTTTTTGTCTCAGTCTGTGCGCCGATCAGGAACTATATACTGATCCCTAGTTTGTGACTATATATATTCACTATATAGCTCACACGTTAACAGCTACATTTTCCAAGAGCGAAGTAATAAAAAGGTCGAAACGCAAGATACTTTTCGAAGCTTGACCAGCTGTCATTTTCAACATGAGGTAAATAGTAGTTCCCGCATGAATGGCGAAGCCGCAGCCTGAGAGTGAGAAAGGAAGAAGTGAGGGTGATAGACGGTGAGGTAAGAGAGAGTGAGAGAGAAAGTGAGAAAGAATAAAAGAGAGAGAGAGTCCCGCCTATGAAGGGACAGGCGTAGCGTACGCTATCGATCTTCCTACACTGCGGATATAGGTCGGTTCACGACTAGCCATACTTCCTCCATTCATCCTCTCTCTCTTTCTATCTCACTTCACACACATTTCCTCTCGCTCTCTCTCCTCCATTTCTCCCACAATATCCTTTCCAATTCCCCGACCACACGTCGGACACTGAACTCCCTCCCCACTCCACGTTTTTTCTCTTTCACAAAACGAATTCAACCCCAATATCGTACCGCTCCCCTCCTCACTCCTGAAACTTTTTACGGGACGGTCAAACGTCTCCTACCGGCTTCCTCCCCCCCCCCACCAACCCTCCCAGGTTAGACGGGACAAGGTCGTTTGCAAAAAGAATGTTTATGTGTCATAGCCGAAATATCTTTTTATCAGATTCAGAATGTATTCGCAGAGTGATGCATCTAAAACGGGACACTGTACGACTTCCCCCTTACTGTTAACGTTCCGGTGCTTTGAATGTGGAACCCTGGATTCCAATACATGACAGGAATATGAGGTTACAGTAAGGAGTATGTGCAGCACAGTTACATTGGAGATATCATGGAATTTTGGAATATTTACGATTCCAAAGAGATTGATTTAATAATTCAATTCACTTGAATAATGATATTTATAATAGGCTAACTCATCATTTAATTATAATACAATACGCACGTGAAAAGAGATTTTGGTATTAATACGTTAAGCCTTAATGCTTAAGGGATTGAATAAATAAATCGAAATAATTCAAATGTTGTTATGAAACAAGTTCTTGTTGCGAGCTTCAGTACTCCTGAACATATACGTTCACAACTAGTCACGTTTTTTCTTCATTTACATTGAATGTTCTGAACGTATTGACGTAATTATTGATTGCCTTGACATTATAAATAAAGAGAGAAGCCAATCACTTGTTACGAATTATTTACCGGTTTCAAGATCAATCATATCCAATCGTATTACGATTTGAATTTCCCTGTACAGATAAATTTTCCATGTTGAACAGTATTTACAGATGACATTTACCTGATTTCCTTTAATAAGATCAAGTTAATTACAGATTTTTGCAATGAATTTAATCAAAACTCAATCCATCCTTGTTGTCTAGTCACGCTTTGTTCTAAAAGGTGCTCAGCATTATTGATTACATTACTGCCTCGACATATTACAAAGAGAGAGCCCATTTATTATTTGTTCCGAATCAAATCACCGCAATCCAGCCAACTCGTTTATAATTTCCTGTACAAAGCGCAGTAAATGTCAGGTCGATTTGTCATTGAATTAATAGGATTTGCTATTTGCGCCGGGGTAATCCGATTACACATTACGGTACTTGGCCGATTATGAGCACGTGCGCTGTTTGACAGCCACAACAATAATTCGAAATTCCTAGGAATTTTCATCTAGTCAAGTGTTAGTTCGAACACTGAGAACTTTGCTCTATAAATTAGAACTTACGTGGCTTTATACCTAATCTCCAAGTGGTCAGTTCTTATTTATCAATTTTGAAATATTTCAAAATGAGAAATCGCGTGAGTAACGTTTTATGATATTTACAAAGAAAAATTTATAAATCCAACCTAAGTTTCGGAAAATATCTTCATTAAGTAGAGATTGTACATTGCTGGATGGATGGATAAATAAATAATTAGAATGATCACCTTGTAAAATGATCGATTCGAAAAATCTCATATGAGTAAACTGATCTTTCCCTAATTACTATCTATGTTGAATACGTTTATACTTTCAATTCTTACAATAATGTCTCTTTTTTCAAATTTATCCAACCCTTACTTTTACAAACGTCTTATCAATTAATTGATCTAGAGAATAGCTGGCGTTTATCATCTTCAAAGTATTTTTACAACTCTTTAAAGAAAAGAAAATGAGCCTATCTGGAGGGAGATGACTACCAACATTAAAAAAAATAACGGAGAGTGTAGTAGAGGTTATTGTGACGCTTATAATATGGAGATGGCGCATCACTCGATCCTCACAAGGTCACAATGTGGCTAGGACAACCCATATGACCTTTTTACATGTTTCTAGTGGACAAGCCAGTAGACTGAGACACATTTCAGTAGAAATTGGAAGCCATGTATCTGGGTAGGTAAAGGTAGGAATCAGGCCTTATTCTGCAAATGTTTATTGGGTATAAATGGTTTATCATGTTCTAGTTGGACTAATACATGTTAAGTTACTAGTTCTGGCTTAGTTGTCCTTTACCTAATCAATCAGTAGGCGTCAAATTTCGACTGACGACAGTCAACTGGAAATTTGTCAACGTGTCATCAGGTTCAATCTCATAGCTCACGTGTTACAGTACCTGCGTTGCATCCATTTTCAAACTCATGAAAAACTGAGTTTCCTGTGGAAATATTGGATAATATTTTTGTCTTTTACGAATCAAACTTCAAGATCAACATTTTTCAACTCTTGCTACATTTTGAATATAGGAATTTGAGGACTTAAACTACTGATGGCCAATCAAAGTTTCTGTGCAAACCTTGAATAAAAATTCCGTCCTTTGGGAATGAATTCTCATTACATTGTAAATGTGGTAATAATTTAAGAAACCACTCAATCGAGAAGACAATCTTATTCCAGTGCGCCATCAATAAACGATTCCGATTTTATAGCGGCGATATTATTCTTCGAGTGCCTGTATCAACTCAATTTGACAATTAGGGTGAAGGATGAGAAGAAGTAGGTCAAGCTTGAAAAAGAGGAAAGGAATGAGGTGTAATAAGATAAAGTGGCGAATGGATGGACGGGAGGGGTTAGAAGATAGCTTCACAATTAATAGAAGTTTTACAGGGGCATAACGCTGACTTAGTAGGTCTAATGGGGCAGTAATGGCTGCCATTACTCAAAGAGTCCTTGCTGAGATGTATAGCAAGCGCTGCTTTGCCTCTCACTCGTTCTCTCTCTCTTTCTTCCTCTTCCTCTCTGTCTGCCTTCAAGAAAGGAGTCTAGTTCTCCAGAGAACTGCTCCCATTTCGAGTTAACTGTGTACTATAACCAACTCATAATCGTGAGCTGATTCAATTATCAAGGAGTGTTTCTCTTTCACTTTCTCTGTTTCTTTCTTATTCTTGTATACCCACAATATCTCATCCCTCCTTTGGTATTCATGTCTTCTTTCCAACACTCCCTTCCCTTAACGCGTTCCTATTTGCTTCTTCCCTAACCCAACGTTTTTTCACAATCTTATTAGCTAAAAAATAACTCTTACCAAAAACAAACAGAAATTTTCTGCTTTATTCTACTTGTAGACATATTTTACTTATGATAACAAAGTTTTGATCGATACAGTAGACAGCAACTTAATTTAGATGAAACAGAAACAATGTTGGGAACTTCTGATATCTTAGAAGTTATAAATTGACTAATGTATTGAGTCAGAATACCTCTCCAATATTACAAAACTTGGAGTCTCCCCCGGCAAATGATCTCCTTATTTGTTGAGATGTCTTAACAAAAGAGAATATTACATTTGAATCGAAAGGAAATCAACAACTGAGATTTTTTCCTGCTTTAAAAAGTAGATGAATAACTGATAACATCGATTACTCAAGTCGATAAGATATAAATGAGCAGATTGATTGAGAATATGGATTTATAAGTAGGTCCAGTCTCAATTCGTTAAAAACTTCAATTATCTCAAGGTTTAACAAAACGATGTTAAATTGAATCTGCGTTACTATCCACAAGTCATGTTCTGATGTGACTGAATCTCCAAAAACTTGTTTGATACGATTAATTTAAGAAAATTAGATTGGATACTTTCACTATATAACTGAAATTTGACATCCTTTAATAAGAATGATTTTAAATTTCAACTTAAATTTGAAATTGAATTTGAATAAAACATATTTCTTCTAAGCATCAAAATTATGGATTCATTGAAACATTTGAATTATGATTCTTTTATGACAATAATCAATCTGTAATTCTTTATTGTTATCAATTGTGGTGTCAGAATTCTAAAAACTGGAATATCACATGAAGTGCTTTGCCCACATGTTTCAGCAGTATAAATTACAAACTCTGATTCAACAATTTGAAACAATCCTGCACATTCAAACACTCCCACTATGAAACATTCACCGCTTTTGTCAAGAACATGATATTTTTATCACAATTCCGTTGATTGAACAGAATAGGATAACGTTGAAGTCATCAGATGAAAAAGGATTCTTCCACCGCAAACTGAGCTGATAAAACGTAAGAGTGGATGAATTTGATACCGGTATCAATTTATTGGATGATACGTGGATTACAGACACCCATTTTCAAATCTGAAGCGAGTAGCGCCTATCAATTTACACGTGGACCCATTAAATACGCCAACATTGCATCGGCGATATTACAGGGTGGCAGCAATCAGTCGCACGAATATTCGCGTTATTAACGAACGATTTATGATTGGTACAGATGTCGGCGACTTTGATTGATATTATTTATTGCGGCATTGGTTACATGGAAATTGAATACCTGTGTAAGTTTACCAATCCAACAGCAACAACATGATCACATCTAAAATCACTTTATATGACAGATATTATTCGACGCAAATTCATCGTATAGCAGGTTGAATTCTTCTGCTGATTATTCCGACATGACAGCAAACATTCGCTATCATCATGTTTGCACACGTTTATGTCGGATTTCATTGTAGGTAATCTAACATGCGGGAGATAGTACAACAGCTTTAATATTTTGTGAAGCCCTTTTGAATATTGGGATGTTGTAGCACGTATGATTGAATGGCTACAGTAAACAAACACCTACAATCATGTAAATTGTAGCGATAATTGTGAAGGATGGAAATTTGAGTGCTTGAATTGACATTTTTATTATTTAGCTACAAATGCACTACTGTGTCAAGAAACTAATCCATTCACCCATCTGTCCAGCTATTCTTACTTGTCAAGAACTTTTGAAAACGGGTTTCTCACACTATATCTATTATTACTTCAATTGCCATTTTAATTTGCATTCTTTTGAATTCACTTAACTTCAAATTTCCAAAAACTTGAAAAGAGAAAAAAGGTTTGATTAGAAGAATGATAGATATTATAATAGAAGAATATAGATTATTATTCTAGGAATTCACGAAGGAGAAGAAGAAGGAGAAAAATAAAAAAAGGAGAACAACAACAACTACAAAATGAATGCAAAAAGATTGGGTAACAAATCAATAATTATTATCAAAGAAAATACTTCTAACAAAATTCAATATCATTGGGAAAAAATTAAATTCATATTGTATTGATTGAGTGAAGGTCTCACGTCTTATTTGAAGATGACATTGTCAAAATTCAACAATGATTCTGATAATCTGTCTGAACCTGATTGTTCTAGCAAAAATAACGATATAATGATCACAAAAGGCACTAACAATGAGTAATATTTTCCTTTACAACATTGGATCGTCGTCAATTTTGTCGGATATAAGTTGAGCCTGAATGGATCCATAACGCCTCTAAAAAGCAAACAATTGAGTAAACAGCAAACTTTTGATCATCAGAATGGCCTCAGGCTCCCGTTCGATCGACGCGAAGCAGACAGCGGGTTGTCGAGGAAAATGGTGGCGGTGATGAAGGAAGGGCGGGGGAAATGAGAAGAAGAAACAAAAAAGGAGGGGTTAGAGGAGAAGAAGGAGAAAATTAAAAAAGGGAGAGAATCAGTACGAAATTGTAAAAAAAGAAGGAGCGTACAAAGAAGAATGAGCAGAGGTGGAAGAGAGAGAAGGAGAAATGTGAGTAAGATGGAATCAAAAACGAAGAAGAAGAAGAAGAAGAAGAAGAAGAAGAAGAAGAAGAAGAAGAAGAAGAAGAAGAAGAAGAAGAAGAAGAAGAAGAAGAAGAAGAAGAAGAAGAAGAAGAAGAAGAAGAAGAAGAAGAAGAAGAAGAAGAAGAAGAAGAAGAAGAAGAAGAAGAAGAAGAAGAAGGAGAAGATGAAGAAGAAGGAAGTGAAGAAGAAGAAGAAGAAGAAAAAGAAGAAGAAAAGAAAAGAGAAGAAGAATTAGAAGAAGGAAGGAAGAAGAAGAAGAAGAAGAAGAAGAGAAGAAGAAGAAGAAGAAGAAGAAGAGAAGACAAAGAGAAGAAGAGGAAGAAGAAGGAGAAGAAGAATAACAGTGAAGAAGAGAAGGAGTATTACCAGAACAAAGTGGAGTACTATTAGAAGATGGTTAGTGAAGGAGAAGGATAACAAGTAGACGGATAATTATGTAAGTGAGGAAGGGAGAAATGAAGGAGAGAAGAGAAGTGATGGAAGAAATGAAAAGTTTTGAAGAGAAGAATGATAGGGGTGAGTGAGGTGAAGAAGAGAGAAAAATAGACAGAGATAGAAGGTAGCAGAGGATGATAAGACAGAAGAGTGAAAGGTTTGAAAGAAAATGAGAGAGAGAGAGTGATGAAGAGAGAGAGAAAAAGAGAGAGGGTGAGAAGAAAAGAGAAGAGAGAGTGAGAAAGTGAAGGAGAGAGAGAGAGAAAAGAGTAGAGAGTGAGTGAGTGGCCGTGAGAGGCAGAAGAGAAGAGCAGACAGAAGTTGCGTCGTTTCTTGGCTACTGGCTCCTTAGGCAGCATCTTGCCTCGTCCACTGTTTGCCAATCCTTGGCACAACTCACACGACCAAACTTCTTCACTCCTCTCCCCTCCTCTTCCTCTCCTTCCTCTTCCTCTCTTGCCTCTTCCTCTCGTTTCCTTTTGTTTCCAAATCGATAGCCAAACCAAACAAACGTTTCTCAGAATCAGCTAACTTGGCAAAAATCAATTTATAAACTCTCTCAACAAGTCAACATGTTGATGTTCGATTATTCTCTCAATGATGGATGCATTGCTTTAGGCAGTGATCCTGATTTTTTAATACTAGTCATATTTATCGACATAATACTGGTCGAATTGAACAAGACTAGATGAAATCCAATTTCAGATAATTTTCAGTGGTTATGAAAGTAATATAAATGTGAATGAAATTAAATAATTTCATTCAGGTGAAATTGAAAGAAGAGGAATTATTAGAAGCATTACATTAATTGTCATCACTGGAAATCATGGGCTGAATAACAATTAATGTGACTAAAACAATGAGAGGAATAAAAATGGGAATGAATAATGAGTTTTTAATTCCGCCTGTAATACAAATATTCAAATATGTTTCAAATGAATGGGCGAAGTAAGGACGAGTCCAGTCTAACAGTCGATCTATAAAGTAGAAGGATAAGAAGTGAAAATGAAGTTAATTCTAGTCAAGGATTTGGGAAAAATATGGGAAGAGCTGTTATCATCTCATATCCAATCAATAATCTAATTAAAAGAAAGGGAGAAAATAATAGTATGGAAGAGTTAACTTCCTTACTATAATAAAAAAAATGAAAACAAAAACTTGCATGAGCTTCAACATGTCCTCATTGTATGTTTTGAGTCTTTGATAAGTGAAAAACACTGACCCATTTTAGAAAAATGGAGATAATGAGGAATATTCATAACATATTAATATGGCATTCAGTGATTGAGTATTCCGATCAAATAAAATCAGTGGATCAGTTTTTGGATTGTTTTTCGTCAGCATGACCTTAATTCCAAGCAAAACAAAATCATGAAGCAGAAAATATAGATTTTGATGGATAGGAGATGAATATTCATCGTATCTCAACGAAGATAGATAAATATTAAAGTTTACAAAATATCATTTCAACTAGGAATTGAATTATTATAAAACTAATGACCATAGTATCATGTAATTGAATATTGAGATACAATAGGTTTGATACATTAATCTACTAGTTTTTCTCGTAATTGAAATAACCTCAATTCCACACGAAACAAACTAATGGAGCATTATGACCGTAATGAACTTCAATCAAGTACTGACTGAATCATTCGAGTCAATTATGAGTTAAAATTTAATAGTTTGTTGATTTCAGAGGTGTAATCATACAATTTCGATGAATTCTCGTTTTTTACTGATAATAGCAAGAAATCAATGACATTGTTCTCTCATTTTTGTGAAGATTATATTATTATTAGTTAGTGAAATGTTATTCCATGCAAGGTCACTTCTTTCCTAATTCATTTTCTTGAGAAACCAAGGTACAAAAACTTGACAAGAAGTAGGAATAGAGATGTTGTAACTTACATTGTGGTACCAGGAGAGCTTCCTCCAAGGCGGGTTCGACTTGACATGACATTCGAAATAGACATCGTCTCCTTCTTTTATGTCGGATGCGTTAAGCGTGCTTCCCAGCCATAGCGATACTATTGGCGGATCTGCAACAAACCAAATTGCTTCAGTCAGATTGTTTCCCTTATTTGGAACAACAACAAACTATGATGAAGTTCATGTAGTTCGCATGTCACTGGCTTATAAAAGCGACTACATTCTAGAACATAATACTATAAAGCTATCAGATCAACTTGGAAACGAGGCAGCGCCGTTTATTTTTTAATTATGACTTTGTTGCCGACGATAGTGGCACATGATTCAATTTTACATCCTTGTAGCGTGTAATTTGATCGTGAACTACAGTCACTGATTGAAGTGGAAAGCTGCAAGAAAGCTGCACGCAATTTTTAGGCGATCGCAACATTTAAGGAGGGCAATGATTTCCTCAAATTAATGAGTGTTTGGGATTTTGTATATCATCACTATAACAAAAGTATGTTAACAAACTATTGAACACAACATCAATGTTTTTAATCTTGAATGTGAGCGGTTTTCCATCAACCTGATTAGATGAAAAAAATTACAATAAGATTTTATGATAATGTAACATCGAACATCTTGAAGCTACGCATTCTCCATTATTTCAAACTAAATGAATAAATAATTATAAATATGGCCCTTATTCATATTTTTTAGATAAACAGTCGTAGAAAAAAATATATAAATCAATAAAATTGACTTTATATGGAATATAAAGACAATATAATACAATATACTAATATAATTTATACATTATATAGAGCGTATGGCAGAGAACAACTTAACTGGAAGGACTTATTCAAGCGATTATTACTGTAATTAAATATTGTGGTTTCAAGAAATAAAGTTATTTTTATTCTTCACGATAAATACCACAACATCAATTAATATACAAGATTTTAAAATTCTCTTCCACACTACCAAAAACATCCAATAAATCATCAACAGAATATATTCGCAGTCGGTTCAATATTTTGAACAATATTGTAGATTCAATCAATAAATGAATTATTTTATCTCTCTTTTTTAATGGAATTTTGAATTTTGAGAATTATATAACTAACAAAATATTCGATACATTATTTCAATGATCAACAACGTCATATGAAATGTCGAATGAATAAATTAGGGAAATAAGCATAAGGGGAAATCCGGGAAAGCTGAAACTAACATTTTAAACATTAATCATAGAAGGCAAGTACCGATGCTGTTGTAGTAAGTCACGCCTCCAAATTGAACGAGCCGTCTGATTGGCCAATGGCTTGAACAGTCGCCATTTCATGTTTCCAACCAATCAGGAGCCAGGTGTAAGTAAACGTCACAGTAGACCTGACAGTCCATCTGACGCTAACTAGCTGCTGGCTTCTGATTGGTCGAAATAGTAAAATGACGTCTTTACAGCTCAGTGGCCAATCTTTGAAATTTTGTTTCGGCAGAACACATGAATCAGACAAGAAATGTTTCAGTGAACGGCGATCCTAAAGATTCGTATTTAGCAAGCAGTGGTGAATGGTACAATGTAGGGCTTAAATTATTCAAATTACTTTGTAAATATGAGCTGTTTTTCAAGTTTAATTTAATGGAAATGTTATGTATTATTGAAATCAATGACCTTATTCTATTGAGTTGTGAAGGGTTTGAATGCGTTGCGTTTATTGCTGAGTTTGTGTGGATATTTCGTTTGTGAAATGATAAAACATGAGAGTTAATAATTTTACAATAATTCTTATAGGCCTACGTGTAAGTGGGAGAACACCTATGGAAGTTCAGTCTCTTCTAGAACAGAAAAGGACTTAAGCCACCTGAGAGTTCTAGTGGAGGCAAAATCCTGATAAGATGTTCTCATGAAGGTCACAAATCAATCGCATGTGAGGTTTTTCCAAGAGCTAAACCAAGAGAGTGTGGCTGCCGTAAGATGCTTGTGGGTGAGAGAAAACAGAGGCTGTAGAAGAAGGGAGCATTATTGGATAAGTTTTGACTTAGTTTCTTCCAAGACAGACAAGGCAAGTTCTTTTTTGTTGCTCAACAGAGTGCAGCACACCACATTCTATTGAAAATCCTCAACGTTGTTTTAGTCGCTAACATGAGGCACAAGTTCCCACGGCTTGCCACTGTGTCAAGAAGACTTTCCACAGTTTAAGCTCTCTTCAGACGTCTCTCTCTCTTGTTTGCCAATAGTAAGTATCACTGATCCAATTCATAAGATAAATGTTGGAACAGTGTTGTGTCAGGCCCGTCTTTGTTAGAAGGCGTAGTGCGAAGCAACGTGGGAAGATTGCTGCGTCATTGTGAGTTAGATCCTTTACACTAGGAAAGTTTCGTGTGCAGCTAGCTTACTTGGAATAATACTCAGATATTCTTCATGTTATCATAGTTTTATGAGTGATGAAACTCTTGATTCAGATCAAGAAAATGTTTGATTTAAAATTAAAATTCTCAAAAAAAAAAAATTGCAAAGATTCGAAATTATCCTAAATGAAGAATCCAAGTGTCATCTCCAACTTTTGCACAGGTCTCCAAATATCATGACATATTTCTAATGATATCAGGCGAAATAATCTATTTGATATTGAAGTTGATATATTTAAAATATAGATATCATTGTAGCAAGTGGCATGATATCTATATACGGTAGCAGAGTAGATGAAAAGGGGATCCCTAGATCAAGATAAATAAGTGCAAAAAGAGACACAATAAAGTTATAAGTTTATGACGTGTACCTATAAAAGGCGAAAAGCAGGAGCTGATACTCACAAACAACTTGTATCGTCCATAGCTCTTCCTGGTACTGTCCCTGCACTTGGGGGTTCTCTGCCCTGCACGTGATCACCTTTCCATCATCATCCGTGGTCGGTGTGAACATCAGCGTACTAATGGTCACGTTCTTGTTGTCTCGATACTCGTCCTGAAAGACAGTGCAAAAGAAATTCATTACTTTTCAACATTTGTAATTTGATGAAAACAATTTTCGATGATGGAGTAATGATAATGGAGATACACTTATAATTTAGTGAATGAGTAGGTTAGTGATGATTTCAATATTTATGGTTGGCTCTATAAATCCAATATCATCGTTTTCCTGTAGAATCTGCTAACAGTAAAATACATATCAGTTTGTGTAGAACTCAGCGACAATGAAGGCGCTACAACATTCACTGTGATGAATCTTCTGGTAAATTTTAATAACTTTTTGTTGCTCATTGAATAACTTGTTTTCGAGTTATTGAGTTACATTTTATGTTCCACTGCAGACGTTTTTATTACTTATAATTTTTATTTCATTTCATTTTAATTCACCACTTTACATCCCAGGGATTAGGGGCTGTACTCACTCTGTACTTTATACCATTTGTTAGGTAGAAATTAGACCCCAACGTATTAAAGAATCCTCGATTTATTATCAAATTCTCATCATTGGCGAGATTTTTTTAAATGCTGATGTTCGCTAAATAAATAATCATTGGCGAAATATTTAGCCAAATGACGCATGGTAGTTTTCAGATGCCTGACCTGAATTGGTGATAAATCATGCACCTGGAATTGATAGGACCATCCAGTAGGCTAGTGGGCCAATGCAAGTGCATTCATCAACTCCCTCCCCGTCCCCTATCACACTATATCAGCCGGTTGCGTTGAACAGTAATTTCAAGAGGAAATATGTCATGGCAGATGAAGATAGGAAAGATTAATGCCTCGAAGAGTATGGCCTCTGGAACGGGACTGTACTTGAATGAGTTAGAGCCAGTGATAACTCTGTTACTTGTCAGGTTGACATGGTCAGATCAGTCAAGCGTATCCCTGCCACTGGACCTTCTTCATTGAAACTAACTTAGAAAGTGATTGATTAATTGCAGCATCATGAGTAGTAGTGAGTAGTGAGTAGTGGAAAAGCAATACAAAGAGGGAGGATCAGAGTTGGAGAATGAGATAAGCGGAAAAGATGAGTAGATACAACACTCCTCACCTCTCTCTTTTTGTCATTGTCATTACTATAGCATCTAGTCTGAAACTAATATGCTTTCTCATATGGAAAACTAGAAGATGTCAAATTCATTAAGACGTATTATTCAAATAATTAGGGAGGCCAAGGGTTGTAAAGACCTGTAGAGCTGAGGAGTAAGTAAGTAAGTATTATTCAAAAACCAATTTATATTGATCAATATGAAAAACAATCACTGAAAAACTATAATAAAAGTAATCAGCTGCAGAAATGAACAGTGTACAGTAAAAATGGAGCAAGCAATATGTTTGGTAGTTGGTAGATGAATAATTTATCAAGGACATGGACTCCTGCTGTTTGCTGCTCTGACAAGCCAATAAGCATTCTAATTCTTAGTTTCATTGCATTAAATGCATTATTTACTTTTCCTACAGTTACCTCATAATGTGGCTGTTCCTGCACTGATTTCAGTACCTAAAGTGCTTTCTTAACGCTCTAGTGCGTAAAGAAAATTATCGCACTCCAGATTTGCAACCTAATATCTCAATTTCTTAAAATGTTTGCTGCTGATAAGGTTATCAAGCTCTTGAAATCATGTTGGCAACGCCGAACACGGCTGGGGATGTGTTCTGTGTAGCCACTGCCTCTGTGAGTTTCGTCGCTGCATTTCAGTTGCACTTTCAATTTTCAGTATTGTTATTTCAATTATTTTTGTGATGTATTATCTTTTCTTATTTTTTGGATATTCTCTGAATTATTCTCTGTTTCTTCCCATCTTGATTTTCAATTATTCATTTTGTTTTTCTTTCGTTTTTGCTGATGTTCTAACTGTTTCCGCTATCCTAACCCAACATAACCTATTGAGGAGTAGCTGATAGGCCTGATCAGCGCGCTCTAGGTGAGAGAGAGTGAACAGCCTGGGGGATTTTAACCATTGTGAGATAGGAACAAAACAGGATTTTGAGATAGAATTCAATTAAATCATTAAGGTATCATCAATACTTTATTGCTATCTATTATTTAGTGGTTTCAATGTGTTTTAATGAATGTATTGATTGGATTGAAGTATTTTTATCAGAATTTTCGTTATCTTGTTGCTAGACTCTTCTTGCTAGGTTAGGATTTTGAAGTTTAATCACATTGGTAACTGTAGGAAAAATTTAATATGTTACACGTGCACAAAGTATCTTTGCTGCACTCAAGAAACTATTCCGCACTCGCCTGCGGCTCGTGCGTAATCTTTTCTTTCGGTGCAGCAAAGTGCTACTTTACGCACTAGGTACATAAATAACTATTCAAGGATTACTTCCAACTCCAAGAAACTTTTTATGATAGCTGAATGTACCCCTTCTACAGAAAAATGCTCTTACAGATTTTTGGCAACATTAGCAATTCGGCTTTAAACATTCCAAGGAACAGTGATTGATCAGTATTATTGATGATTTTCGCAAGATCATATTAGCACCTCATATTGGATTATTATATCGGATGCATAAAGCATCATATTATACAGAGTGCACAATGCACAGACAGCTCTACTACACTGATACTGTCCTACTCAAATCCATGCGTTCTTTTTGCGCTACCCTGTAGTTGCATGATCTGATAATGGTGGTTTTTGATTTTCATTCATGGTGGAGTAGTCTCTTATACCAAGTTCATGGTCAAAATCAATAGATTCCAGTTATAGCTGACTGCTGTGTGGAATCCACTAATGAAAAAACAGAAGTATAAATTCCCTTTGCTATTATTTTAGTTGTCCGCAACCTATGAACTTCAATATGCATAGTATAACAAAACAACTGCCCGAGAGGAGTTGAGTCGTCAGTCATCTCAATATTCGTTCAAAAATTCCACGTTCGTCATACACGAGTGATCCCATTCCGCCTTTACTAGATAGAACACCTGGGTTGTAGTCACACAATTCATACCCTGAGGATAATATCGTCGATATTAAACTTTCATACGTCAATCCACCTCTTTCAACGAAACACGTGGAAGATTCAGTATGGTGTTTTTCTGTTGTTTTTTTGAAAGTTGAGTGAGGTTAGGTAAATGCATAACAACGATAGATGAAAGGAAGGATGCAGCACACATTGAATAAAGTAACTGGTGTGACATAACAGAGTGGATAGTTGTCCTTGTCTATTTCGCATGCAATATGTATGGGATGACGTTCTCGCTCCTTGTTTGTCCGAGTAAATAAATAACGCAAAGAGTGTCTCTGTGTATGCTGGGGAGGAACGATGAATATTGCAACCAGTCTGTAGCCTATACAGGGGATGAGAGTCCACAGGCAACTGTGATCTCTTTCTGTGAGAAAAGGACAGACGTAGAGTCACCTGGTGGGTCACTGCAATGTCCAGTCCCGCTTCTGAAATATCACCCGACTCTTCATATCCGATATTAAAAAGTTTCCTCTCGACATCCGGTCCAGCGGACTCTTTGTATATAAACCACATCGGCTAGCATATTGGACCATTGACTTGGCTCCGGTCTTCTGCACGTCAATAAAGTCCCCATATTTCGTGCGGAATTCGGACGAATCTCCTTTACTGAATGGTATCTATTCGGAGATATTCAAGAAATGTTGGAAAATTGGATGGAAATGAAGAACCCAATAGAAGACTCGATGTCCATTTGATAGGAATTTCAGAGATGCATGCCTCTTTTAGAAGATTTGATGTGCAGGTAATTACTATATGATATGAATAGCAATTTAGAAAAAAATGATGGCCTATTGCATGGAAGCAAATAAAATTTAAACCCAGAAAGATGAAGAAATTGTGTGGAGAACAGTTATAATCAGATCGTTTTTTGCATTATTGGATATTGTCATTTCACATTGAATTCAATTGGCTTTTCATGTTAGATTGGTTTATTTCCATCAGTTTATGGAAGAGTAGCCTAATGTCTCTTGCATAGCAATTCTTTAATCAAGTGGCAATTTTCAAATTCGCTTATCATGAATATTATGGAGAATAAGCTTAGCTATCAAGAGAATAATGAGAACAGTTGTAGTATTCCATCGCAAAGTAACTTATCTGACTGAAAGGATTACCCTAGTACAGAAGTTTACCATGGTCTGGTCAGAAAAGCATGATCAAATAGAGTTGAGGCTTTATGTAAAATATGAAACGACAAAATATCCAATTATAAATAAATAAATAATACATTTATGAATGTGAAATTCGTTTATGTATCACACATATGAATTTACAAATGTTCTTCTTTATAAATTCAGCTATGGAGATAGTATATGAAAATGTATGGAACCTCCAAATTTAATAATGTATTATTCGGGTAACTAGAGCTCAGAGAATAACAATAATGAGGGATAAAATAATTATATGATGAATATTTGAAAAAAGTCAGATGTGTTCCGAAAAGTAGAGTGCAAAATTATTGTTTCCTGCGAGAGTTTTCCTGTGTAATATAGACTCCAAAAACGAGAATCAGTTTTCCAATTGAAACCGACTCCAATTTTGCAAGCGACAAAAAGAAATTGCATGCTTTCATTGGAATGTGCAATGATCAGTGGAATGATGAAAAAGCACTGGCCTTTCCAGTTATATGCTGGTTTTTTCGGTTTCAATGTTCCTATCATTTTGTTTTATGGACGTGTAATATTACAGTCGACTTTTGAATCTCTGTCCTGCACGAAGTTTGCTTGAAATTAGTTTGCATTCACTGACTAGACGACAAGTCAGTTTTTGTAAATTGATAATAGTCAAAACCTCTGTTGTTCTACTGAAGTGCTATGCTTCAAATTTCGTGGAAAAATATTTTTCTTTTATATTTTCTATTTCTGTGGACTCCTGTTATATATCCTGACAATTCGTCATTCAGTGATGTGAACGTAGACATGAAACACGATTAGGTCATCTAAAATATATTATTAAGACCAGGAAAATAGATTTATCTTCACGTTTTCTACCTTTTTTTATTTGGTAGATTTCTTTTATGTATATTCACAATTTGTAATCTAGTGAATCAAACACAGACATGAATCATAATAAAATCATCATCAAATCTACCAACTAACCAAAGGTAGAAAATAATATGATTATTTTTATCAATGCTTCTCCAACATGCAACTTATGGTATGAAATTCTTCATTACTATATTTTTTACTTTTTTCGATCATCACTTATTTCGCTATCGATTTATACGCCTTATAATGATGTATTCACGTGATATTCAATTTGATATAGACAATAGGGCTATTCTGAACAAAGAGGCTAGTCTCCCTTAATCGTAGTCAAAGATGCATCAAAGATGAACTTGAAATCAAACGTCTATAGATGCTTCAACGTCGCCCACAGTACTTGAATAAAGTGATGAAAAAGGAGTGGATTCAATTGGATTAAGAGCTAGAATTTTGTTATTTATAGTTCGCCATTACTACAAACACTTCAATGAGATTAAAAAGATAATAAAATAAATATCAAGAAAATATTGCAATATCATCCATCAATATTAATAGATTGAATAACTTGTCTATGGACATCATGAGTGATGTTTCATGTATTTTCAACGATTCATCAATTTTGCAAATTCAGAATTCACGCATGATGTGCACAGCGCATGCGCAGAAGGCGATGATTTGTCCCTGCAGCACGCGAGGAGTGAAATAACATGACCGTTAGCACATTTTTAGGCGATTTATCACACACACGCTTGGGTACTCGCGAAAAGAGGATCAACTGCATTTTCATTTTCCAGTATATACGTCAACGTCAAGATTTTTGTGGTTCTGGCGCTATCCAAAGCATGAATTGATGACGTAAAATCGTTGATTTATTGCGGGAGGCTGACAGAAGTGAGAAACTAAAACACACGCCTCTGTTTTAGCGGCTCATTCTCCATTTCCTTTCTTTTCTTTGCTCTCATTTTTCGTCCTCTGCTTTCATCGCGTTCGAATCTTCCCTTTTAAGGAGACGAGGCACAGAATAAATCAGCCTGTCACGAACGTGCCTGCTCAAATTGATGGAGCCACTTCCCAACACCCAGAGCAGAAAGAAGAGAGATCCAATTCATTAGTATAATGAGCAAGTGAGAAATCGGAAGTGCATAATTTAAACTTTCTTCAAGAAGGTCCTGAGTGCGTCTGCCAGGCGATGGAGATATTATGGCGATGGAGCGCTGATATTTTGTGGCGGTGGGTGGCGGAATATCTTAACAGAGGTGATTGAATAGAATTCGCATCGCCTATGTACCGCTCAACTCAATGAAACGGACAAGGAGGATTCGAGAGCTATGGAACGTGTTTTAAGAAGGAAGACGAGTTCTGTGGAGATTGATTTCCAAGGGAACAAAATTAATAAAAAATTTGAGAGTTTTCCTGTGATTTCCAAGTATGCAACATTCTACTAGAAATTGAAGAACAGGTGCAATCAACAGGTGAGAGATTATTTGAATAATCTCTTTTGTTCACGGAAAAAATTTTCCATCAAATTCCTAAAATGAAATAACCTACAACATGGACATGAACTATTATAACATGGCATATTAGGGATGTTTAGTGTGTGAGTAGGTTATATATTAAGCTGTTAGTGGATATGTTTAGCTGTTTAGATTTATTGGATGGCATTTTATGAAAAATTATGAGAAAAAACTGAATCAATTGAGACTGATACAGAGATATTTTGGCTTATCAGATCTCAGATCCTAGACTCTGTAAGATGGTTTTGAAATCCAGGGAGACTTATGAAGATCAAATATCAACATCACTAGAAAAAATTTATTTTGAAGGAGATTTACACCACTCCTTGTTTTTCGTCCAAGTGTGGAGAAATACGTCACTAAAACTTCTTCACGAAAGTGGAATATTTCTTCATGTAAGGTCTTTATACTAAACTCAAAATATGGTTTATCATAATTGAGTAAACGACCACATAGAAGGTCTAAAATGCCAGAATATCAAGCCAGAATCCAATGTGATGTGGAATAGTTCATATATAAGAAATAAAATCTTAGTTCAAACTGACTCTGACAAAATGGAGTTCAAACCAATTTTAAACTAAGTTTTGTTAAACTTGGTTCAAACTAAGATTGTGCATACGGGCTCTAATATCATTGTTTGTGAAGTCAACCAATAACATCACTAATAAAGTCATTGAAGGTGGAAGGAATGAGAAAAAGAAGGGCATAAAACTGATCGAATGTTGCAATAAATAAATAAGTAATGAGATTGTACCTTGACTTTCCTGAGCTGTTTCTTTGCTTTGTACCACGTGATGACGGCTGGAGGTTTGGAGCCGGCCGATTCACATTTCACCTCGTACCTCTCATCAGCTTTCAGAGGTGTTGGCTTACTCATAATTTTAGCCGTTAGGGGTTTCACTGGAACAAATAAAACCAATGATAATCAACTTGTTTCATAGATTTCCATTATGCATGGAAAGGAAATACAACCGAGGTCTGGAGAACGAAAAACTCAACACTTGAAAATAACGATATCCAGCCGGCAAGTTTAGAGGTTTTGTAACGTCAGCCTGCTATTCTAATAACTCCGGTTATATTATTATTATAATATTCTATAACTCCAGTTATGTGCTCGACTTTCTCCCTAAACTCCTTTCACAACGTTACACACAAATAAATAATGCACCTATGTGGGGAGAAATTCCGAATTTCAAAACTTCAATCTAGTTTGTACGCGTATTTTTAATCTTGGATAACCTGAGATTAAAAGCTTAAGACTCTGCTGAGAGCTGTTTTGGAAACAATATCGTCAATCTTCATGATTATTTTCAAAACTATTTAGCCTTCTTCTCCGTATCACAACATTGGGTAGAACATGTTCGTAGCAAAATATTATATGTTGATTAGAATAATTTTATTTCTAATGACGTGATAACTGAGAAAGATTTAATTTTTCGTACTCAGTTGACTAAAAATTGTGTGAAATAATAAGTCCCTAGCAAGCATTATTTCGGTGAGAATATAATTATCTATAACAAACAATGACAACTGGAGAGTGTTCTCATATTCTTCCATTTTTTGTCGACCGCAATCGAGTGTCCTATGTTGTGCAGAAAGCGGTCTCACCATCTCACTATTGTGTTGCAGCATACATTTTTCAGAAGCCGCTGGAAATGTGTATTTCCCTTGCGGCTCGAGACGTTTTGAGACTCGGCAACAGACAACTTTCTCCACCGGTGACTTTCATAATCTGCAAGAGCTGCGCGAAGTTTTGGCCAGAACCCTCCTAACACTGTTAAGCTAACACTTGAAAATCATCCGATCTCACCGCCATAAATACTCTTCATGATGATTAATTAGAGTTGAAGTCTTGCAATTGTGTAACGTGCTTGGTATACGGTATGTGTTTAGTCACACGTTGCGAAATTTCCTTCACAACACTTATTCATGAGTTGCAAACTTGGTGTTTCAAGCACAGTGTTAACTGATGTTAGAGATAAAGACATAATATTTTCCTCTCTTGATTTGTTTGGAATTTTTATTGTACAGAAAAGGTATTTTATCCTTAATTATATTCAACACAAGATGTCTTTCCAAATCATAAGGCTAGGCGTACACCGGTTAGTGAAGACAAGACAAGACGAGATTAGTCACGTTTAGTCACAGTAATTCACATAGTTGCTTATGAAGCAGCACACACTGATGCAATGACTAATCGGTGTGTGTTGCTTCATAAGCAACTATGTGAGGTATTGTGACTAAACGTGACTAATCTCGTCTTGTCTTGTCTTGACTAACCGGTGTACGCCTAGCCTAGAAAGTACTTAGAACACTCGAACTTAGAACAACGTTAACTCCTTACTACCAACATCATTTTTATACTTTACTCATTTTATACTTCTTACTTTTACATTTCAATACGCTGGTTTTTATCGGAAACGAATGTAACGCTGAATCGGTTGCAGAAAAAAATTACAAATAACAAAAAATAGAACTTTCATTTTTTACTACTAATGTTACTTATTGACTTTTATTCGGAATGGTAGTAACGTTGTATTGGTTACAGGGAAAAATCACGAATAACAAATAGAACGTTTATTTTTACTACTAACGTTACTTAGTGCCGCTTTTCCCAACGCTGCTTTAAGTAATAACAGCTGACGCTCAATTTTTTTCCTATACTTTTCCTAATCTCCGAATGAGGCTTAAGCCAGATGTACTTCTTAAGCAGCGTTGGAGAAAGCGGCCCTTAGTCACTTTTTCTGACTGTTTCTTAGTTTAATTTATACCTGAAACTCATCCATTGGGTGAAGTGACAACAAGACAAAGAACAATGGAACTTTTAAGAACACCCTAGGCCCCAGTGTACAAGATATAAAAAAGTTTTTTATTCTTAGGATGCAAATATTACAATTTGCTTCCCGTTAGTCTCAGAAGAATAAATTCTTTAATACAATTTAAACTGCACCTGAAGAAATGGCTTTTTAGTCCGTCACTTGAAGATTTAGAGATGTTGGATAAGCTGTAAAAAGCCTTGAGTATTCATTAATAAATTCCACTAGTATATTTGATGCTGTTATTGTGCCTTATTATCATGTAAATAATGTATAATTTCTATTGTTATCTGGTATTATATTAATCCAATATTTGATACTATTTCATCTGTACTTCTTTAATTTAAACATTTGTCTGGTGACCATAGAAGGAATTGATCTTTTTAAATGTTGAATAATTCTAGCTGTGATACAAACTTGAATAATTAATTTTAGTAATATAGTTTTAGAATGATTCCCATGTGCGTGTGAAAGGGTGTGTGTGTGCGTGCGTGTTTGTTATTGATGAGAAAATTAGAAGTTTTTATGAGCTCCCTACTAACAGACAAAGACATTATTGTTCTTTTTTTTGTTAGTAGTATTTTGTTCGCCAAGTATTAATATCCCAGTAAGGTTTTTTTTCTTTCTTATTATATCTTTTTAATTTTGATTAAATTGTGTTGTCATTTGAGGAAAACTGTAACAAGTTATGTATTTCATTTTTGGTGTGCAGAATAAAAGTTATTTGATTTGATTTGATTTGATTTGAATTTTCAATATTAAAGCTACTTAGTTACTTCTATTTGAGATGAATGTAACTATGAATCGATTACAGGAAGAAAATAAACTTGAATAACCAATAGATCATTCCTTTTTCACTACTAACGTAACTAAGTAACTTCTATTTGGCATGAAAGTATCGGTTACAGGCAAAAATCACTTGTGCAGCAACTAGTGGCACTCAGTCAACCTTTTCTGGTGTCTAGACAGGTCGCACTGACCGCTGATAGAGCAGAGGTCGAGAGTTGATTGAAAGTGATCGATAGCGGTGATTGATGAATGGACTTACGCAGCAGATCGAGAACGAGCGAGGTCTCCTTGGGATCGGTGAGCTCGGTGTTGGACGCCTGACAGCTGAACACCGAGTGCAGGTCGCGCCGCCGCAGACCCAGCCACGTGTGCCGGTTCTCAATCACATTACCGGCGTTGTGCTCGTAGATGTCGTCCACCACGTTGCCATTCACCAGCCAACGCACCACCGGCTCCGGTTTACCTGCAACACAACCGCAAATACTGTTCACCAATCTCTTCAAGACAAAATTCTAGACACATTTGGAAACGTGACTAAAGTGACATTCATTTAATTTGACTCTTGGGATTAGATAGATAGTTTGATGAAGAAGTCTGATGGGAAAAAGCGGAGAAGAAGAAGAAGAAGAAGAAGAAGAAGAAGAAGAAGAAGAAGAAGGAGGAGAAGAAGAAGTTGGAAAAAGAGTTGGAGGTGAAATCGGGTGTAGAAAAGAAGGAGGTGGATAATGAAGAAGAAAAGGAGGCTGATGTGAAAGAAGATGTAGGGGAAGATGAAAGGGAGGGATGGGATGATGGAGGAAGGCTTACAGTTTATTGTTTACTATTGACCAGTTTAAAACTTATTGATAAAGACTTTACCTTTGGATATCATGAAATGTATGCCAAGCAGTCACTTAGCTAAATTACTATACTGTACATTTTCTTTTCTCTATAGTTTATTATAATACCTTCGTGATTGGAGGAAATTATAATTTGTATTATGCTTGAAGAAAATTATTGACTCGGACATGATTGAATAGTTTGTCATAAACTTAGTATTATAATAATGTGAAATATAACAAATGAAGTTTTTGAGCCACCTATTTTGCCGAGTCTTGCAATAAAGTGGAGAATTGGCGAGAGAGTGGAGAATCCATTCTTCCTTCTTGTATGTTGACTGATTAATTTTCTTAAACTTCAATTACAGTTTCAATTATATACAAAAATATATAATTAATCTCGTCATATAGCTCAACAAAAGAATATTAATTTAGATGCAAAAATACATTATTAATCTCATCATTCAGCTCAGTAGAAGAATTAATTCGATCAGCTAGTTGAGGTCGTTGAGGAAAGAATAAACGCCAAAAGACTTTTATTTGAAGAGGAATGCGAATTAGAAGTAACAAGAGACATGAGAGGGTATGAAGGACAACAAATGGATAGAGCTCACGCGCGGCGAGGCTCACAAGCGCCGGTAAAGGATTGCCAGAGCCCGGTCGGTCGCTTAGTAGAAAGAGAAAAGTTGGCGAAGTTGCTTTTTGTAGAGAGGACAAAATAGCAACGATTCTTCCACGTCAAGTTCGCGAGCCACACAGGAGAGGCGCCCGGATAGAGTGAACCGAGCCAAGCCATACAACCCGGCACAGTCAATCCAGCCCTTTCTAATTAAACATCCGATGGAGACATTCTAATTAACAAGCTCTCTTGTCCTCCCCTCTTCCTTTATCATCACCCTCAATCCTTCTTCTGCCCTCTTCTTCTTCTGCCCTCTGCTTCTTCTTCTTCCTATTCTCCTTCTTCTTCTTCTTCTTCTTCTTCTTCTTCTTCTTCTTCTTCTTCTTCTTCTTCTTCTTCTTCTTCTTCTTCTTCTTCTTCTTCTTCTTCTTCTTCTTCTTCTTCTTCTTCTTCTTCTTCTTCTTCTTCTTCTTCTTCTTCTTCTTCTTCTTCTTCTTCTTCTTCTTCTTCTTCTTCTTCTTCTTCTTCTTCTTCTTCTTCTTCTCCTTCTTCCTCCCCGCCGCATCCTCTTGTTGTGCCCTTTCATATTCTCTCTGATTAGTCAAGCAATGTCTCTACTTTCAGTGTGTAGGCTGCCTCTGCCCTCTTCAGCGACCACATTGCACTGTAAACAGCGAGTAATTGTTTATCAGTGTTACCTATGGTTTGTGCAGCGGGGTTCAAAAAAATTGTTTTACCTCAGTGCACAGGGTCACCGATTATTGTATAAATGATCGATGACTCAAAAATATTTTCAGTCGAGTACGCTACTTGAATCATGTTTGATATTTCAACACGCATGTACCTTATTGGCTCGGAAGGTATTATTTTGTTCTTTCTAGTAGGCACGTGAAAAATTCTACTTTCAAAACATTTGAATTCTCGACAATACACGTAAAACTTGGGAAAGTTTTGAGTTCAAAATGGTTTAGTGAATTTCGCTTACCTCCAGTTACTCTGCAGGTTAGTGTGACATTGGAACCCTCCACGTAGGGTCCGAGTGTCGAGTTGACTGTCTTAGAGAACGCATCCATCACCTGTGGATACTCGGGGGGAACTGAAACAAAAGAAATACACATTACTTGAAATGTTGACCAAAATCAGTTACCAAAAATTCAAACAATAAGTGTTATCATCGAGAAGCAATTTATTTCAAAACATTCGTGGATCTCAATATTAGCAAAAGATGGAATACTCTCGAAAAGCAAGCGTTGACTGTAGCGGAACCTTAACGTATGGAATGCACATCAGATGAAATGTTGATCAACTTCAGTCTTCACTATTCCAATTGATCACTTATTATTCAGAAGCAATTTATTTTAAAACATTCGTGGGTTTCTGTTAGCATTACGGACTCTCGATCGTTTTCCGTCGAAAACCGTTCCAGTGAATGTCGAGGCTTGTTGAGTTGTAATGACACCGATAATCAATCTAGTTTCCTTATTACCAATGCAGGCGCCTTAGCAGAATGAACCAGCTATACAAGGTAAGGCTTTGATTGGGTTGATTGTTTTCATTCACAATAGAAAAATAGGAGTGAAACCGACCGGAATTGATTAAATTCCTGATGCAGGCTTCTTCCTTTAAGCGACGCTCTCGGTTTCCAAGAACGAATCGTGACTGGGCCACAAGTCAAAGACAAATGAACGTAGCCTGGAAAAAGGAAGCCGGCACTCGTCTCACTGCGGGAAGAAAATAATACGACAGAAAACAAAGCTACGAGTTGTCCAAGTTCGAGTCAAGTTTATTGAGCAACAGAGGCATCAAAGACCGAAAAGTTGGTCAGAGAGCGGGAAGCTGAGCGAGAGAAAGCGCCCGGAAAGTTGGTGAGTGAGAAAAAGACAGTAAATTTGGTCAGGGGAATAGGGAGATGAGTGAGAGAAAGCGCCCGGAAAGTTGGTGAGTGAGAAAAAGACAGGAGAGTTGATGAAGAGAGCAAGAGAAAGAGTAGGAAAAGTGAGTGAGTGAGAAAAAGACAGGAAAGGATTCCCCAAATCCAGACAGGAACCAGAATGGAAGTTTTCGGAAGGATTCAGAGTTGAAATGAGAGGAAACTGAGTGTTCGCCATCAAATTGTGACTGCAAAGTATTGGGAAACTCGTAAATGCAGGACTGCACATTCATTGAAAGTTTCTATTTGACTTGGAAGTCAGGAAAAGTGCAGTGATTGTGTGAACAATTGATTTCAGTTGATTCTTTCAAATCATGGAGAATACAATAGAGACACTGCAATTGAGTGTTGGCATCAAAATGTCTAAAGATAGTTTGTTTGATGTCTAAAGACATTAGTTTGCCAGTTCCCCATTCTCAACCTCCAAAAAAACATAAAAATTTACGTTATTAGACATAAGGCGCATTTCGCACTGATTTCCAGAATGATTGATGATGTTTATATTTACTCTGTACTTTATATTTCAAGATATGTTATATTCTATAGAAATGTACTATAAGCAGTCAAAGTTTCTATAGTAGAGTTTACGGGCATTAAGGAGCCTGATGGAGTTATCATTCTGAAATAATCACAAATTATCCGCACATTGATAGTCAGTGAACAATGAAAAATATCCAGATTCCTCTCCTCTAATTTGTCCGACAATTGAATAAATAAATAATCAGTTCAATTTTATTATTTTGTTCTTCTCTATTGACTTGAAGTGAAGACTTGAAATGATTTTATCAATCGTGAAAATACCCAGCAAGATTTCGTTGATTCTCATCTATGGAGTATATTTCACAAAGCGTTTCTATTCTTAAAGAAAAATTATGTTTACTGTACACTTTTTATTTGAAGACTCCACCTCCTTTCGATCAATATCGTCAGTCATATCATAGATGAAATGCATTCAATGTTGTTTGCACGTATACATACTTCAAGCCCTTGATAGCCAGCACAACTGAGGAACTATTATTGCTGTAACTAGCGATACTCGAAATTACAATTTGGAGTCAAAGAGAAAGCCCAGTGTAATTAGATTCGAGAAACGTAGGCAGTGAGTGGAGAGAACAACCCAGGAGAGTCACTATCGTGAAAAGAGATAGAGGGGGGGAGGGACAGAGAAGAGAGAGAGCTAGAGAAACTCTGCCAGTTGGCTACTACCCTTTTGCGCGATTCGACCGGTCATGGAATATTAATTCGAATCTTGTCTGCAAAGGTTGGTTATGAAAATTTCCTGACACTTGGCAGAACATGTGTTTTGTTTCCTAAACCTTCTGGCAGGATTCACTCTTCATTCAAATGGCATTTTGTATTCAATAGATGCACATTACTATTCCATTCACATTGGGCGAGCTAGGATCACATAGAAGGTCCTGTCTAGAAAAAATAGTGTACATGTTGGGCTAATGCTGAGCAGATGGCTGTGTGGCTACAATTTTCAACAGAATACATTTTCAAAAACCGTAGCTGTTTGGATTGATATCAACCTGACTTCCAACGTTTTTAGTGATATAGGTGAGGGATTTGATAAATTGATTACTGTTATCAGGAATACTTGATTTGATAACAGGATACAGTTGAAAACTATACTTTTTATAAATATAATAATCATGACTCATTTACAACTTTGTCTAGTTGTCATGAATGTTGGTGCAAAGTTTCAATTCCATATGTTTCACCATTATTGAGAAAAAAAATGATAAGTTTAAAAAACAAAATAGCAGCTGTGTGAGTAACTAAGAACTTGTGGACAATTTAAATATGATATTTAGATTATGGTTTTTACCCAGGAACAATGCCCTAGAATTAGTTCTGAAACACCCTGTATAAGTTAGAACTAAATTGTTCATCAGCCAAGTGATAGATTGCAGTCGAAATTCATCATAAAAAGAATCCGAAGAAATTCTAATGATAGATTCATCAAACACGCATGATAAATAAATGCAATTCTTAAATAGGATTAAGCAAACCCATGATTATCATGATACCTAACCTAATAGTCGAGATGATATTTGAAAGAGCACGTTGAAGCAGTCTAAATTTAAGCATATTCTGCAATATTTGATTCCTCAGCTCTCTATCACAAAATTCATATCTGCCACACGAAAATACCAACGATATTGAATGGAGAACTATCCAGTTGCTGAGAATCGAGACTGACCGTCGGATCCAATATCGAAGGTGTTTGTCAGTGACACAAAGATCTTCTGTGCCATTTAGTTCTGTATCAGGCGGACGGAACTCTAACAAGAAATGTCCGTCCGGTCCAACAGCTGAAAGGAAACGGCAGCACTAAGTTGTAGGATCATCCTTTCCTGCGTCTCTCAATTTCGCGAGACATCATAACTGGTGACAATGCTTTTCCTCTTCTCAGGCTCCGCTTTAATCAGCTGACTAGACCTCATTGTAAACGGAAAAGATAGCAGACGAGCAGGTATCAGCTAGCGAGCGTTATTGAATAACCTTCCCCCCTCCTCCACCTCATGCCACTCGTTCGGATGAGCGAACAAGAACCTCCCTCCGCTCTGAGATCGTAGCCTATACGAGTCGAGCCACCTGATTGAAAGGCTCAATTTCCTCTCTTTAAGGCTTCACCTGGCCTGAAAGCCTTTAATAACTTTCTGATCGATACTAGCACGTCTTCTCAGCTGTCTCGCCTCCTCGCCCAGAATCATCATCTTTTCTCCAACTCCTAACCCTTTTTCCGACACTATCTCTCCTGTACCTATGATGATTCCAACTTGAGCCATGCTTTTGAAACTGTTCTTATTTCTAGCATCAACATTTCTAGCCATAAATAGCCTTTACATCTATGACTAGATCCTTTGCTGCTTTATAGACTGTGGATTTCCACCTCTCATAGCACTCTTCATCTATAATCTTGAATTACATCTTGTCTGGTATTTCATTAGCCAACTTCTTTGATCCAGCTTGAACTCAGATTAGTTTACATTTCAAGTGATTATTCGATTTTTATATGAATCTCTCTAATTAAGAAATTGATAATTCACTTTTTATGTTGATTATTGAAGATGTCATTATTTGTCCATGGGGAAAGAGAGATTCACAGTACACATGATCTCATTACATTAAGCTACTGTCTTTGTACTGATCAGATAAAAATGAAAGGAAGGAACCAATCTCAGTTGTGAAGGTATCTTCTGAAGAAGATAATATTTTTTAAAGGAATGAAGAAGAAGAATATTATAAAAATGAATATTGTGAGAAAGGACCAACAAGAAAAAACGAAGGAGAGGAAGACGAAGAAAAAGATAAAGAAGAAGTAGAAGGAGGTGGAGGAGTAGGAGGAGTGGGAGGAGGAGCAGGAAGAAGAAGTTGGAGCCGAACAGGACATCTCTGGCGGAATTGAGTTAGACCGCGAATGTTTGTTGGAATGAGATTCGCAAGTCTGTGTGTGAAAATCGTCTCCGACAATAATGTATGCTGACAGCCGCAACAACACTTCCGTAAACTTTCTTCACTCACTCAATCGACTCCCAGCTGAGGATCTTCTATTCTGAGATATTACAAACTACGTTTGTGAACAATCTACATGAGACGATATGAAAAAATAATTCAAAACTTGGGCTTCCTAACTGTTATGCAAATGTCTGAGTTAAAAACTATTTTTAAATGTGTATGTGACATAACATATTCATATTCAAAATTTCATTTTGAAGTTTATTTTTAGTTTATAAGAAATGAGAGTGAAAAAATTAATGGTTACTCCAAGTGACTAGTATTAATGAAATATTCAGGAAAAAAATATTCAAAATTGAACGACAACTTTCTGTTCAGGAAACAACAGTTAAGTTGGAGGGGGTACGAATATTTTTGAAAATAGTTGCTGAAAATTTGGGAACTTTGCCGATGAAATGTATGATTCGAAATGCTATCCAATTTTAAAGTACTTCAGTTTAGTAACCGTCAGTTACATTATAGTGAAGATTTAAAAAAGTCTTAAGTTACGAGGCTAGAATCTGTCTCCGTTTAAATCGAGTCTAAGCAAACGATAGTCTAAACCATAAGTATATCGATTTTTCTAACCATAGATCTACTGTAGAGCTGCAACAGCTCAGATGTTCTGGAACTGAGTTTCTTGTAATGCTTAAACAGAAAATACTCGTAGTTGTGATAACTGAGCTTCTAATAATTGGAGAGCCACCCTAAATATCTGCGTTAGTAATCATTTCACAAATTCAATTTAACTCTCGATAGGCAAACTTTATTGATCCTGAAAATTCCATCCGATACCAAAATCAAATCACCGAACCCATTCACTAACAGTAACCCAACAGACCAAATATCTCCGAGCCTCAGAATCGACACAGTCATGTGGAAGAAGGTTTAATTAAGGCCTGGTGAGGTATTCATATTGGACTAGATATTATTCGAAACACCAGCCCCGAAATTGCTAGATTCCAAGTTTTAATATTGATTTCCGAATTGAATGTTCATCAAATCCATACAACTTGTAACTAACCCAGGTTTGGCTTAATCGCCATCCAAGTTCTATCGATTTTGATAGTTGATATGCGTTTGTGGACAGGAGGAATGTTGATCATCCTACTTGATTTCAATTAATCAGTACAGTTCTCTTTGAAAAGTATTATTGGCTGTTCCAAATGATTATATGATCAAATTTTGAATCGCTAGCATTCCTCTGAACAAAATCGAGGTTTCAATAGTTGTTCGGTAGAATGTTTATTATTGGATTCCTATAAGTTAATAGGTAGGATATTATCTGTTTATTATGTTCTTAGGTTGCAGTAACAAAATACAAAATGTGCTATTCATGTAATTGAGATTATAAGCCTAAGCATAGTTTCAAATCAAATTTCAGTTTCAGAACATATTTATCAAAAAAGTAATAACATTGAATTGTAGCTGATCAATATTATAATTTAAACATATTCTATAGAAAAATATGATACATTAGAAGCTTTCACTATACAAGCAGTTTATCTATCTCTATTTTATTGATCCAGTTTGAGTGCATGAAATTAATGTAGACTTAAGTATACATCAATGAAGTAACGCTCATTTGGAGGGTATTTGAATGTTATTATATTCGAACGCTGAAAGTAATTACTCACTTCACTCCAATTTACTTTTGTCAGTGAACTTTCTTGTTCTATATTATGTATTGAAAGTATTTCTAAATGGACAAATAGCTAATACTTCAGAAATAGAGATTAAATTATTCTGATACCTACTTTAAATAAGATTCAGTTATCTTGATACTTCAATTATCGAGATTCAATAATATGAATGAAAAGGATAAATTAATAATTATCCTACAGGGTCTTATCGTTCCAATTGAAATTTTTAGCTTTTTAACTAAGAAATAAAATTTACATAATTAATTCAATAAAGTTTTCCCAACTTTATGGAACTACAATTCCAAAAACAAGGGTGTCTCCATTACCCTTCTAAACAAGGATGTGATAGTATCCAAGCATATCTCCACTCTTGAACCTCATTGTGGTGTTTTTCAAATGATAAATAATCATAAAACCCTAAGAAAAATTGATCAGGTAGCAGTAGTTGGACGTCCTGCAGGAGTCCTGTAATTTGATTTCACATCGATATGAGCTGAAAAACGCAGTTTGGAAATGAAGTTGTTCGCCAAAGTAAATTGCCTAGCGCTTTGCTGCTGGATTCCATATTCCTCTGAAAAGAATTTAAAACTTTTCTATTAAACTTCTGCAGGCCGTCCTTCCTTTCCACGCCTTCCTCTCTCACTCTGTCTCTTTTTCCATTGCCTTTCTCGCACCGAGCTTTCGTCTCGTTTAAAAAGCAATAGAACTTGCTCAGTGTCTGGTTCAATTTTTATTATTGCGACGAGAAAAGATAAGCAAAGCGCACCAAAGCTGACTGGGCCTGGCCTGCGAGAGTTCGACTCTCCTTTGATAACAAACGCTTTCTATCGGGCTTTTCATTTGTTTATGTTTATTCAAAAGAAACTTATTACTTTTTCTGGAATCTGCTTCAATACGAGGAAAGCTGCGTATTGATCTTGTAACAGTGTTTGATCAGCTTCGATTGAGATTTTGAAAAAGGTGTTTTTTACAGTTCACTTGGTTATTTCGCTGTTCACTTGAATACCATTAAAGCATTAATGAGATGCTCGGTGGAAAGGCATTTCTCACTTCGATAATACGAAATCATTCATTTGGAAATCGATAAACTTTCAGAGAAATGAGTAATAAATAATAATTTCTTACTAAGAGGTCTTATTTCAACTTTATTATAAATTATAGTAGAAACTCTCTCTATTTTACTGCCATTAGTTATTAATCAATTACATTGAACCCTTATTGGAGACAATTGTTCAAGAAAAATATAATTATAAATAGGAGCGTGTGGTATTTCAGAAGTGCAATAAGCCACCTAAGCTATCAGCCATTCCAAATGGAGAATTTTCTCATAAAATACATCAAGACCTGATCGTGATCTATCTTTTCGATCATTCATAATGATAATGATGTTAATAATCGCACCTAGCTTCTATTAACTATCGAGTTGTGAAATAACTATTTTCTTCCTAATCCTGTATTACATGGATTGTAGTTGACTCACAGGCTCGCTAAGATAGCTATCACATTTCTTTCTATAAAAATCAACGCATTCCTCAAACTCGAACTATGAGCAAGTTATTTCATGTAATAGTAATTCCATTCTATTCAATCATCAAAGAAAATTTGTTTCTATTTGCCCCCAGGAGTTGATTGATTAAAAAGATTGATACACAGCTTCAAAAACAGTTTTATCAAACAGAATGAATAGAGATTATTCTCGATGAACGAAAAAAAAATGGTTGATTTATTGATTGGCGCAACACTGCTTCTCAAGAGTTTCGTGCTATCATTTCTGTTGGGTGGATGTTGGGGTGGGATACGAATCCAGTCAATCAGGCGAGTACAGTAGAGGCGAGTTGAACGTCGGCCATGTGTACTTCAGTATTGATGGTGGAGGAGGGGTTCGAATCGAGTTGTTTTGTGAAAGAGAGTGCCAGCTATTTGCCACGCTGCAAAGGTAGAGCAGCAGCCAGCGAGCGGCGAAAAGAGTAGAATAGACAGAGAAAGGAGAAAGAGAGCTATTGACTGAGAAGCGCTCAAGAGGAAAACTGTTCAGCAGTGTTTTGAAAATTAGAAACGAGCGCGTGGAATTCAATTACGACACTTTGCTCGGGTGCAGAGACCATGAAAGGCTGAATAAATCCACCTCTCTGCCCCTTATTTTAAAACAAAACATTTTTGGAATCAATCGACTATACGAACCGAATCATGTCCTATGCTGAATAAATTACCCGGCTCCCAATTCAAAGGGCTCTTCCTTAACGGGTTACTTGTTTGCTTTACGCGCTATGAATATAGTTCTATTTTTAACGGCTGCCTTCTCTCCCATCCGACAAGATGCTGACATCTTCTCTGTTTCCCGGAACTGCTGATTCCTGCTTCCACTTCCCCGAAATGATCTCTGGAATTTTCCGCACGTGCGTTCAGTGAATATCAAATTTAATCACTGTTCAACACCGAAATTTAAAATTCTACCATACAATCACAATTTCGCATCGTATTATTTATTTTTAAATACTTTTGCAACCGAAGAGTATCATTCTTAACCAACTCCTCAAATTATCTGTCATATATAAATTACGTTCTTCTCAAAGAGAGAGCAGATTCTTCTGCTCTCTCTCAGATAGACAAATTCTTCAAAAATCAATTTTGGAGTTTTTCACACTTAAATCATTTTTTCAACCCTCTTCCACTTTTCTCAGACTTTATGTAGCCATATAGATTTCACAGTCACCATCGCTGGCGAAAACCAATGAATGCTACCATCCAAAAATTCATCAAGTTCTCGCCAGCTGCTGTTGTCAATATTTCTGACTATGAAAATTTTTATAGACAAACAATAATAATAATAGTATTATTTCAGAATTGTTACATTATAATATGATAAATCATCCATATCATATGAACTCATAGTTTGTAAAGTGAATGTCGAGATTCCTTGAATTCTGCTGAATGGAAGCTTTTCATGATGCATTATTTCTTTAATAGTGACTGTAATCACTACTAGCTTTTGACCCAAGGTAGCCCTAAAACCTCAGGATATAATTATAAGTATTTTGGCTTGTGGCTGTTCATTTTTGAAGGATTTACAACATCTAAGAATGCAACCTCAAAATAAGTTTCTACTCAATCAGGAATGATATCCACTAGACATAGAATTTTGTAAAGTCATGGCTTTCTAAATCTTTATATGAATTTCGATCAATTTGCGAACACCAGTGAAAATAAGCAGCAGAATCCCTCCCTATAATACTAGTGTACATTATTCGGCAGTGTTCTTGCTCGGGGAAAAAGTGGAAAGTATGTTAGCAGTATATTATTTCTCATATTACCGGTTGAATACAGTTTGCAAAATGATAAATGTGGCTGGGGTTTCCGTCTCTAAACAATACAGGCGCACACTGCATGATATCACGCAGAAAAGACGACGTCGAAGAAGAAGAAGAAGAAGAAGAAGAAGAAGAAGAAGAAGAAGAAGAGAAGAAGAAGAAGAAGAAGAAGAAGAAGAAGAGAAGAAGAAGAAGAAGAAGAAGAAGAAGAAGAAGAAGAAGAGACGAAGAAAAAGAAGAAGAAGAAAAAGGAGAAAGGAAGGAGAAGGAGGAAGAGAAAAGAAGGAGAAGGAGAAAACGAAGGAGGAGAAAGAGGAGGAACGAAGAAGATACATTAGCATGCGGCTCTCACGACTGGAGGCGAAAGGAGTATGCGATTGGAGTGAAGTAAGAGAAGAAGGAATATTGGAATATCATTTGACTGAATGAGGGAAAAAAGACTAATTGGAAGGAAAAGAGAAAGAGGAAGAGAGTGAGAGAGTGAGAAAGAGAAGGGGAAAATGGCAGTTAAAAGTGAATATGGTAATAATGGGAAAAGGAAAAGTAATAATGTGTAGTGTGAAACGGAGTGAGTAGTCTTGAAGGTAAGGTGAAGATGGATAATCTGGAATACAAACAAAAATGGGAAAGAGATTTGGAGGAAAGAAGAGAACCAGAAGATACGGAAGGAAGAGAAAAAAAGTATGAGAAAACAGGAATGACAGGAAGGGTGTAGCGCAATGAATAAGACAGTTAAAGTGAAGAGTAAACAAGAAAAAAGGTAGAGAATGCGCAGAATTTCTCAAGAAAAATTGAGAAGTGCAGGAAAGATAAGAAAACAAAGCTAATGAATACTTGGGGATTGGTGTGAGAATAATTACCAGATTATTAAGAACAGAAAAGGGTTGAGACGAATATTAAAAATTAAAGAAAGAATGAGCAGGTGACTTGAAAGAGATAGGAATAAATAAGAGATAGAGAAAAAATAGAGGATAAACAATATAAGTGAGAGAAGAAGGTCAGAATGACAAGAAAGAGAAGGGGAAACAAGATGACAAAGGAGAATTCGATAATAGAGTACTGTGAATGAAGAGAATTGGAAGGAAAGGATGGAGGAGGAAAATCGAAAGACGATTAAGGTGTGGGAGGCGTAGGTGGGGGAGGGTGAGGAAGGAATAGCCGACAGCGGCAGGAAGAAGAAGAGGATGTGTAAGAAGAAAGAATCTTGCGTATGAACAAGACTGGTGTGAGACGAAGAAGCAGTGTGCTTGCCATTAGGAGGCTGCATGCCGCTGCTTTATGTTCATTCAGTAGTCTCCATAAATCATATTTTATCGTATCGCCAAGCTCGTTGCATTAGCAGTATGGCAATAAAACTCACTCCGTTGCATAGACGAACTATACGCCGGTATATACGGTATACAGTGTACCGGCATATAGCCTACAGTGTGGCCACAGGGCCCAGAGCACTAAACAGACCACTGGATGAATGCATGATAGTGGGCGATTCTGATGCATGTGTACCGTTTTCAAATAGCTCATTTTCCACGTGGACTGTCTCGGTCACGTGACTCGGTTGCCAGCATACATGCTCGAAGAATACATGATCAGACTGAGGCAAGATGGAATAGTGCCGTCCGGATAAAATGCCAGTCTCAAGGCTTAGCTGTGGTTGGAGAAAGTAAGAGAACAATGTGAAGTTGTGTTAGATTGTTATAAGAGGAAAATTTAATTATTGGTGGTGTTGTTTGATATTAGATACAGAAACTAGATAGCCATGTATGATACCGTAGACAGCATGAATGATTATAATAGTACCATACAATTATTCGTTGGAGAAATTTAGAGTATATTTCGAAAGAATATGTTGAGAGGAAAATATTGAGTTTTAAGTGGTGTTGATCAATATCATGTAGTAATATTATAAATATAATCATAATTGTATATCATTATTATGATAAATAATAATATCATAGAATTCATTGAATATTTCGGTCATAATTGGAGAGAGCAATTTATCAGAATATTTTTAAAGGGAGATCATTTAAAAGAAGATTTGGAAGCGGTTGTCCCAGCGGTAGCAGGTGAGTCTAATATGTGAGATTAGATAAGAGACGGCGCCTACCACTCCTGTTGTAACTCCTGTTGACCAGCTCCTCTCAATACAATTTATGAGCTTCAAAATCGCCTCCTGGTGGTTCGGAACCAACCTAAAGCTGCAGGTCATTCAATCTCTCGTCATCATACTTCTCATTACCCACGCACAAGCCTAGAGCTTATGTAGGCGTCAGCAAAAAATTCAATTCATATAGTGTTGAATAATTATTATAAATAGTAATGATTGGTGAGAGCAGAGAGGAAACTATATAAATACAGCCCTATCAGAATTATCATGATAGGAGAATTACATTTCGTGTAGCGTTGCCCTGATTATCAAAGTCTTTTGAAGAAACCGAGAAAACATTTTAGAAATTGTTTTTTTTCAAAGAATTTCGCATTTTTAAAACTTTACGTGAAAAAGTGAATAAATTAGATTATTTTAAAATCAGTAATGACAGTTCCCACGTACTCAATTCAAAGTTCTTCAGAGTTTCCATTATTTATTGCAGATCTCTTCAAAGTGCAAAACCTCTCATCCTATCACTGAAATATTGATTAAACCCAAAATACTAGAGTCCATAATCCCTGACTTACTTCAAACTCAAACAGGCACAGACCTAGTTCACAGGCGATGAACTATGAATGTTTTCAACTATTTCCAACAAACATGCTCCTACAAACTAGCTTTACACAAGTTGGAGAAGTTGTAGAAAATGGAGCATTAGTTCTTGCAAGGAAATAGTACGCCTGGAATGGCTTTCCTCACTCGCAAACAATCTGAAGTGCTTTATTTCCTGCAAAACTCAGAAAAGTTTGACCCAATTTTTTGTTCCAACACGTTCCTAATAGTTTTCTTTTCATGAATGCGTGGTTTATCCCATTGTCTTCGAAACTTGTATTGATTAATCAATTCATCTATCGGATTCAATTATAGATTCCACCATTTGCGGCTTATTTTAAAATTAGTTGATTAATGTTGAGCTGCATGAACCAAGATTAAATACTTCTAATTAGCTGATTCCATTTGATAAAAGTTGCACTGATCCTGCATCCTGAATAAAAATTCTCGCTTGGTGCAACCCAACATATTAAGTGACTCCATCTTGAGATCAATAACTACGATATTCACACATTTCGTACAAATTCTCGCATTTAAGCTCCATTTCATAGAATGTCTCATTTCTCCAATCATTTTTCCAAGACTTGAAACCATTCTTCCAAGGTTCAAATCATACAAACAGTTGTATTCAAACTGAACATTCTTCTACTAAGAAGAGTATTGATTATTTTGTATAGAAGGTACATGTTAGTTTTAGAAACTTCAAATAATATTGAATTAAAAGGTGATTGAAAACATCACATGAATCATTAGATTATAGAACATGGATTCAAACAAGAAATTAAAACGAAATCGATTTAGTCTCAATTATTTACCATGTAACTTGCTATAACTCCTATAATTTTCACAAATAAAAAATGAACAGTTGCATTCATCGAATCTCTTGTTGCTATTAGGATCTGTTGCCAATGTTTGCAGTTGCAGAGGTATTCAGAACTATTTTATCATGGTTTCTTTGAACTCTTCTATCACTAATCATTATCTATTCCAGCAGTTTCTCAACTGCCACATATAATAATAATTTCTCCCATTCTTCACAAATCTTTACATGCCAAGAATGATAACTCCAGCAACTTCGATTTATATGCTCTTTGCTGTTTCATATTTTACAAACCTTCTCATGCCAAGCATGGTAGTTCAAGTATCACTTGTTGGATCCCTTTGCTCTTTGCTCTCTTGTCAGTGTCGGATTCATGTTGTAACAATGTCCGGGCGTGGTACTTGTGTCAGATGACCACAGTTTCGATGAGTGGAATGCGTTGCTTGCGGATGAGTGGCTGCTTGACTCTCACAGTCTTTGCCTTGTTAGCAGCTGGCGTTCCGATCAGAGGGAGTCACCGTAGTGGCGAGCTGAGAGCACCGTCTGACGCTTTGCGGTGAATTTATAGAGCGCTGGCATCAATTACAGCGGTCGGCTCTCATAACCTACTGGGCGGAATCAATTTACACAATACGTTACGATGACTTAGTGTCTGACAGTTGCAGATTGCAGAACACTATTTGCTTTGTGCCACATATCTCCGCTAGTGCGGCGACCACTGTATAGTTGGGGCTGGTCACCTCCTTCCCTCACAAATGAACGCCATGCCACCGTAATGAGTGGCCCCGGTAAGTGACCCACCATCGCCACAGCAATGCACTTTGACTATATATCATAACTTTCTCTCCAACTCCCTCTCACTCCTACTGTCTTCTCTCTCAAACCAATCTTCTCTCTCACACCTGACACTCACTCTCATCTTCTCACTTTTCTGATCCCTATCAAAGCATCTCTCTATTACTCCTCCAACTTTCTCTCACTCACTCACACTCTCACTTCTTTACCTCTCTCTAAGCATCTCTCTCTCTTATTCCTTCGTCTTCCACTATCTTTATCTTTCTCACTCTATCTCCTCTCTTCAGTTATCCCTTTCCTCTTTTCTCCATTTTTCTTCACTTCCTTCTTCTTCTCTCCTCTCTCTTCTACCTCACTCTGCTATCCTCTGTCTTTTCTTCTCTTTCCTTTCTTCTTTCTTCCTACTTTCTCTTCTCTGCCTATTATTCTATTTCCACTCTACTTCTTCATTGCCCCTCATGTCTCTTTCATTTTTTTACATTCTTCGCTCTAATCTTTTCCCCCTTCAATGTTCCATTCTCTATTCTCTCTCTTTTCCCCTCTGTTTTTTCCTTTACTCCTTCCTAATTTGTCTCTTTCATCTTCAATCTTCTCTCCTTTCTCCTCACTCTTTTCTACTATTTCTCCTCTCTCTTAACCAATCTCTCCTCTTCCTTCATTCTTCTTCTTCTCTCTTCTCTCATCTCTCCTCTCTCTCTTCTCTTCTTTCCTTTCTTGTCCCCCCTCCTCTCTTCATCAGTGTCTTCCCTCACCTTTCTTTCCCTCTCGTACTTCTCGCTTTCACCCTTTCCTCCTTACCTCTCTTCTCACTTCCTCTTCCTCACTACTCTCTCTTATTTGTCTTCTCCTTACCTCTCTCCTCGCTCCCTCTCTCCTCTCTTCATCCCTTTTAACCCCCTCTCATCTCCCTTCCTCTCTCGCTCTTCTCTCTTCACTCGTTCCTCCTTTGTTCTCTTCTCTTTCTCTCTCATACCATTAGCAGCATCACCAAACACTTTCCACTTTTTCATCATTTCTTCTCCTCCCTGTCTCTCTCACACACACACACTATCTTTCTCTCTCAAACACACACATCATTACCGCACTTCCATTTTGCAGATGCATCTGTCGTCACCACAGAGAGCACATGAGCCGGTTATTTCAAACCGGTTGCATCCTGCATGACTCCTGCATCTTCATGTTTCGTGTTCAATACATCTCAACAAGTAGAGCAGCTTGTGTGACCTGTAATACACTGGCCTCTCTTGTCTTTGTGATACGTGCCACATTATCTGAAGTATTTTAAGCCGTACGGGGCTGAAGTTCGCCGATGTCTGGTTCAAGGCATGCCAAGTATATATATTTGATTACCCCGTATCCCTCTGTGGGTTTCATTTCGTGATTGTTGTTTTGCATTAAATTGTGGGCAACATTCTCACATACGTATCTTTTGAATTATCTGTGACATATAACGAGAACTTTGTACTCTAAATTAATACTAGATTTCTAGATTATGTCAGACCTGTTACATTCTGTCAGGTAGTGTAAGTCACATAAAAAATAAATTCACAAAATCAGTAACTTACGAAATTGAGAATTCACAAGGCGATTTTACAGGAGCGACGAGTATTTCGTATCATGAAAGAGAATGAATCAGTGTTCTCACTACTACAAATTCATCACACGATATGCCTCCTCGTACAATGATTTCACCTCAATGGTGGTAAGCACCAACTTCGTTTAAACTAAGACCAAGACTAACGAAACCCAGTTTTAACTTGGTTTAAGCTGTATTTTCCTCAGTTGAAAAAATAAGTTTATAGCTACAGCCTGTTAAAAACATTATACGTGGTAGTTCATAAAGGTCTAAGGCGGTTGAATGATACCAATTGAAATAAAACACTAAAAGATATTGTACTTTCCACTATTTTATTATTAACAGCACTGGACCGCGGTTTCGTGGCTACACCAGTTACATTTTCAACTGTACTGAGTAGTGAATGTTTTGTTTACATCCGGTCAACAAACTATTATTCTATTTCATCATGGAGTTCCACAATATCAATAAGATTTCTAAAAATAAGTTAATATTGATTGGATGATAATAATGATAATCAATTGTATCCTCGTGCAATCGATCCACCAATATTCTATAACAATGAAATAAAGATTCAAGTAAAGTGGGTGGAAACATTTGTGCAATTCACCAACAATAGATAGGCCTACCATTTATAATGTCCTATTACAATCGTGCAATTATTCCAATAATATTTTATAACAATAAAAAAAGATTCAAGTGAAGTGGGTGAAACATGTGTGGAATTCACCAACCATTTTTAATGTCCTATTACAACCAAAAAATATTCAAGTGACAACATTTCTGAAATTCGCTAGCAAGGTAACAAGAGAAAAAATGTCTTTGGAAACTCACCGATAACAGTCAGATTATAACGAAAACTCCTGGTGGGAGTGTTGCGGAAGTCGACCCTGCACCGGTAGAGTCCCTCGTCATGGCGCCTTATGGACTCGACCACTAGCCGCGCCGGGTCCATCTGGGTCCTGAAGTAGGCCCTGTCTCCAAACACTTCTCGGTCCGACCAGTGTTTGGCCTGGTTCATTGGCTTGCCTCGCATGTCAAAACTGCAACAAGAAAATAACATCATGAAATCACTGAGATGTGGTCAAATGTCTTTTGTTTATTAAATAAAATTACAAACATGTTTCAGCAGCATGTGGCAGAAGTCGAAAATAACATCCATTGTGGACCCCTACTCATCCTATACATCTTCTAATGATTCGTTGATTGATAAAATCTTGGAATAAATGAACTCAATTGAGCCGTTGAGTAAGTCTCATCAATTCAAATGAGTACTGAATAGTCATAGTCACATACTTGTAATTGTCATAGCCACAAATTCACCTAATACCCTAATTATACACTACACTCAGGATTTGCAATAAGAACTGAACTTTTATGTTGTGTGGGAAGTATTTATCACCGTTTAAATGAGCCGAACTTCCAATTTTCATTAGTTTTAATTTTTTGTTAGTATATTTCATTGTTCTTTTGTATTCCGTAATGTTTGCACTCATTTCATATGCTAAAATGTGGATAACTTGTTTTTAATTGCTATGTTTGTTGTTTGAACCGTCATTGCTGTGACATATGATCCGCCCATCTTGGGAGTGGCTTATATAATGGCCTTTGAAGTTTATGCCAATGACAGTCATTTAACTTGTCAGATCAATTACCAATCACAGTGCTCGATCAAAACTGTATATTGTGCTGCTCTTCACTTCAGTTCAAATTTACCATAGATTGATTATGGTTTAACAACCGAAACCACATTTTTCAATCCACATTGATTAATTATTATTACTTTTGACATCTCAATATCTTCTATAAGTTTCTTTTGAATATTTATTGACTTTAATTGCTGTTCGAATCTGATGATGTTTGTATGAGCCGACAACTATGGATAGTATGAACTAAGAGTAAATATCAACATTACCTCGATTATCACCACAACTTCAACCAGGAAATCGATTAGTTATAATGGTAAATCCAAAATAATTTTTACTACTTTGACGAGTAGTCAAGTACAAATTTTATAGAATATTAATATTAGGCTGTTTGTATAGGAATGATTGCTTCCCAGTATAAATGGAAGTGTTCAAGAGTATAAAAATATTCTATGGTTCACAAAGCAGGTAGTGTTTTAAGAAGGTTGTATTGCCAGGATTAATCATCCCGTGTGTTCGAGAGCTTCAACAAAGATACCTCCTTATACCTCCTTATATTTCCCTCCCAATAATCCAAGACAGATTGTAGTAATTCAATTAGTGATACTAATGAGGCTAATCTAGTACCGCGCTGCAGGTCGTCTGATCATCAGCTCAACTGTCACTCAACATCAACAGCTTTAGAACATCGAACGTATGAGTCAATAAAGCCATGAGCATCCTCTTCCTACCTCTATATGCATACCCTACATTAGAGGTTTAGCTCATTCCATCTTATCACATCAAGGATTCACAACAGTTACTTAATTGAAAAATGCTTGGATTTTCTATAATATCCATACTGACAATAATAATTGGCAATTAGTCATAATTGGACGATCAAATCAGGATCCTATTTCGATTATTTGTCAAAATTCGGAAGAGAATGGGAAATAAATTGAGGAATCACAAATCATAGTCATAATGTGGGTCATAAAAAGCAATTCTTGATGATGTTCCATACAGATAGAACTTACATCACTGACTTACTTCTTTATTTTTGTAGAGTTTATAGCTTCTGACTCAAATTTCAATATTTCGTTGAAGGATATTTAAAATCTTATTATTGTAGAGTTTTGTGAAATCTTTGATGTTGTTAAATGGCGGGTAAACAACACTCCCAATTTTCGTAATACTGTATATTATATTATTCATTATTCATTTAGAAGATGTACCTGCATTCACTGCATTCAATATGATCCCTGCTTGTTATATCACTGCACAAGACCGGAAAGCATGAAAGAATTGTTGAATAGTGACTATTAATATTCATTAGTAGTGGATGCAATGAGCTTTTCCAGCTGAAACATAGTGAGTAGTAAAAATTCAAGGATAGAATGTCGTTTAAACTACTTCGTCGACTTTGAATCAAACTCTCTTGTAGTTTATACCAACTCATGGTTCATTGAATGGAACAGATTTGCTCATTTTCAACACTGGTTTGTGGTGTGCTTTTCAGTGGCAGGGACAGGAGACCTACAGTTTTACTCCAACACTGACTTGCAGTAGTTGTAGAGACTCATAGAGTCAACAGCCGAGTCCACGGTTGACTCGTCCTGGTATGCTTCTACATTGTTGTACACTGACTCTTCCATATTTCCGTCATTCGTTCGAGTCAAGCTGGGAGGATGAGAAGCATGGCTTGTTCTGTATATTTGCCGGTCGCTTTTCTAAACTTCTTATCAGCCAGCACACCATGAAAGTTCCGAAACTTCTTTCTCTCATGAGCGAATTTATTTCTTTAACTCTGTTCGTGTGAAAGTTTGACGTTCTGTTTCTATGACAGATTGTTGTTAATTGTGCGTGAAAATGCTTTGTTCGTTATGAAAATTTACAAGCCTCTTTGGTTGGTGGTTGTCGCCCTTTTTTAGCCTTCATAGAAACGATGGAGAATACTTCCTGTTCCACAAATTTATGTCATTTAATTCTTTGGTCATTTTTCACTCATACAGACACAGTTTTGGAATAAATTTATAATGATTTGGGAGGGACTTCCAGTTAAGAAGTGAACGTTATAGCAGTAAAGTTGTAGCAGTGATATTAAATTGATTATCTATGTTGAATATAATAAAAAATATATCTAAAAGAATATTACTATTTGACCGATCGCTTTCTAATATTAATATTAGACTATTTGGAAGAATAAAAAGAGTAGAAGTTGTCATAACCACAAATAATTTCATTGAAGAAACCTTCTTGTCTTTTTATTTGATTTGGAGAGAAATAACTACAGGAACAGCCCAAACCTAACTATATCTTAGTTTCTCTGATAATGACATCATGCAATGACGTTTTTTCATACTTGATAAGACTTATACTGTATTTCAAAGTTTCAGGTAACAATAACTATAAAAATACTGTATATATTATATGAAAATAAATCGTGTTCCCGACCACAATTGAAAATATTAAACTCACATAAATAATTTATCATCTCTTAGTTCCCAGTACACCAATACCATAGATACAAGAAGATTCGAGACAATATTAACCAACATTTGGTTGGTCTATAAATACATGAAACCATAAATTCCAAAACTCATATTCGCCAGAGTTAACAATACACGAATTCAGACTCAGATTTTGTGTGCTGCGAACTGGTAAATCACGTTCAACATCTAATAAGATTCATGGGGAGGAATCATTCATTTATGTAATATACTGATAAGAAACTAGAAACTCGTCTGTATCAACAACATATATGCTTGATATTAATTGATACCCTTGAATATACAACTATTTCTCCCCTCTTCCCCCCAGTTATGTTCTCTTTCCTTTTCACCAGTGTTGCAAGTTCCATTTCTCTTTGCTCTCTCACTTCACTTTCTCTTCCTATCCACTTCTCATTCTAATCCTCCTCCCTTGTATTACGCTGTTTCTCTCTCTCTCACACATAATCTTCTTCTCCCCATCACCTTCTCCCTCTTTCTCTCACTCTTTCTTTCTGTTTGTGTATGTGGAGTGGAATGATGACTGGGAAGGGGTGCCAGCCAAATACTGATAATAAGCAAAATCTCACGTCGAAAACTGGCGCGAAGTGCGCTGAGAAGGAAACAGACCGTTAACTTGATAATTAATACCAACATTTCACCAACTTTATTAGTGATTCAACAGCGAATCATACGATTAGGAAGCTGATTCTACGCCTTCGGCATTGTTTAATGCGATTACAAACTAGCGAATGCTCTCTGCAACGTACCAGATCATAGTTGATGAACTCTAAGCGTATTTAGTGAACTTCTGATTATCTTCAAACTAAGTTGTGGTCGGCGAAATTGTCTGGAAAAATATTTGGTTGAAATCTGTAATGAGAGGTACAATTTTAATAAGAGCCAATCACAATTTTCAATGTGATAAGTTAAAAGAGTTATTATATAGTAATTAGAATTACTTTTAATTAGAATTGAAAGAGTAAAGAGTTAAAAGAGTAATGAGAGTGATTAAGAATGATGACAGTTTCTGGAGAATGGAAATTTTGTCCATGAGACGATTAGAAAAATTTGATATTTTCCACATAATTACTCTCTTGTCAATCTGATAGATTGTTAACAGGTCAAGATGAGTTTGATGAATCACAGAACAAGTTTTCAAAGGATGATGTTTTCTTTATTAAGGCAAATTCCTTGGAAAACCTCAGCATATTAGTAAGCAGTCCTTCTTGATGTATTGAGAATGGTGAATTTTCAATAGCAGAGATAAGAAACCATGGATATCATTGAAAAGTTGTAAGAATATATCATGAACTCTCAAAACACCTCCAGTAACTAATTTGGAAAAATCTGCAGTAGTGTTCATGACTTGGAACAGAGTTTTTTGAGGATTGAAAAACGAAGAAATTTAATAACAGAAGATACAACATATTTTAAATGAAAGGAAGACCTGGGGCCTAATGCATGAGAAAATACAAGCTAGTAATACTAGTTGTCAGATGGCAAGTTACCATAGTGACAACTAGTATTACTAGCCTGTATTTTCTCATGCAACAGGCCCCAGCTATTACCATGTTTAAATCAGTTATAGAGCATGATGGAATGTTTACTAAACCAATCTAAACAGGCCTATTGTAATTCATTTATTGAGAAGAAATTACAAACACCAATTGGATTTCTACTTACAAAACCGAAAGGACCTGCTTTATACAAGAATCATGCATTCATTCATTTATTAATTAATTTATTTATTTAGCGTATGGCTTTTAATAGTGGGGAGACCCGAGTAGGGTTGTTCCACTTCACCAACATAACCAATTATCCCTTGATAGGGAACATGGTGAAAGTTTGTTTCCACTTAGAAACACAATCATGACAATAAAATAGAATTACTTCCCTATTTTTCTGACGTGGCGAAGTTTGAACAATGATGTCCATTCTACCACTTCACCACAATATGACTGAGTATCTGAGTGATCCATTAATCTCAAAATCATCACAATTACGAACACTTGTATTGAGTATTGATTCTGCATTTACAATGTTCGCCTGTTTCCAGAATTGAGAATCAGTTTCTACTAAGTGATGTGAAGATGTGGAACGCTTCTCATTGGACAGGTACTTGAACGCTTGTCATCCATTTATGGCTCCGCGGCAATACTAATTGAAGAGCGGTATGCGAGGCGACATGTATTCATACACAGGCGGCTTTCCACGCTTGGCAATTTGTTGAGCTTTCAACTCTGCTAACCGCAAGCGCGATACAGTAATCAAGGGGCTGTTGTTGTCTTGCCATTTTCTGGCGTGTTTGTCATGACAACACAGAAACGCCTGTTTCTCCACATGCCACAGTATCTCTGCAACTCCAATAGTTGAACCGGAATAGCTTTCTCAGAACTAAGCTTGACAAGTCCAAAGAGGTATGCTGTTTTGAATATGTGCAACAATCATGTCTCTGTTATCATCTTAATGAATCAAGCCTGGATGATGATTATTCCCTCAACATCCCATGGATAAGCCTACATGCATGGATATCAATCCATCACTGAATTTACTCCCACACTATACGATACTATTCCAGGCTGTACAAAGCTTCCCTCAATTGCGTCATTAGATGTTCCAGGAAGTCGTGAATTGATTCGAATTCAATCAAGTTAAATCGTCAGCCGTCAGTAATTGATTCCTAGAACCTCAAATAGCAAGGAATTTGATTCATAAATAATTAATTGTTTGTAGAGTATTACTTGTGAACACGAAATTCTAAATACCAGTATTGGCAGTGTTTATGCTTATACTGTACTAGGAATTCATTTCGATATCTGCAAATCTGTTCACAATATTATATCGGAAGTTTAATATTCTCTTCGAAGAAATTTCCAGAACCAGAAGCAGGAAGAATTAGTGTTGATCGTAATTCATTAACGATTATTCTATCATTGTATCATCACCAATATTCAGCGATTCCAGAGAATGTGTGTAGTTATGTTCTGTATTTATCCAATAATGTTCCTGTACAATCGTCAAGAGAAATGAGATTTCTTTTTTCTAATTTGTTAAGCATGAGAGGTTCATGTTGCAGTTATGTTAGACCATGAGAGGTTCATGTTGCAGTTATGTTAGACCATGAAAATTTATTCTTGTATAATCAATATTGTGTACATGTAATCCAATTTTTTTTCGTATTTCCACAAAATGTGTAGTATACAGTTGATAGAAGACTTGCAAAGATGAATAAGGAATCATATTTGAGTAGCTTTTGAGGCAATCTCACTTTGTGGAGCGTATTCAAATCATAATCCAGGGAATAATTGAATATTCCGGTGCATGATAACATGATGCGATTAGCAATTGAAAAATATTCTACCTCGTTTTGGTCTGGTTTCAATGGAATGAACAAGTTTTGAAAGGCAAGTACTTTGTAGTAAAGCATTAAATTTACTTTAAGTCTTTCAAATAGGATTTGTCTCCAAGGAGCACACATTGAAAGATGTGTGGAACACAAATAATCATGTTATTTAAAGAAACTCAAGGTTTATTCAAATCATGGCAACCAATCACATAATTGATGGAAGTTAATTCATTATTCGTTTATTAACGTTGCTTCGAACTTTTAAGCTGAGACCTGTAAAGTACTAATTCTTTTAAAGTCTTCCAAGAAGGATAAGTCTCCAAGGAGCACACATTGAATGATAAGTTCTGTTATTCAATGAAACTCAAGCTCTAAACAAATCACGGCAACCAACCATATAATTGATGGAAATTAATCCATTATTCATTTATCATCGCTGCTTGGAACTCGACGAGAACTTGTGAAGAGCCAGAAGGAGCGCTCTGAAGCACTTTGCGCTTTTCTCGACTTGTAGTTGCCATGACAACAGGACCTTCCGTGTCTCCTTTCACGATCTTAGCTCGAGTAGTAGGCTACTACTTGAAATACACATGGTTGTGATGAAGGCAGAGCAATGGATTAACATGACTTCATGGAGATGGAAGGATTTCAGAGTGGTATTCAGAGCAATTCCTTTACCTCAAGGTACGCACCTTCAATTCACCAGGAATATGTTGGAGTTCTATAGCTGCTCCTCATTCTTACCCCATCACTCAGTTCCACATCTCAGTATGTTCCATATTCTCTTTCATGGCCTTATCCGTCTCACTTCTCAGCAAATCGCTATCCTCGTATTTGTTTTGTAAACGTTCCCATTCAGCGACCTACTTTTCTTTGGGCTCTCCATCATCAGCGAGTTATGAATGCTCTATTAGTGGGAAGTAATCCGTTAAAGGGAGGCGCAAAGGCTCCCGCCTAGTAATGGCTGGCGCGACAGCGCCATTCTGGAAACAAAAGGCATCGCCTTGGCGTCTGCAATAAGCCTTTATTCGATGAGTTGATGAAATCTGCTCCGTTTCTGTCTTCCATCTGCCTCTCACTCTCACTTTCACCTTCACAAATTCCCTCGCAACCTCACATCACATATATTGCTCCTCTCCTGTGTACTGCTTCCTCAACCACTCATTCTTCCTTCCAGCACTCATTTCACAATTTCCCTTTCAACTGCCGCGTGCTTCGCACCTCCTCGCACAAAGTGTGAACAACTTAATTCGAAAGCGGATACTTGAGAAGGCGAGACATATGTGTGAAATCATGTACTGCTACATTTACAGAGATTCTAATCCTTAAATTGAAGAAACAGTTGAATTCATCTATTCCTATTCAAAAACTATCCTTTTTCATTTTTTTAATACCTCTGTTCTCATTAAAAAATTCTGAAGATGATTGTAGTAATGAATCAAGAACTTATGTAAGATTGTAAATCAATAGTTGCTACATCAGTTATGTAGTATAATAATCTAGTAATAGTTGATTTTATTGACTGCCTATACTCTCTCTCTCACTCTCTCTCAATCTCTTCTCTAATTCTCTCTCAATCTTTCTCTCTCAATCATTCTCTTCTCTCTCAATCTCTAATTCCTAATATTAGTTCTAGTCGAATTTATCAGAAAAATAAAGGCCTGCGGTTGAGTGTTAATGGGAAGGATGTCCTTTTACATCCTTCTCCAAGAATGGACATTCATATGTCCAAACTCCGCCGTTTCATGTAGATACAAAAGTATCATAATACCGTTAGCATATTGAATCTCATATCTGTTGATCCATATCATCAAATGAATTTTCATAGTTTATTTTTTCTTTAGTTGAATCGAATATTGAATATAATTATGGTGTTCGTTTAGTTTGGCGAATGGCGAATAACAGTTATTTTGCTCGATATAATATTATACAGTATATACAGAAATTCAGTTGAGTGGAAGTTGCTCGCGGTCCGCCAAACTGAATAGATGTACCTGGATATTATCATTTTATTAGTGAGCTCTAAATTAAATTTACTAGTATAAATAAAATTTTAATTGATAAGCTCCCTTAAATTATCTTTTGTACTTAATGGATACTGTAATTACTTTTATCCTAAATGACGTTCATTGTATATTATCATTTTATTGTAAGCTCCCTTAACTTATCTTTCCTACTTAATTAATACTGTAATTACTTTTATTACACTAAAGGACGTTCAATGAAATAACTACTGTATCTTAATATAGAATTTAAGCTGACATTATGTTGTATTCTACATGAATAAAGTAAATAATCTAATCTAATCTAAGCTAATCTCTCATTCTCTCTCTCTCTCTCTCTCTCTCTCTCTCTATCTCTCTCTCAACTACTCCTCTCTATCGTGCTACTTGAAGTGGTATTCCAGGTGCCTGTTTCGTGAAATTTCAGAGGTCAACATCAATAAAACAGCTCACTATACTCCGATTTGAACTGCTTTAGGATCGACCTAGAGCGATCCACCATTAAGGCCAGCGGGTCTCAATCTTAAAGAAGTTTTAATCAGAGTATAACAGCTCATTAGTTAACAAGCTTGAAGAACTAACTTGGTGTGAAGGCGTTTTCCCTGTCTCACAGGACTCCCTAAATTTATGGAAGGAACCCAAGAATTGAAAATAATATTATGTTAGATCTTACATTTTCCCGTAGGGGGAATAGCAATTCCTGCTATCTCTGAGGTACGCGACCCTCCGGACCCCGAGCCAGTCAGTGCTTTCCACTTCTTGACCCTAACACTGACTGTCCTTACCCTGTCTTCTCATCTACTACCCTTTTCCAAACCTGTCTTTCGTTCATTTATCTTCATCTTTTATTTTGATTTCCTTTTGGTTAAGCTTTGTTCATTTCGTTTATGTATTTCCAACTTTCATTCTATTTTAATTTCCTTTTATTCCAGTTTATTTCTTTCGTTTATATATTTATTTTATTTTGATTTCCTCCTTCTTTTCTTCATCTTATATTTTGTTTATTCAATCCCCTACTTTTATATTCACAATAAAAAAATTTCCTCTCTTTTTTCAAAGCCCTTCTTCCTCAATCACTTCTTCTACTCTTACATGCTTTGGGAATCTTTGTTATCCTTCTAGTTGACAATGTTTCCACTGACTTAGCTGAGTGTCATTCTCTTTCCCTTTTCTATCCACTTTCTCTATTCGGTCATCCTGGGCCATTGTCTTCCTGTTTCCATATCAAACACTTTCCTCTATCACGGGCAGACAAGGCTCATAGCTGAAGAGAAAGCAACTTGTCTAGGGGAGTAAACCCTACACAAATCTTGTGAGTTCAGGCGCAGAAAGGTGGCGGCCCCACCGCTGGACTTAACCTGCGCAGCGTTCGTACCGCGGCCAGGGGATCACATCAACTACTGACAAACTCACAAACAGCCACGGAAACCGGACCGGAATTATGGAAACAAATAAGAACAGGACTGCTAAAGAAAAACTATCTTACATTTTCATCAGAGAAAACGAATGTTGGCAATCTGATAAATGTTGAGTAAATCATTTTCCCTCCACTTGAAAACCCAATAATATTTTTGAAATGATTTTTCTCAACTCTCGAATACTGTTATGAGCTTGGAAAAGTACGAATAAAGTCACATCACGAAACCAATCACCATGAAATAATTTAATTTTGAAACCGGAAAGGCAAATATCATCAAAAATAACTGATAATTCTATCAATTGGACGAGAACAGTAAGTTGAGAAGTTTCCAATTTAAGAAGACTAATTTTCGAATCTTTCTGTCGAAGAACAACTCACCCACTCAGTTGCTTTCCGATCGCTGCAGGCGAAAAAAGGGGACTCTACTGTTTGCTCTCCTGTAATTTCCTCCACAGCCAAATGATGAGAGACTGGACAGCTTCCGGTCTGCGAAAATTAGCTTCCAGCTCCGACTCAGAGGCTTCGGAAAATGAACTTTCAGATGGAGAACTATTGGCGGGGGTGATGAGAAATTAGATAACATAATTGGATCATTGGGGCAATGTGCGGGAGTGGAGACACGCCTTGGGTCAGTGGTTTGATTGCAAAATCACCGGAGTTTTCATTCTGTAAGCTTTCATCGCCAATCTGCAATAAGGAGGAGATGCTTGCTTGAATCCTATATTGTCCTTCAACAATAACATTCAATCGAAATCAATTACATTTTTTACTTTGTGACGGGTCAAGTGTCATAATTTAAACGGAACAGCGATCTCAGTGAAGACTTATACACACAGTAACTACAGAATATTTATTGCTATTATGTGTACACAGTGAATCGATTTGAATAAAATATCTGATTTTTGTTATCGCCATAGTGGAGATTCATTCAAGGTTTCATCCACAAAAATGTTGAGAAAGTTTCAATTCTGACTTTCAATTCCAACATCTCAAAAACAATAATTCTTTGAAATTTGTAATCAGTAACCAGTGTTATTCTATACAACTCATGTCAATAATTGTTTTTTCATTGATTAAACATTGAGTTTCTATTGTTGATATATTAATTTAGTGTTCAACTACATAGTATGTGGAGCAAATGCATCTCATAGAAGTTCATTAAATACGAATATTTGCGTGCAAAGTCATGTAATAGGGATACTTGAATCAAATTTTTTTTCTTTTTTTTTTTTTCTGAGGATGATGCCCACATGAGCTCTAGGCTTGTGCGTGGGTAATGAGAGGGGTGATGATGAGATATGACGACTACTTTTTAGGCAGTCGGGACCGACGGCTTAACGTCTCCTCCGAAAGACGGGAGTGGCCGTATTTGTCATAAAATCCTTCCGTCAACCAGGCTCGAACCCTGGGCCAATGGATTTTATCTGACTGCTGATAGCTTATCAGTCTGACGCCTTAGCCGCCTCGGCTACGAACCACTCCTATGATAATTTAATTAAATTTATTCTTATATAATCACTGTAGCTATGATTTTTATGAATCAATTAAGTAAAGTAGTCGATTCAAGTCAACAAGATTCAATCGAAGTGTTGGAGGATATGTTAACAGGATATAAATAAGAATGATAATGGGAATCACTCACTATTGAATCCTCAAAGCCTGAGTATGTCAATGTAATTAATCCATTTCTATGGAAGTAAATTACCCCAATACAACATATACTATAATTTATTGTTATAATATTATAACAACTTGATAATTTAATAACAAAACAATCATTAATATGAAAATCTTTAACAGAGTATACATAATCTATCCATGATGTTTGCCCTGGCAAAAGATAGTCTTGTACCATAAATGATTAAAATGTGAACAGACTGCATTCATAATAATGGGAGTGATGATTTCATTTGAGGAAAGTTTGTGATAGCAATTTCTGAATGGTAAAGTATCGTAAGCGAGTATTAGGATGAAGATTACTATGTTGTTTACACTCCAGTGGGCTGTTAAATCAAGTGATCTGGAAGAAGTGAGTTTTTCAAGGGAAGAAGAGACCGGGCTGAGTACTGCTTCAGGGTGAAGGAGAAAGAAAGAGAGAGAGAGAGAGTGAGTAAGAGAGAGGGAGAGAGAGAAAATTCATCTCAGACTGCTCGTTTAAAGTAATCTTCCGTCTTCTCCCTCCCTTCAATGGTTTCAGTCCCGCTTTGATGATACCTGAATTTTAACCTTCCACTTTAAACGGACCAGAATCAATAAAAATGGGGCACTTTGGCTTGGTACCAAACTTGCATTCTACTAAACTTTGATCGACTCTGAGAAAATGGAATGATACGTTTCTCTGTGCTTTCAAATAGGTTTGTCGATAAATACACAAGCCACTCCTCTAAACAATAATAAGAAAATAGTGCGCTCTAAATCTCCTCTATCTAGGATAAGCTGACAAAGAAAATATACCTCTATTAGAGTTGTATGCTTGCAATTTCTATTTGAATAGGGAACACAAGCTCCTCATCAGAACCAATCTTTTTACATCAACTTGATAAAATCCCCTTTGTGATGAATCGTCATCGAATGGAGACAATCTATCACAATTTTATCATCTCGTGGCAGTATCTTCTACAATCGATTCATAGTGAATGTTCACCCACGTTTACAATAATTACACTTGAAATCAGAGTTCTCCTGGTCCTGGAAAATTAATTGAAACAAGAGAATATTCTCCAAAAGTTATAGAATATTGGAGACAGGTGTCCTTGGAATTCTTCAAAAGCCTCATGTTTGGGTTCTATTGGATTGAACTAATAATACACCTCTCTAGAAGAATGTCTACGACGAGAGTCGTTACCTTGAACGGCTCAACTTCTAGAGGATTCATCAACTCTGAAGTCTCAAAGGTGTCTCGCTTAATTAGTTTAAATTACAGGTTCCACAGATGACATTTGAAATTTAGCTATCTGTTCTACAAAATGTATTGAATATGTCTTGTTGGCAATGACATTATCTTGCAAACCGACAATTGCACATAAATTTCTTCGCAGTTTTCTTCTATAGTGCGATTCACGTCAAGAAGTCAGCATTGTTTATATGAGGAGTATTGATGCAAAGTTTAATTGAGAGAGAAAGAGAAAACTGCACTAAACGTGTTTGTTGAGACTGTGTGCGACAACAATTCACAGTGCGGCAACTATGCACAGTGCAAATAGGATGGTGACATCAGCAACTGCCTTGTGCTGAACAAGGATAGCAAACTCCCATCTAAGCAATGCTGACTTCTTGACGTGAATCGCACTATAGTTATTGCGCAGACACCAACACGTTGACCTTGAAGAAGACGATCTTACAAGATTGTAAAATAAAATCATCGTATTGACAATGTTGATTGAATCTTTCCGATATCAAACACAAAGTCTTTAGCTCATTATTAGTAAAAGATACTTTGAACTTGAGTGGTTGCTATGACAGCATTCATACTATTCGCATTGTTTAATGGTCTCTTGAGCGCTGCATAATTCAGAACGGATGGGAGAGGGTAAATGTCACCCTATGAAAAACACTGGCATACCCATTCAGCCTTAAACAGCGAAACGTCTGCTTGTCAACACAGTTCAACCTGCTTCTGTTGCTTTTGCTGCTTCTGCTGATTCTGCTGCTGCTGCTGCTGCTGTTGCCACAAGTAGGCCTCCCACGTCATCCCATGAGAAGTGAAGAGAGCAGGCAGGCCTACATGCAATGTAAACAGCGCCGGTAACTTCGCTGAATAGTTTAAACGCATTAACAAGACTGTTGTTGCTCCGATATGGGACAGGTGGCCTGTTGTATGCTTCACTATATGTCAACTCAGCATTGGACCTGGGTGAGCTATAATTGAAAGCCGAAGTCGAGAATATTCAATACCCAAATAATGATCTACCAAATTGTAGAAAAGGATTCACACATCTGAATGGTAACAAAGGATTCTTTATTAATAACTGTAGGTTTCAAAGTTTTTTAGAATTTTATGACATATTTGGTACTGAAATTTCCATTTCTATTGAAGATATTTCTCAGAAGTTCAATAGAACAAGTAAGGAACGTGGAGCTGCTGTGATTATTGAATAATCGATAAAAAGTAAGCTGAGAGAACATTTTTCAAGTTTAAAGGGATATAACTCCATTATTTAATATGCCAAGCGTGAAGACTTTGTAGCAAATGCAATTCTGAAAGTTACAAATTTCAGCCTTTCAGTATACAATATGATCCAAACCTCATTGATATAATAATTTTTTTATTGGTATTTTACATGAATGGTACCTATCTATGGTATTTCACCTTTGGTATCAATCTATCTATCTGTACTATCATAAAAATTAGATGCTGTCTGTCTGAAGGTCCATAACGTCTAGAATACTTGACTGATAAAACAGACATTTTGCACAAATATTGTCTGTATACCAAGGAGAGTCATAGGCATATTTACATATTTCCAGGATAGTTTTCAGCTCTAAGCATTGATAAGGTAATGTTGAGATCAAAATCATATAATTTACTTAAAACTTATTAGAGGCTTTGTGATAATACCATAATGTTGAAAGTTTGATCTAGGATGATAAAAACATAGAAACGCCATCACATCAACCAAAAATATATCTCAAATTTCCAATCAGTAACCTCATATTCAACTTTTCCATCTATCTAATAATGTACATTTTTCCGGATTCCATGTCAAAGTTAACATGCAAAATTAATAAAGAGGGGTTCGAGTTTTATATATCTGAAAATTCCCTCTAACAACTTGATTCTCACAAAAATATCCTCAACGGGATTCCTGAGACGCCGTAGCGAAGCAGGGTGACCTGCTAGTCTATTATTAGATTTGATATTTTTGTCTGTTTTGATTCTTTCTACTCCTTATTCCTGGAATCAGAAATAAACCTTCAAAAACTTCAGGTAATCCAGATCAGAAATGGAATAGAAGCTTCCATCACACTTCCTCATCAAACCTAATGCAAATCCCCTCTCTACAAAACCATCTAATTTTCTGAAAACTGATCGAATTATGAAATGTTTGAACTAGCTTCCAATTTTGCCAAGTCTCTGATAATAATAGGAGGATGAAGATGAATAAATCGTTCATCTCTGCACTCTCTCTCTCTTCAACAGAGTTCAATGATTGAGTTGGAGTTCAATGATAGTGGTGAGCTCTATCAACAACTATGGCAGACCATCAACATCATCATCAGCAGCAGCATCAATTCAATTGGAATAAAGTTGAGCAGTGCGCCGTTGTGTGTTATTGTTCGGAGTATTGTTCAGCAGGACACCGTTTGTTTATGTCGGATGTGGTGGGGCGAGGGGGGGGAAATGTGATGTTGGTGGGGGAGGAGGGGTAGGTGGTGCTAGTTTATTTCACAAGTTGGTTGAATGTCATTCATTCATTCATTCATAAGTTCAGAGGACTTGCATACATACAATAGGCATTAGCTTACAATAGGTGGGATATAACGCGATAAATCATTGGACGGGGGAGTGTGTGGTAGTACTGTGCCCCCCCAAAAGGCCTCCCGTGGGCGGGGGGGGGGGTGACAATCCCCCAGCTGAATGAAGGGGAATGGATCCGGACTCCGGTCGCCTGAAGGCGAAGTTAGGACACACCGGCCAACTTGGGCCGTCCTTCATGGCCTTAATGACACTTCCCTCTCTTGCACAACTTCTGTCTGCAGCCAGAGCGTCTACTCCCCGGTTTCTTGTGTCGTCTTCACCAGATCGCATCGTTGCCCTCACACCTACTGGTCTCACTTTGAGATTATTTTCATCCCTGCTTGAATTAATGCTTTGTAAGTGATTCCACTCTTCAGTAACTCCTCCTGCACCGTGGTCCTATTTACTATTCGTCTCATTCTGAGATTATTTTCATAATTATTATTAGTTTGAATATTATACGATCTAGGCTGATACGATCAAGCTAATGAAGAACGTGAAATGAAGTGTTTAAGTATTTCCCCAACCATCAATAAATCATGAACAATAGATTGCAAAAATCTATGATGATCAAGTCGTATTCATTATATAGAATGAATATAATATTATATTTAAAATAACTGCTTTTATTATATTAAAAACCTCTTGATCAATACAGATTTATCTTATGATTCTATTTTACAGATTTTATTTAGAATTTAAGAAGGAAGAATTAAATATTGATCGTTTTTAATCAGTTTTTCAGTGAATGTGATATCCATTCAACAATAATTCATGAGCATGATAGATTTATTTCGTAATCAGTGATAATTTAGTGATTTAATATGTCATTACAACAATTACTTCCGGTTAAATTGATAACTTGTTGATGCTTCTTGTTACTAACGAGTTAACTGTTCATGACAAACGATTGAAAGTAATCCTAAATGAATCATACTGCTCAGTCTTAATGTGATGAGCACTCGTCTCCTACAACAGTTTCCTACACAGAGCAGTATTTCACACAAAAATTACAAGTGATACAAAACTTCTCTATGAAGAGTTGCTATGAAAAGGGCAAGATAAATCGGTAATTGCACATGGGGTAGATAATACGTTGCGCTGGTACAGCACTAGTGCCCTCAACTTGTGAGGAAGAAGGGGGGCTAACAGCAGAAATGGAGATGATAAGATGAGAAGCAACGGGGAAAAGGAAGTGATGATTACAGTGTGGACGAGGCAGAAGGAAACAGGGGGAAGAGGGAACGCCGCAGCACAAAAGCTGCAATTCTGACTCCTATTAAGTCCTTACAAATGGTGTTTTTACACCATAGAGGGCGGCGCGCACTCACAACTTTTTGATACACACACGAGAGAGCGCTGCCACGGGATCATGCGACCACAGACTTTGCTTTTGTTGCACCCCAGTATTTATAAAAGGCAAAGAATGAATAGAAGAAAAAACGGCGGCGAGAGAGAGAGAAAGAGCGAGTGAGTGCAACTTTCACTCCAGCATCAAGAGTGTAGCTAGGTGGGCGTTAGCACGGGCAGAATTCTAATCTGACTAAGCCTTTTGTAACTTCTCCTTTGTATGAGGCCCGCCGAGAGGAAATTGCATAAAACAGTGATTAAAACGGGAAAAATCCCATATCCGTTTACCATCTAATAAGTCTGCCTTATTAGAGACTCCAAAGATTTTATTATTACTCTGAACTCACCTACAAGCTCAGATTTCAAACAATGAAGGTTTAGATTACTTGTTGCTAAATCCATAATTCCGAATAAATTAATATCGTAAGCAGAGATAATTTTATTATTTCTCAAGATAGAATTGAGATAGGATTTCTGTGGTCAGAGGTTGGGAGTGTCAATTCCAACTGTCAATTCCGTCGAATTCCTCTGTAAAATGATGTCATCTAACGGAACCAATGCAACTAAAACCAATGAACGAATCAGACTTCAATACAATTACATCATCTCAAGATGGTTTAATTCAATTGGATTTTCGTGCTGCTGGCCGATAAATCTTTTAATTTAATCAGAATACTTGATGAATTATTGAGAATACTTGTTTTTCCTCGTATACCAACTCCAAACTATTAGAAAATGATTCGATCAATAACATCTAATAAATGTTAATTGAGATTCCAAGTGATCTGCGAAGTGGAGGGAGTCTAATAGGGAGAATAAGAAGAAAAAGAAATGTAGAAGAAGGAGAAAAGAGCAAGAGAATGATTGATTTCTAATCTTCTTTGTATGTTATTGACCGACCTATCGCTACAATAGAAAAATACTCCTCAGAAAATTAGTAGAGGTGATGCAATGGAAATTAATACTATTGAGAAAACAGCAAAAATAGAAATAAGAAACAATTAGAACCAGGAGAAGATTAAGATAAAGGAGGAGAAAGCATAAAGAAGCTGGGGAAGAATAAAACTGACGAGTATAAGAAAATGGATAGAGAATAGACGAGAAAAACAGACAGATAGATGTAGTATCTAGGTGTTGAAAGCTGAGAAAACGATGAACGGTCGAAGAGTGCTGCTCGCTTTGTAGATGTGAAAAGAGAGTTTTCAACTCAGTATCAGTCGGTGCCTGCTACATGGAGATAAACGAACTGAAGACTGAGCTCGAAAAAAATTAATGCGCCAAGAAAAAGTCTATCATTTTTTCTTCTTCATCTTCCTCCTCCCCCTTCTTCTTCTTATTCTTCTTCTTCTCTTCTTCTTCTTCTTCTTCTTCTTCTTCTTCTTTCTTCTTCTTCTTCTCTTCTTCTTCTTCTCCTTCTTCTTTTTCCTCTTCTTCTTCTTCTTCTCATTCTTCTCCTCCTTTTTCTTCTTCTTGTTCTTCTTATTTTTCTTCTTCTTTTTCCTCTGCTTTTTCTTCTCTTTCTTCATCATTTCCCTCTTTCAGTTTGAAATTCGTGGGGAATGAGTTCGGGAATTCATCCCGGCGATGACCAAATAAGCATACCACGCTTCGCCACTGATAACTAATTAGATTTGGCAGGAAGCTAACAGTAGGAGTCAACTTCAACTTCAACTTCAACTTCCACTTCAACTACTTCATCATTAACTTCATTTTCAACTTCAAATTCAACTTCACTTTCAACAACTTCAACTTCAACAATTTGGAAAGTGGAGGAGGTGGAGAGAAAGAGGATTGAAAACTATTATACGTAATTCAGTAGTCGCTAATTGAAAGGTTAAACATTCTGTGATGAAATTCTCTTCATGATTTTTCCTACTGTTGAAAGTAGGTGACTATCCCCCTCCCAAAGACCAATCACAACACAGTATCCAATTATAAGCTGGCCAGCAGCCACTTCAAGTTTTGAACCCTGTTGGTGCCACTACCTAGCGGTGAATTCTTGAACTAAATACAATCACCATTTTAGCTCCGCCTAGTGTTGAAAGAAGGCGTGACTATCCCCCTCCCACCGACCAATCATAACGCAGTATCCATTTACCAGCTGACCGGCAGCCACTTCAAGTTTTCAAACCTGTTGGTGCCACTATCTAGCGGTGAATTCTTGAACCAAATACAGTCACCATTTAGCTCCGCCTAGTGTTGAAAGAAGGCGTGACTATCCCCCTCCCACCGACCAATCATAGCGCATTATCCATTTACCAGCAGACCGGCAGCCACTTCAAGTTTTGAACCCTGTTGGTGCTACTACCTAGCGGTGAATTCTTGAACTAAATACAGTCACGATTTAGCTCCATGATAACTGGGTTCAGGTAGTAGTATACAGGTGATGTTGTGATTCAAGTAGCCTCAGTTTTGAGAAAGTTTAATATTTATGAGATTGAAAAACAGAACAAACTTTATGATTCTCGACTCAGACAAAATCCAAATAATGGTGATTTCTATGAAAACCCCTATCTAATTCATCCATCTACATATCTCTCTGACGACTTACCATTTCGAGAAAGTAACACGGAAAGCTATGGGCTTAGGCTTATAAGGCAGTCAAAGCAAAAATATCAGCATTACTTTCTGTTAGCCGCACGTAGAGAAAAAACTCAGTCTTTGAATAAGATGTTGAAAGGGTGAGTGAAAGAAAACTTCGCCAGGCTTGCAACCGGAAAAGTAATAACAAGTCAGAATGATAGACTCAAATACATCTTGTTCATCTCTCACGTCCATCTTCAGACACTCACTCACGGCTTCCCAACACCATTCTCCTCTGCAACAAACTTCCTCTCTTCTCCAGTCTCAAAAGTCTCTATTCTCGAAACTCGAATATATCTGGATGGAATTCGGTGTGACTGCATTTGAATATAAGGAACTAAAATAGTCGATGAATATACATCCTTTGAGAAAATGTGAAAAAATTTGGCAACTAAACAACGAGTTTGATTCTATCCAACCTATCGTCATGAATAATGATTATTGACGAGTGAGGTGTTGATGGTGATCACAATTTTTTTCAATAGAAAAAGTTCAATCGGAAAATGTTTATAATCATTATAATGTAAGAGAAAAAGAAAAAGATATTGTCAAATGAATTACACATTACAAATAAGAATTTTTCAATTCCAAATAGCTTTAAAGTATTGAAGATGACGAGTATCTGAAAATTTTTAATTATAATGAAGCTCAAGAGAACATGAGTTTTTCAATTTCAAATATCTGTGAAATATTCAAGATTGGGCATCAACTCATGAAGATAGAACTCCATTTGTAGGGCCAAATCATTGATTCATTTCACAGAGAAAAGCGTCATGAGATCTCACGTTTCAATCGAATTACTGATATCAAATTGAGAGGAATTTGAACTTTCATAAATTTAATCCGATAAAAACTGGGATTGATATAATTGAATTATATTTTTCTTCGAAATGAACACGTTGAGCACTTGAATACTGGGAATTCTCACAAATTGACAAGAGAAAAGCGTACGATAAGAAACAAATATGAATGCTTCGAATACAGAAATCCGGTACTATATCACAAATATTGGAAAGTAATAAAACATCCGCAGAGAGAAAATTATTGCTGCCGATATCCCACAACGACTCCTCCCTACACGACAATACATTCTTCAGTCATATTCCGAGAAAACAAAATAACATTAATTCCGTCGAATATCTGATAAATCCATGGTTCACAGATGTTTCATGACTACAATAAATCGTTCTCGGAAGCCCTGTTCCCTGCTATCCAGTATTATGATTCCAAATTCAAATATTAATTCGCAGATGGAATGCTAATTTATCAAACTCAGGCTGCCCGCATTATCGAACCAAATGCATATATTTTATGTATCAATAATCTGCCAGAACATATATCACGGTATTTCGGAGAGTGAATTATTGTGTTGAACTGCACATGAAAGGATCACTGCTTGCAACGAGATACACTCTATTTGGTTTCACGTTCATAAAATATGAAAAGTGCAGAAAAGGAATGATCAAGTGAATGTGTTTTGAGCTCGTAACTTGTATGCAGTAATAACACTGATACATAGTGCAGCATAGTATTTCTATATGGAAAATACATGTTACTGTGTCATGTAAACTTCATTTGCAAACTTTATGAAAAATAAGCAGCTTTTATGCGTGGACTGCCATAGCCGGAACAAAACCACAACTGTAAGAGGTAGTATGATAATAAATCACAACTGATGTATGTTGACATCTAATAATGACAAGCTTCTGTATTTAAAATTTATAGGTTTGGATATAGATTGTTCATGAAATAAGGGCTTGAAAAATATAGAATAAAAAATATTTAGCAAGTCGGCTGGAAACTTGTTCTCATGTCCTGTTTAAAATATTTCACCAAATAATCTTCGTACTGCATTAGTGAAATAAATAATAAGGTGAATTCAACGGCAAAATTGTATGAATGGTTTACATAGCCTAACGGCCAGTTGCACGAATATCGAATTGAAAATTGAACTAAAGTAAAATGACGCCATTGCATTGGCGTCCTATTCTTCTGATACAAGAAAAGCTACTCACACTTTCATCGTGGTTTTCTGAAATAATTATAATAATAATTGTCAATCCTCTGTCTTTTGAAATAATAATAAAAATTGTCGTTGAAGTACAGTATAAAGATACATTTATATCAAGTACAGTATCGGAGTACTGTGTAAGTGGGTGAGAATGTCGAGCTTCCTTCCTACAGAGCGCTAGCCCCTCGACATTGATCTTGACCTTGGCATAGGCTGCTCTCTCGGTCAAACGGTTCAAAGTCATCCATGCGATCCTCCTTTACAAACATCTACAGTATGAGCATAATGAAGAGCTTCTACTGTTTCGGATTGGTCGAAATGTTTTGTTCCTCATTAAATTTTACTATTTGCATAAATTATGGTGATCTACAATCATTTATCTTTAACCCTGCATTACTCGCGTGGGGTAAATATGACCCCACAGGGAAATTTTGTTAATGCTACCAAGAGATAGTAATCATATCAAGATAGTGATGAATGATAACAGAATATTCTCAATTATAATGGAGCTCAACGGAATATGAGTTTTTCAATTTCAAATATCTGTGAAATATTCAAGATTGGGCATCAACTCATATTGAAGATAGAACTCCATTTGTGATGGAGTCAATTCATTGATTCATTTCTGTTTAGAGAATTCAATATTGAATAATTATTATGGAAAGATGGTGATATATTATCAAGTAAACTTCAATATTATTCAAGTTTCTGATTTGTTTTGCGATTTTTCAACTTTTTCAACAACTTAAAAAATGATTGATAATTAGTTGGGCACCTGATGTTAAACCTTGTTAGGTTTTGCAATAGCATTTTATTTACGGTTTTTTACGAAAATGGAACAAATAAAATCGATTGAATAACAGGTTATCAATAGCAATAATTCTCTTTTTGAAGTCTTACAGAAATCTCTTTTTTTCAGATAGACTGCAGGTGTAGATGTAGGTCAGATTATTAAAGTTTATCTTTCTTTGTTTCATGAATATTTTTGTACAGTGACATTTCCGCGCTGTTTTATACCATTATTTAAGAAAGAATTTTGATCAAGTATCACTAGTCTATCGATGCCACTCTGTCTCTCCAGTGAATCAACTTTTCTCTCCACGAGTCAGCTTCCCAGAAGTCAATCACAAAGCCACAAGTTTACTTATACGATCAGCTATTCAGTCCAGCCTATCACGTCTTGTCGTCGCCTGTCAGGCGGCGCTGGTCGGTGTGAAAGGCTCTATTTATTTTTGCCATTATCCTCCTGTGGAGATGAGATTTGCGGCTAGGCGCTCGCTTGTGTGTGTGTGCGTAGTACGCCGTGTGAATATTATTGCTAGAGGCGGACGTTCCTTTGTTTGCGGGTGCGTTTTACAATGAGACGGACGGATCAGAATGATGCGCAAAGGTGCTGGAGGGAGGAAGAGAAAGGGTGCGATAATGTCCACACTTCCCCCACCCCCCCTCTCACGGGATCCCAACTCCCCCAGGACACCGCAACATCCCGGGACTTGGCTTTCTCGCTTCCTGTTCCCTCGGGACCTCGGTTACATCCTGAATGGAAAATACTATTCTCTATCTATAAGTGAGAAGCGGTTGAAGGAATCACCTTATTCTAGCCGCCTCACTGTTATATGGCATCACTCCCTTCCTGCACTGAGGCTCTCCGAAGAATACATTGCCGCGTTCTCTTTCACCTCCTAAAATCTCTTTTCAGACTTCTTTTACAACATTTCACTCAATATTCAGCTGTTGTACAACTGCTGTGAACTAGACGTTTGAAATTGCCAGGTCGTTGGCTAGACAGAAGAAAATTGTTATTGTCTGATGTTTGCGACATGTAAACATCATATTAATCTTCATATATGTTTCATGATTTTTAAAAAAATACGATATTCTGAAAAGAAACACGCAATCGCCCAAAAGTTCTTGAATTCCTGGATTGAGTCACTTGAATAGTACAAATTAGGCCTATGTCCAAATCTCTTCTCACAATGATGATTCACACTTTCTTACATATTCTTGTTAGTGCAGTAAATAAAACATGCCTCGATTGCCTTCAAGTGTTGACGTTGACCATCCCAGGTGTTTCAGAAAAGTGTTGAAATACGCTTACTGTTTTGGACGTTGAATCCGAATCGGAAATCAGATTTCAAATTCGTTCATTGATTCTCGTTGCATTGGCTCTGTTATATTACATTATTCCACGCCCGTTCAATCCTATTGAATCTCCGTGCAACTGGCCCTCACACTTTATCTGATCATACTTTGTCTTTAAACCTAGTACAGTAATATTTTCGCATAGTTTTTTTTTGTAGTTCTGTGTAATTTTCCATAATTATTTCTGAGTTGTGTGTAGTTTTCCATTGTTGAATTTCTTACAGTTTTGTCCAATTTTTCATTGGTACTTTTCCATAGTTCTGTAATTTCCTGGTTATTTTTTGTAGTTCTCTGTAATTTTCCATAATTATTTCTCAGTAGTCTTGTAGTTTTCCATTGTTGATTTTCTTTCAGTTTTGTCCGATTTCCCATTAGTACTTTTCCGTAGTTCTGTAATTTTCCGTTTTTTTGTAGTTCTGTGTAATTTTCCATAATTATTTCTCAGTAGTCTTGTAGTTTTCCATTGTTGATTTTCTTCCATTTCTGTGTAAATTTCCATTAGTACTTTTCCGTGGTTCTGTAATTTTCCGTTGTTTTTTTTTCTTAGAACGGAGTAATTTTCCAGTATTTTTCTATATTGAATTTGTGAAATTTTCCGTACTTATTTCTTTCCGTGAGTCTATAGGTCTGTGTAGCTTCCCATCTTTTTTTTGAATTTCTTTGATTTCCCGTTTCCATCATTCTCCTTAGCTCTGTGTCAGAATCCAATGTGTCAAATATCAAATTACAAAACATTATTTGAATACACTGATTTTGACCACAACAACAATGGTGAGTTTCTTTCACATGGAATGATTTTTCGGTATGGGATTAACTGTCCAAAACAAATTTCTAGATTATACAAATGAAAAAGTCATAATGTCTGTTACATGTATGGAATATAGTCAATTCCACTGGTTCGCCATGAATTAAACTTTATGAAATCGTCTTTTATAAGTGTAGTAGATGAGAGCAGCTTGAAAATAATATTCTCGTGTCCAAATAGGCTATCCACCCACACATGAATCAGCTACACACACATGTGGGCTGCGGGTTTATCAGTGAAGGAAGGGCAGGCTATCCCGCATGATTCATAAGCCACATACCATCGTTCTGCGTAGGACACAAAGCTCCAACCTAATAACCACTGCCAAAGTCGATACTTTTCAAATATTCAGTGTCTGATGGATCGCCAACATACTCTGAAACGTATTGATGAATTTTTAACGAGCCAAGGTCAACCATCGATGATCAACTGACTTTCTGATTAACTACAGTTTCAAAATCTCGGTCAGCTAGACTCGGAAGCAAATAATGATATTGATAACATGGGAATAATTATTATGTTTGAGAAGGGAATCTATCCAAAAAGTAGCACAGATGTAAGACATAATTCTTCGATTCCTATAAATAGGGAATGAGGTACGTCAAAACACACTATAGAAAAGCACAAATTTTGATAAATCTTTATCTATTTGTTTGGATTGATAAGAACATATTTATGAGTTTCTGGTAGCCTACATTGTAAATTAGCCTTTTATCTCCAGATAATTCAATTCTCTACAAAATCTATCAATACTAGTAGGTGTTTTTTGTACATTCTAGCATGTTATGAAATTAACTGAACATCATTTGGTTTTATTTAATCAGAAATTTCCATAAGAAAACTGACCATTTCTATATTTCTATAAGGAAAATACCGTTTATCTCTACACTCTGTAAGTTCATTTTGATGCATATAATAAAGTCGTTGTAATAAAAGACGTTTTTCGTTTCCCAATAAAAAGGTAATTTAATCTGTAGGAATATTGTACATGTATTCAGCAATTGCGGTATCTATAAAACCATTTTCTAGTATTTGTTGAGAATCAATAACGGAAAACAACCCTGTAATCCAAACCGAACTCGATCAATTGAAGCAATCATCTGTTGAGTCTGCTGGTGTTGAATTGGCTAGTGTTTATACTTTCCTGTTTACTGTTTGATGTTCAAATGGAGGTATTGACTGGCCGAAACGCGAGGGGAGAAACCATAATGGAAAATGAATTTATCACTTCCATTTCCACTTGTTGATGCTTAGGCTACTCTTTTCATTCCCGGGCCATTACACGCCTCACACCCGACCTGATTCGGGGTCAATTTTCTCAATGGAAAGTCAATAGTCAGGGTGAAATTCGAAGGTATAAGTAACACACAATAATAGGGAAATGAAGATTGTTTTTGAAAGCACAAATATTTCTTGTAAATGATGTTCCACTGATTTCTCAACATAGAATCATCATCACTATATTTTTGACGATATAGATTATCATCGTATTTTAAATATAAATTTATTCTATTTCAAACTTGTTGTAATAAACTATTTCCTGTTGCTATATTTCATGTTGGAAAGGGATATATTCATTAATTTGTCACATCACGAGCCAAGCAAGCTTAATAATGATAAAAAAATTCTAAAATGAGAAGTGTTTTGTTTTCTTTACTGATAAGCAGCATTACAAAGTTGGTGATATCAATAATCCATTCAAAGTTGTATCTCTAATCTCATTTTATATTGTCCACACAGGTCGGGAATGCCAAGTTTATCTCGTAAGCGTGTGGGGGTTTAATTCAATTCAAACTCAATTGTGAATATACCCAATTTTAACATTAAGGGTTGAATCGCAACACAAAAGTGTATTGAAGCTGATATCCGATTACTGATTAAAATTAATATTATCGACTGGAGATTGAACTCAAAAACCTTTGTGCAAATGAGGCTGAGAAAGAGAATTGAATGGAATTTTAATTTAATTTAGTTTATTGAAGAAAAAACATAATTCATTTATATCAATGAAGAAAACAATTCCTGTGCTCACAATATTTAAATAATACCAATGTTATATAAATTTATCAGAAGAATTACAATATTCTAAGGAAATTTACAAATTAAATAGAATGTATGTTCTAGATGAGTTTAATTATTATAGTTGCAAGTATGAATTATAGGGACCTTTTTGTCCGCTTGGGATTATATACTCTAAACGCACTTGACTGTTCAGAAGATCGATGCTTGATTTTCCAGAAGAAACAGTATAGAATAGAGAGAACCGGGTCTAGCATATCCACCGTGCACTTGATTTACAGGAGTAGATATCGGTCCTGTCCAATACCCTGCCACCCCAACTCCTCCAAGACACCCCTTCCCCCTTACACCCTCTGTTTCAAATCCCAAACCCACCCCTAAACGAACTCACCCGCACCCACAACCACAAGCCTCTTGACCTGCCCTGTAAATCTCATCTCTAACCCTTGGGCGTCTCCAAGGAATACTGCATTTGTCCGCTTTCATAACGCGGCTCCATTCTTGCTATTGCAGCATGTATGCTCGAAAATTCTCTCTGACGCCTAAATTTACTCTTTTCTCTAGCAGTTGAAAAACGCTTCACCAATACCCGCCGGTTATCTATAACGTTGAAAATAATTTCCTGCAGAACGTCTCAGAATATACTCACTCCATTTCTGCAGCCAATGAATCACTGACAGCTGGACAGTAATAAATTATTATTGGAAATAATTGATTTGATAACATACAAAGCTGAGAAATTGAATCATAATTATTATTGATATTATGCTCGTGTTTTTTAGCGGAGATATTCTCTCGTGTGTTCCGACTCGTCGAATTATCCAATGATCCCCAATGATTCGCGGAATAATTAGAACTTATAAGTTAAGTAGGTCCAACAATTTGAATTTTGCTATATTATCGTTCACTTTTCCGAATCACCTTGTAGTAGAATAAGTGAAACAACTATTACTGTTCTCGAAGAATATGTAATAGAGTATTGGCTATATCAACTATTGCTCCACAGTAAGATACTATTTAAAAAGATTGATCACAGAAAAAGGAAGGAGAGAGTAAGAGGGCATGATGCAAGTTTAGTATAGGTACAGTTTGATGAAACATAGTATCATACATAAGTAGATTGTGTGGGAATGAAATGAAAATGAAAATGGATTGTAATGCTATGCAATGAAATGTGTGGCAACAGAATCTACTACACAAACAAATCTATAGCAGGTTTATTTTAAATTGTCAGAAAACAGCTGATTGATGTACGCTCGTTTACTGACGTTAAATCAGCTGTTTTCTGACAAGTTAAAATTATCCTGCTATACTTCAAATTTTATGAACCTGTTTTAATCTGGTGCCAACTTTAAACAATATCACAAAACAAAATAAATAGAAAATTCACTTGTATCAGGAATAGCACTCGATGTTCTAGACTGAACTAATAAGTTGTAATAAAACGAATAATGATCATTGTTAGGTCATTCAATTCGATATCAGTTAGAGCAAAGGAGACAGTGGAAATTGATGAAAAACTTGTTGAAGCCACCAAGTTTCAGGTTGTGAGCGCCTTGAGCAGTAGCATTTACTGCTATCTTTGCTGGCTGGTTTGAGGTACTTGATCTCATTCTTATGTTAATCCTTCCTCCAAGGTAAAACTAAGAACCTTCTTTTCCTAAACTCTGCAAGTAATCTGGCGCTGCTCCGATTCTCAGCGAAACCTTATTAACAGTGAATCACTTTCTTGCTTTCTCTAGACAGAGGAAGGAACAGAGTATCCCAAAAAGCCAATTTAATAATATGTGGTCCGTAGGCTGCAGTCTCCCTTCTCTCCTTCTCGTCAAAGCGCATTTCATTGCAATCACCAAATTTCATTTGACGCCCTCAGGAGGGAGATTACTCCCTCCCAAACAAGGGATATACCTTCCAGCATCCATATTAAGAAGCAACACAACAAGGCCTGTCATATCCAAATAGTTCTGATAAAAGGCCTAATCCCAAAATCACCCCAAGGGCATCAAACATGAAACGTTCCTAACCTTTCTCAACACTTATGATTACAATTTTCTCTTGTCACTTCCTTTCATCTTTCAACAGACTTTTTTTAAACGAATCCTTGTTACAAATTTTCAATTCACTGTACTCTGTGATCTTACACTTGAAATATTGGTTAGGGAACGTGTGATCAAAGGAAATGTACTTCAAAGATACATGGAAACGTAATTTCAAGTTATAACAGTTTTAACATTTTATTTTATTTTTAGTTATAACAGTTAATAGAATTCCACCAGAGTGAGGCAAATAGATTTCACTTCCATTCTACTTGAAGTTTTCTGTTCGTCAATGAGTATCTCAATCACGAAATATGGAAGAACTGGCATCAATATTTGGAGTTAATTTAAATATACCCTATTATTATGAGATTTGAAAGTAATTTAAAATAGTAAAATACTGCTTTATTTGAGAACTCCGGGTGATTGTTTTGATGGAAGAATAAATGTGAAAGCTGAGAAGAAGAAAAATTGGAGATTAGTAATTGTAATGTTATCGCCTGATCGAAGAAACAAGAAAAGAAACCCTGAAAACATGATGAAAGTAGGTTCATGATATTTTTACAAGATTATTCTATTCATAGATATTTTTCAACCCTAGATCACATAATTGTGAGTAATTTGACTTACAAAATGCTTTCATGTCTACTGAATTGTACCTAATAAATACCATCACAAACAATTCTATCAGACACATATCCCTTCTACATATCCTAAAAGGCAACTCCACAAATTTCCTGGATATTCCATCCAATCTCTTCAAAACTGGACAAATAATTCAATGAAGTTGAGCGCGACGCTCACCTGTCGACCAATGCGAATAATAAGAATAAATAATAAACATAATTGTCTGTGATTCCATCCACAATATCCTTACATCTGAATAATTCCACCTCACATCACCTCTTCAACCTTATATCAATCATTTTACATCACTTAATCCCTTCTGAATCCTCCCTCAAAATCCCATCATAATCCCTCAAAACCTTCAACATCATTTGAACACACAGCATTTGAGCAACTGCTCTTGTGACAATGCATCAATTGCAGCACTCGAAACAGATACAGTAGTCCAAGTGTCATACTTCAGTTTCGCCAGTTGCTCGGATGTCGGCAAGGCACAATCATCAATCACCCGAGGGAATGGAAATTGGTGGCAAGGGGAGGAGGGGAAGATTGTTGAGAGGGTGACAACTGAGTTGCCAGTGGTCAGGAGTTGAGGAGGAACTAGTCGTGCTTGACTGCCGATTAGTAGGTCTTGGTGCTCATTGTCCGGCTGGATTCCAGTACTTGAAGCCACTTGCTGCTGTGTTTCTGAAGGACCCTGCCTGTGCCAGACGTACTCTTGTACGTGACCACAGTAGTCTATCACTTACAGTACATGTGCAGGTAGGATTCAATACGAGTGTATAACTTGGATATAAAATTTACACTTGACTTAGAGATATTGTAGAAATTATTAGTAGGGAATAGTAATAGAAAATAGTAGGTACAAGAATGATATCAATGTTGTCTATCCCACAATGAATTTATTAAAAAAAAACATACTCATGTTTTAATGCTCATGGTATCATCTTCAGTTAGGTGTTTAGGCTCAACACTGAAGATGATGCCATGAGCATTGAAACTTGAGTATGTTTTTTAAATAGACTCATTATGGAATAGACAACATTGATCTCATTCTTTCACCTACTTCGATATAACTTTAGCCATTCTCATTGTTCTCCTTGGTAATTAAAAGTGAAGTATTTAGAAACATGAATTGTCAATAAAAAAAAACAAAAACATTTTTATAATTTATGATTGATATTAATAGTTGTATCAATTGATTGTACCTTTAAAACTTGTGAATAAAACTAAGGTATTAAACTGCATTCTACTTCGATTAGTGATTTAACAACATAACTTTGTTACTTGCTATGAGGTTTGTCTGTCATTGTGATAATTCTCTTACAGTGAGGAACCACGGTTGCAGATATCTTTAGACTCATCTACAGTCTAAATTACAATAGACTTCTAATTGGATCTTACTACAATGTACTAAATTACACTCCAAATTATAATTAATACGGTCAATTATTGCACATGGAAAAACTGCTACTCTATATCAATTTCTGAACCTCAATGAATTATTAGTGACTGTCAATCGACATTTTTATATTATGACTATTAATTGGTGTATTATTTGTTGATTTGAAACATCCCACAATTTTTTGATGAACCTCCTTCATTTGTTTCATTGTTTCCAATATTGCTTGTTTTAATGTTTTTACTGAAAAACATTTTCCAACTACTCACATGCAGTGCGGCCCACAGTTACAGTAAGGTAGTTCTAGTATTTCCCAAGCAGTGTCGCGAGAAGCCTCAACAAATAAAAATTCCGAGCATGATTCACACATTCATAACTCCTCCAATTTTCCATTTCTGTATGCGATTCTTTTCCTTATTCCGGTCTACAGGATGTAGATGGAGACGAATTATTGCCGACCGGCGACGCTATACTCTTACTTTGGAGCTGGGAATATGTAGCACGGTGCAGTGTCTTTTTGCACCGCCGCCGTTCTAAGTGGGAAAGTGTGTTCTGTAACGCAAGCCATTAATTTGTATGCGCACCACAACAATGGATAGCTGGCACCCTCATCATTTGTCAATTTCCATCAACCGACCCACACCAGCATGCATCAGCAACTATGTATTTGCATCAAAATATGACCTGCTTCCTTGCGCAAATTGCAATTCCATCAATGCAACTGATGGGATGGGACTGCTCACCTACAAAGCATTGATAATCAATAAGACATCATATTCAACATGAATCGAGGTGATTGAGGAAGAAAATTGATGGGAAATAAATGAAAGTAAATGAGAGTATGAATGTAATGGAATTGAATAAGAATGGATTGAGAAAAGAACAAAACTAAGTACATTACATTACAACTCCATATCAATGAAAAATTCAATGTTTGAAGAAGTAATCTTTGGATAATATTCCATCTTATTGAATTATTCATCCACACATATTAATTGAAAAAACTAATAATATGGAATATCTATAAGTAAGTAAGACAATAATTCCTTTCTCATCAATGAAGAACCATGATTATGATTTGTGAAATTCATTGAATAATAACTTACTTCAATAATAATCGTTAACTAGATCCTGAGCGAAAATGGGTTGTTATCAACTATTATGAATTAATCATAATATTATTTTAACACTTAAAAACCTTCTTTTTTAATATTTTCGTGATTAATTTGAAAAAAAGCATTTCATTTCACTCTGTTATATTGTACAATAGGCTTCGGCTGTAAAACCTGTTCAGGTTTGGCAGGGCCTTTTCTAATGTATTTTTCATGCACAAGAATTATTGATGATTGATTAATTAATTGAATACTTGTATCCTGAAACCTACTCACTACTGGAACTGATTGATTTTTTCCACACGATTATACAATCAACTCATCACAAAATCATTTATTCAAATTTTAGAAATGTCGTAAACCTTCCCTTTCTATGTTCAAGTTCATAAGGTGTGTGAGTAGGCCTATTCCCGACCGTATGGACTATTGGAACCTCTGAAAATTACGTACTGTACTCACGTTATCAAATCAGCTATTGAAGTTACGATGACATGGTATATAATTGAACTTAGTAAATCACCACCTACGGACAATGGCGACATTGATTACACGGCTGGCAAGCGGTCCTTTCAACACAGTCCAATCCAAACTTTCCATTGCAACGACGGAGCGAAACGACGCCCTAATTTAGAGAGCGAGCGAAGCGACTCTTTGCTACGATTAGTTGTTCAAGGAGACATTAGACCGGGAAAAGGCCGACTAGGTCTGCTGGTTTCTCGGAGGGGGGTTCAGGGGTTGAAGAGAGGGTGATCGGGAAGGGGGCTGGTTTAGAAGCGGGTGCTGCACATTTTAGTGAAACACAATCTCCCCCCAAGGCGCTGTAATGTGTCCGTATGGAGCCCTCGAGGCATTCACGTGTTCAACAGTACTAATAAAGGGACGCGTCTAAAGATAGCGCCCGAGTCGAATCTCTTGCCTGACGCAGAAACTACAGACTAGGGCAGAGAGTAGTCATAACATACTCGTAATAATGTGATTTGGATCCTGTTAGTTGTTGGCCATATTTTTCATATTTAGGCTACGAATATTTCATACTTCAGCCTCCTTTCCTAATCAGGTAGGGATAGATTTTCCAATAGATATAATTATATTTCTTGAGGGCTGAATTTTGCAATAGATGAGTATATTTATTGTTCCATGGGCATATGATTATATGCCTACAATAACGTTAAAAAATGAGTGTATGAGTGTATACCCTCATTAGTCTTTATCCAAACAGTACAATACATGTTGAATACCTCAATAATAATCTCTTCATGTTTTTTACAATATTGAGTTTTCTTAAACAAACTGTAACTAAACTGTATATTATTCTGATGTTATCTTACAAGCAATACATGACAGATACCTCAATTTCTTGTTCTATGTGCTTCCACAGTAGATTGAGTTTCCTTACGGATGTGTGAGCCGTCTTGTTACAACCTGGGTCTGTGTACACTCTGTCTGTTGTTCAAACCCTGCACCAGCCTCTTCTAGAGCGTCGATAAACCTAAGGAAATCTCACCCATCTGAACCCTCTCCATCCGTTCACACTTACACAGCCACTATACATGCCATCATCCGCCCCACGGACTTAATTGGCCTACTCTAACAATTTCCTCCATAGAACACCCCTCCATAACATACTAACTCGCCTTGCCTGCCTGAGATCACTGGATCCCTACTTCTGCCTTCCTCCACTCCGAGCAGCACCGTCTGCCTAGCACGCAATTGATTACTAACTATATAGCACCTGAGGCCTGGCGGGATTAATCGAATTAAATCAACTTATTATTCTGTTTGGATTGGTTGGATGTCTTATCAAGTCGTGTAGTTTATCAGCCGTGAAGTTAGTTTTTATGTTACATAAACTCAATAAAACTTCACCAACTGGTCTAGTTTCTTTGATATCTAAATAATAAATTATTCTACATTATATAAATGTGTTACTGACTTAGATTAGGATTAGTTTTTGAATTGGAGAGGGGACAGTCTTTGGCTAAAATCTGTTTGACCTTCCGTAGAGTAGCATTTGTAATTTTTTGAATTTATTTATAAAAATTAATAAATGAAAAATTATTCTGTTTCTAGAGTGCTTAAACAATAGCTGACAGTTTAAAGTTTATCTTTGATATTCTATCAATTTTGGAAATTGACTAAAAATGTATCCTCAACGTGTGAGTAGAAGCACAATGAGTGGAACAAAGATAAATTTCAAATTGAACTTCACTTTTGAACTACTTGCAAGATGAATCGCATTCGCAAATTCGTCTCATCCAATTCAACAATCTCTCTCATTCACTTCATCCAAGAAAAAGTTCACAGGGAATAAAATGTAGCTCAGTTGTATTCTCGAGAGCGGTGAATAGTACAGAATTGCGGCTGCAAAGTATCGACTGCTTTGCAAGTTTTTAGCGCGCTGGGGTGAGGGGGAGGGGGGTGGTTTTAGGGGGTGAGGGATGGCAAACGGCGGTTATGTTGCAGTAAACATAGGGCTTAATGCGGGCGCGCGACCATTACAAGTTCAGCGAAAGAATTAACGCGGCTATCAACAATGCTCAAGCTGTCATAGGCGGCTACATTAACCGAACCTTACGGCCCAGAAGGGGTTGTCTATATTCCACCTTCATTTAAACTTCCATTAAGCTGAGCGACCGCCATTTTATTTCATCACTCCAGTTGCCCTCGGCTATAAAATATAATTGTATGTTAAACTGAATGAAACAATCCACGACCTCACCACAATCGGCCAACTTCCACCACTTTTTCTTAATTCTTAACGGCTGTTCTGACCACAATTATCAATGCATTTCCTTTATTAATGGGATGTCTCTTCTTCTGTATTGTTCCACTCTACCAAACTACTATGGGCCAGATAATTATGAGTCTGTATTATTATAGATGCGGTGCTCGTTTGATTCCTGTTCAACTCCACCAAACTGCTCTGTGCTAGATATTATTCCACCTGCTAACACTATTATTCAACAAATTCTAATTAGAGCAAAACAGCAGATATATGACCATAATCGTATTCTCTTTATTAATGGAATGCGTTCTTTTGAATTATTATTCCACTCCATCAAACTGATATCCTTACTTTATTCAACACGTTGTTATCGAGATTTTTCACGAAAAACGGTTCACAAGAAATATATAAGTATTAGTATAAATAGAAAAATAATGAATATTAGGCTACTGCACTGATGTCAGTCAACTAAAGTCGAGTGAAGTTGTGTCTCAAGTCAACAACCTATTATGTGTTAGACATAATAATTATCTTACCTGATAATAGTATCCACCAAAGTCCATCAAGTTTGTACACAAGAAGTAACTTGATAGAAAGTGGAATAAATATTGAGCTACTGCACTGATTATAGTTAATTTGTAATTCCCCAGATTCCCTGTATCTCAAATTTAAGTCTCAATGATTGCTGTTCCAGGAATACTTTTATTTCATGATGTGAGGATTGGGGAAAATCAAGTCAGAATGTATAATGATTAAGAAAATACTATTCAATATTTTGAAAGTTGGATTTAAAATTATTTCTTGATCGATGATGTGAATAATATTATCCTAATCCTAAGCAATTATAATTATCTATTGTATGTATTCCAATGTTTGATATTAATCACTAATCACTAATCACTAATTTCTACTAATCACTGAAACGAAATGAGTAATTGTCATCATGTTATTATGTAATGTCATCAGACCTACATGGTCTGACATAATAGAACATGAGTGTGATGAATGGTCACGTTTGTATGGATCACGTTATTGAATTCGATGTTACAATAGTAATGATATTTCTTGGAATAAGCAATCACATCTCAATTTAATGATCCTTGCTGCAACATTTCCTCAACAAAAACCAATACTGTGAGTGGTTGAAACAGTGTATGATTAAATACTTGAACAAGACTCAATTTACAGTTCTATGAATTCTTCAGGGGTATATTTGACATATCGACACTAATTGGTAATCTATCACATCGAAAATGAAATATCAAATTCCAATTCTCATATTTTTGTATAGTTTACCGATAAGTTGCTAGGTGAATTAAGCACAATACTTCATTATTTCTCAATTCGTATCTGGCAATATACAGTGCAAATTTCATGGACCAGTGACGTAAATTGTCACGATTTATGGAAATTCCAATTACTTCAAGGAATTATATTAATCATTCTTGATGTTTCTAAAATGATTCTTAATTTTAACTGAAGAAAGAGCGGGAATCACGAAAAAAATCAAACAAGATTAAATTGATTGTAAAGTTTTTACATAGTTGGAAATAATTGTTTCATGAAACAATTAAACCAACATAGGAGATGATTGAATGGAATTTTACAGCTGAAGGCAGAACTGAATGTGAGTTAATTATCAATCAACTTTCGAATGCATTAGAATATTATTGAATTGATTGGTCAACCGTGCTTTGTAGTTGTATGTAGGCTACAGGACCATTACTTCATGGTCACCGACGTTATTCATCCACTATGAACATTACTCAGCTTAACTTTCATTCCCATTAAATTGACTAGCTAATTGAATTTGTGAATGACTTGAAGCGGATATACAAGATGATCAAATTTTCATGTTTTTTTCCAAATGTAAATTATTAGAGTCATCTATTAATAATAAGTTATTGGTCTCTGACCAATAAGTTGATTATCTGTTCAATATTTGGATATTGTTAGTACAAGAATGAAAGTTGTACTTTTGTGAAAAATCTCTATGCTAAAATCCAGGCTTGAACATTTAGAATATTGAAGGTTCATACCCAATACTAATATTTTTATACTGATATTAAAATACTCATACCCAGTTTCACGAAAGGCTCATTCAATTCAATCGACGTGAGATGATGTCATCTTTCGGAGCTCATTAGGGATTTCCATTCATTGTTCATGTTAGATTACGTAATTTTACGGTGGTAGCCGTAAACTGTTCAACTGTGTAAACTGTTGGCTTCTCGCGCAGTTCAGTATAAGTACTTTGATAATTAATTACGTATTGATTAATCTCGATAAAATTGATCAATGACCAAGCACAAATTTCAGCCTCAAGCTTCTTTACAGCCTACAGAGACTACAGAGGCTTTTTCACAGAAACTACAAAATTGTGATGTAAACCTAAATTACATTTCCATGAAATGCTATAAGGAAAAATTAATCTCACTCCTCCTTTAATTCTATCCATTGCTGTTATCACGATGGAGAGATCATAAAAAAGCATAAGATAGACAGAGACCGCAAAATTTTTGACAGAAAGAAGAAATGGAGAAGACAGAGGCATGAAGAATGTGGTAGAGAAGGGTGGGATGCGAAAGTAAACAATGAAAATGAACAAACACTGTTCTGAGTGAGATGAGAAAGCAATGGCAAGTGCAGTCAACGGTTGTGGCAGGCTAGACTGGAAAATATAGTTTTATTTCATCTCAGCGTTTCATATTTTTCTCAGTTTCTCAGTGAATTCTTTTTCCAAGAACGCTATGCTAGAATCGCTTAAGCCTGTAATAATATTTCAAAGAAACAAAACCAAGTATCTTTTCGTGTCTGTATTATGAAAAATTTGAAGTTTTTGAGGAAAAAAAATAATATGCTGTGTATTCTTCATTGATGGAATTCGAATCAGTCATGGAGTGGCTCACTCCAACCAAATATTCTAGCAGTTGAAAGAAGTGTAGTTTCGTAATTTAATTTCAGATGATCAATTTTTTTCGAAGATTTCTTAGGAGAACTGAGCAGTATTTCATCTAGCAAATTCTCATCTAGGAACTTGTATGAACAGAAAATCTTTTGTAGCAATGTCATGTCCATGACATTTTTAAATGCTTTTTCCAAGAATCGGGAAATTTTTTCCCGTCCATAAGCAATGATAATCAATAGTAAAGAATCTCTCTCAGCTTGTGGAACAGAAAGGGAATAGACAATATAGAGAGACAAAGATAAAGTGTGAGAGAGATAGATGGAGAGAGAAACTAAAATATAGGAGGAGTGATGAAAGAGAGAAAGAGAGCGATAGAGAAAGATTTAAAAGAGAGAGAGAGTGAGAGAAATTTTAGAAATAGAGTGAAATGAATGAGAGAGATGCAGTAAGAGGGACTTATGATACTGTGAAAGATAGAGCATTAGAGAGAAATGGAATGAGAGAAAGAGAGAGAGAGAGTGGGAGAAAACGGTTACAATCATGGTTTATCAGTGTGTGAGCAGTGAGCATGTTCTCGTAACTGGAAGGAGCTTCCAAGAGGCGGTTACGGGGGTGATAACCGAAGCTGGAATTCAGCATTATTGGACAGTCGTTGATTGAGGCAATTATAGTGGTGATAGCCTCAGGCTGTATGTGTGTACTACAACTTCAGTTGCAAGTTGAAGAGGCAGTTAGCCAACGTGTGTTCCAGGTTGAAGAAAATGTGTGCAGTAATATTTGAATATCATTTTAAAAGCATTAATTCTATTCATTGGATTCTCATTGATGGTGATAAAAATATGATTTGAGGTGATATTGGAATGACAAAACTATATGAAGATCAAATTGTAGTTAAATGTAGTCAAATACTGTAGTTCAAAATGTATTAGTTACATTTTGATGCCATATCCAGTTGCAAACCAATATCATTGCCTCACGTGTAAAATAAACACACATAGATAAGTTTTGTGTGAATTTGCAAATTAAATAATGCTTGTACTTCTTTTACACACGAAGAAGTTAATCATCAAACTCCATTTCAATACAATATTGATATTCAGCCTTTCACTGAAGCGAACTAGTCAAAGTAAGGACTTTTTGAATTTAAAACAATTTAGATCTATACCGTATCAACCAAGATGAGCAATCTAGAATTTTGATAACAACATTTGTGTGACTCATCAAGAAATATTATTTAAGTCCCTATCAGCTACTTACTCTATTCAATAACTAATTAAGGAATAAATTCTCTTAATTTATATAACATAGCCTATCAAAAATTAATTCCAGGAGCAGATCAATTTGGGAAATAATCCAATCAATTCTCATCAAACCTTTTTGGAAATATACCTTTACACATCTTCTTGTAAACTGTTTTGTTTGTTTTTTGGCAATAAATAAATTGAATTGAATTAAATTGAACTAATTTTGAAAAGGTCATTCGTGGATGATCTACATGCATTATGATATCTTCCTGGTAGCAACATGACCCATTGCGACCGTTTCCGACATTCGAGTGAAAATGAACGCGTTTTTCAATTATGTGCACGCAAATTTTCGTCCGAATTCATGTCGGCTGTGAATTCATAGTGGAGCGCGTGGGCTTGAACACTTGCCTATTCAAAAGTGGTGCTTTCAGATAGGAGAAGAGGCGTGTATATCTATTTACGACATCAGATAAAACAGAAAGCGGCGCTGGATGCTACACTGGCTGCGGGGTTAAAGCAAATGTTTATGCTTTATCAGAGAGAGAGTACTCGCATATCTGTGCCTGTGATCGCGAATGTTTACACAGGGAGAGGGTGGAGTGGGTTGGGGTGAGAGGAGAGGAAAATGAAAGAAGGGAGAGAAATGAGTTAGAGTGTGTAGTGTAAACCGGCCATACACAACTCATTCATACGAACGACCAACTGTGAACAAGATACTAGCAGCGACGCCACAAAAGCGAAGAGCGGCTCTCTTTGATTTCATGTGAGCCTTTAAATATACGGCAAGTCATCACCCTTGAGTACCCTTCAACTTGGGACTGGGACAAAGTGGGGCGTCGAATGCCTCACTCGCCGACTGCCCATTGCCACTGGGTGGGTCTCACCTGCCCTACGTTAGCTATGAAAGTCCTTGCAGACTATGAAAGTCTATGAATGACAGACTGCGAGCCGAGTGAATAAGAAATATTTTTATTTATTCAAGGCATAGAACATCAAAGAAGTATCAAATTAACTCTGCATTTTAGCGGAAAACATGACAAGTAAAATATGTGAAATATTTATTTAGACTACAGACAATAGACATATTATGAGATTAACTCTGCATTTTAGCGGAAAACATGACAAGTAAATTATGTGAAATATTTATTTAGATTACAGACAATAGACATATTATGAGTTTAACTTAACGAGTCAAGTTAAACTTAGTTTAACGTTTAGTTCAACTCAAATAAAACTTGTTTTAAATTAGAAACCGGCCCTTGATGAGTTAACTTATAGGAAGAATTAATGCACTTTCATTTATTAGATGAGTAATATAAACCAAAATAAGATATTGCTAGCTGAATTTTTGGTTGAATGAGTTCACAAGTAGAACATACTATAGGAAACGTTACACACAATATAGTCAGTAAAGAACACAAATGAATACAGAGGCTAGTTGAAAGAAAAAACAATAATAATTGAAATACAGTTGTATTTATCTAATGACAATTGAAATTTGACAAAGACTGATAAGGATTAAAAGAAGTATATAACGTTTGGAACCAGAGGTAGGCTAATTATGAACTTAAACAACGGTTTAAAAGGTCCTTATAGATTTCAATGGAGAAAGTAAATTTTCATTTCATATTTGATTTTTATTTTTTTAATTCCTTATTATTCTTCTTACTTATTCTTTCTTCTTACTTATTCTTTCTTCTTCCTGTTTTCTCATTGAATCAATCTCATTAAATCTCATCTAATCGACCTCATTAATGATGTGAAGTTAATCAAGATAAATCAATGCATGCAAATTAACTGAGAAAGGTGACCTCTCGAAACAGCTTTCTTGGAAATCGGAATCAATTTGAATGTCCCCGAACAAATTGCAGTATGGAGAAAAACCTGACTGAAAGAACTGAACATTGCATGACACACGAATGAAACTGCGAATGAAGCATTCAATGACTTATTGATCAAAGAGTCCAACAGCTGTCAAAACGGTCTGCAAATGGAGGGACTTTGATCAAAGTCATTCCGTTTGACAATTAATAAGAAATATTCCACGTTTCATTTCGTTTGGCACAGTTATCATACAAGGCATGAAGCTCATTCATTTTACTGATAGCTGGTTTAGCTTCGTAGAAGCAGACCTTCATTGCTGATTGGGAAAATGTACATTTTTTATCGTATGAGAATCTTGATTCAAGCCCTCATGATTGATTATAACAGTTATCAAGTTGCCCTTGACTGGAAACGTTTTTCACCCATTCAAACTCGTTTGAAAATCGTGGAACAAACCACTTTCCAGGAATTCCTCTCTGAAAAATACTTCATGTTTCCAACACTCATAAGCTAACACAGCTACATTTATAAAGGTATTCCCCTTTATAAATGTATTTTCCCCCAACAAGCATTTTCTGTAATGTCGGGTACTTCATTACTATAATATTCATAGTTAAAGTTACAGTTATAGTTTTAGTTATAGTTATACTATAATAGTATTACTATGATAGTTATAGAATACGAGTCCAAGGATAATCCTTGATTGGTGAGAAGACAAAACTCACAATTCCAACATATTCATTCAATCTTAAACCTATTCGAATTTGATCAATTCATGACTGAAATCGTTCTCAGAACAAAACTCTAAATAGAAAATGCATATATTTTATCACAGTTTTTCCTTATCTAATACAATATATTATGGATACAACAAGGTGACTGGAATTTCTCATTCGTTATCTCCTGTTGTTGATAGAACAAGAGTTCAATTTGAATTAGTTGTTTCAATAATTGTTTATTCAGGTAGCTGAATGTTTTGAGTTGCGCTTGCTTTTTCGTCGGTAGCTGGCAATACTGCACCATTCATTTATTCATTAAGTAATGTACCAATGGAAGTAATGTATAATATTATACTCAATGGAAGATCCAACAGACCCACGCTCAAGAAAAACACATTATTCCAACATAATTCTAAATAATTTAAAACATAAATCTAGGATATTGTAGCATATGTATTGTATCCTACAAGTAGCATATTTTACATTCAATCTACATCAACTACAAACATTCATAACAATTGACAAAGGTGGTAGCAACAACTGACAAATATACTGTAATAGCAACAATTGTAAATATAATAGGAAAAACTGTCAAAAGAGATATGAACGCAAGTTCGGCTTCATTTGTCATGCTCAGAACTTTGTAAACAAGTGAACGTCTCGAGTCTCTTTTTAGCTCGCAGATCGTGCCATGGATCTGGAATCAATTTTCAATAGGCTGGCCGCTGTTTCGAGAATGGTCAGTCATGGCATGGCAGAGAAGAGGCACGACGGGTCAAACAAATGCAAATTTCCGCTCAGCACGCGATTCAGATATTTACACCAGCCAGAGCAGTTATAATGCCGTGTGTGCTGGCCTACTCTAGGTGCGGGCTTTCATGATTTTTACAAATTCAGAACTGATTTTTTTCTACATCCTCAAATATTTTGATCGTGGCATCTGAACTTGGAAATTGAATTATGCTTACTTCATCACGAATATTACTATTATATTTCCAATTCATCAATCAATCATTCAACCATTTACAAAGGAGAATACTATAAAAACACAGGAGAATACTAGTTGAAACAAAATTTGATGTTGAAATTGTTCATCTATGAACATATCACTATAAATGATATTCACTTTTAGTATTAGATCACTATATTGTTTTCAAGAGGTTATTGATTTTGCATGTTTCTTTCAGATTTTGTACTCATTAGTTTAGATTCGAAACTGATTTTGTACAGTAACCATGAAAATTAAACCTTTGACTGTGGCATTGATATTCAATTTTGCCTATTGAGGAAGTATGATTATTGAGTATGGTTATTCAGGAATTATTGAATCCTTGATGTGATATTCTCCATGCAATTAGAGCAACAATAATAATTTGGAACCGACTTTCAATTCAAACACAGGGTGTCGATAATAATTCAACACACGGAAGACTAGCGAATCGGACAGTCACATAACTGCAAACCGAGAAATCGCTATAACTCAGTTTGGATTTTACAAAACTAGGTAACATTTTCTCCAGCATGAAAAGCTCTAAATTTTCGTACACGTTTTTGTAGAACATACAATTTCTTCAGTAATTTCTAATTGAAAATTTCAGTCAGCCGTCATTTTGAAAAATTCAATTATTGGAGAGATATAAGATTACTATTTTGTAGCCCACATAATTATTATTCAGTCTACCAAATTTCACAATAAAATCGATTTTCATAGGGAGTCCCAGGGATATAAAGAACAACTTTCGAATAGAAATACCTTAGATATTACTACACAAACCTCATTACCAACGCGCAAGTAATCAACTTATGTGGGCATCATCCGCAGAAAAAAATACTGTTTTTTGAAATTCAAAGGCTTTCTAAAATGAAACAGTGATTTTCTTCACATGAAATTTCAACACAACACGATCTTTCCGAGGTATTCAATACGAACTGGATTCTCTTGGACACGTGTTTCTGTATACAGCACAGCTTAAGATTATCTAGGACGTTGGCAGTGCGGTAAAGTGTACTTTACTCAGGTGAAACGGGCAAGCGGACCTAAGGAAGTAGCGGATGGCTAAGCTCAGCTAGGCCTACCACTGCTATCTAGAATTGCCACCGGCTATTAGCAATTTGTAGAATTACAGGGCTGTGGCTGTGTTCGAGTGAGAGAAGGCACCAATAACAGAAAGAGATACGGTGGAAGAGAAAGAAGAGAGAGTGAGTGTGAAGCAAGAGAGAACTTATGCTGAGAGCTTCGCACGCACCCTTCATCAAGGCATTCCAGCAATCGTTAGTCCACACTCTCATTGCTCAAACTTATAGACCCGCCCGCATTGCATTTATCTTGATGCTTCTACTGCTGAACCCTGCGCGTCGTTCTGCAAATCCCTCCAAAATTACAATCATATGAAATGTCCCGTGTTGAATTCAAGACTTGCGAAATTACTTCTACTGAAATATTACAGGTTCTCGAATTTTGTGTTCCAAAATAATGCGGTAATGAATAGATAATGAATTGATGATTGATTGTACAGGAGATTTCCAAAATTCTTAAACTGAATCAGAAAAAATGTATTTTGCTGAGACTTTATCATTTGTATTTGAGTTGCAACATGAGTGTTAGAGTCATGGAGAGCTTCATCCTGAATTATCCTAAATAAAATAATAATTCCGTGTAACCTCGCTGGCTCAGGTCTGGTGTCAGAGTTTTCAGGTCACTCCTGATTAGTTCAGGGTCTCTGACGTGATATAAGATATACTAGTAGATCAAACAACTCTCCCATCAGGAAACGCTTATCAGAATAATGAAAACAAAGAAAAAAGCTTGTAAAACAAATATTTAATAGGCCTACTAGAGAATTAAGGAAAAAAAATCATTTAAAGTATCGAATATTTCTCTTCATGATAATATTAGCCATATTCAGAGACCTCCGAACAAAGTTGATTCAATAAAATCAAAATGAACAAATAAGAGAAAGAGGCAAATGAGTGAAGTTGACGAGTCGAGTTCCGGGTATCTGTCTTCTCTGTTCTAAATTTTTATAAATTTGATTGACATCATTCTCGCACGTATACTATTGCCATACTTTCTATTGAAATCGTTGAATTTATTTATTTTAATTTATGAGTCAAATCAATCACAGTTCAATTGGAAATGAATCCAATCTCATTATACTGTAATATTCAATAACTTACTACGTTTATCTGGGGTTATTCTCAATCCAAACATCTAAATAGAGGTAGATCGAATTGAGGTTAAGCCAAGCGGATAACAAAGTTGGCTAATGCTTCAAACTTGTATGTTATGATACTGAAACAATCTAGAAAACTGTTCAACATTCATGACATTCTAAATCTCTTACTGTACGGTATCGTATTACAAGTTGACTGTGCGCCTGCTACCGTGTGTTTAGGATAAGGGAGTACACACTGTAACATTGTTGATAGAACGAACGAAAAGTTTCAACTTTCGAAATTAAGTTTGATGAAGCGTGCTGCGCTGAAATACTGAGTCATTAACTTGCGTTCAAAGCTAATTAGAATTATAAATTATAATGGTCTTGTGAGCTTGGGGGGCAATTCGTTGTCTAGTATTTAATCGTTGAGACTCAGGAGCTGGATAATAAATACAGAACGAAGGCGAGGAGAGATTACAGGTCGTGCTTGGTTTACATTCATTATTTCTGCTCGCATGTGCAGCGCACACAGCATAAATCTGAGCAGCGCTTAGAAAGAACGAGCTCATTAAGCACATGAGTGAAGATGAAGACGTTATTGGTGGGGGAAGGACCAACGCTAGGGCTCAGGCCTGTAGTGCCTATCCAACTTTCATGACTTGATTCGAGAATGCTTGATGCAGCCTTGTATCATACTGCATAGCCGACATACATAACTTAACGCGACTGCTACTGTCTTACTATAGCTCCTAATTAAAATTATAGTCGAATATTACTACTTCTAACTATTTTCCTCTTGTTAATTGTGTTAAACGTGTTAATGTTACATCTTATTATATCCTGTTATTTTTATTCTGTCATCCGAATTTGGATGGGAATATAATATCACATCCAACTATTCTCCTTAACACGACAATGCAACATTTCCCAAATGCATATTTATGATAACTGTGCGTTATTAGCTATGTTCATTATTATATTCCTAGTTTTGTTAAATGAAGCTTCTAACTTGCACAGGGAGGCCTTTGGTTGAACAAGATGAATATTTGATCAGCAATTAAGTTCCAGGCTGACATTTTAATAATGTACTGGGCTATCCCTCTCAGTTTTGACACAGTCAGTTAGAACTGACACAGCTTAATGAGTCTATTATTCAAAATAGTTTTACGATGAGAAATTTTGAAATGTTATTTTATTACTTCTTTCTGAATAAAGTATATCTGAGTTAGTAACAACACATAATAATATTAAAGGAAAAATAATAAAACACAACCCAACACAAATTATTATAGTGCGAAAAATTTCTTTTCACTTCATATCATAAATTCAATCATAAATTTTCACTTTGTATTGTAAATTATTTTTTGATGAATAAACTGATTTTATTCGATTTTATACTATGCGAATAGAGTAATATTATTATAATTACAAATATTTTCATAATTATTATATTCCTCGTACACTATTCCTGGAACGGGAATTCAATTGTTGAAAAAAAAACTTTTTGTGTTGCATTACACATCAAACTTTCAGAGACAAATAGCACTAGGCTGAGAATAATTTTTCTCTCTCAAATCATAATATCCCATATCATGAAATATTCCATCTTAGGAATTCCCATCCCATGATAACCCCATCCCATATTATCAAATCATGATAATCCGCATTGCACTAGTACTAAGAATTTAACGTAGATAAAGTTGAGCACCGGTTAATCTACAATATTCCAGGAACTACACAGGCTTCTACGAATTGATGCAGATTACATTGTTGCATTTCAATAACATGGGCGGAATTCTATTTATGATCACATGAGGAAATCATGAATAAAACAGGGAAGCTGCAGAAAACTTATTCTGGTTTGGTGTTTTCGGCGTAAATCAGAATTTGACCTTCTACTGCTTGCACCTCTGTTCACTTTTAACAGAGGCACGCCTCGCGCCTCGAACAACAGTTTGTACCAATCACAGCTGAACATTTGGGTTGAAACTCACCTGTACAGCGGAATGCCAACGTTGTCGCGAAACCAGAAAACCATGTAGAGCTTATCGTGTCCGGGAGGAGTGACGTTGCAAGGCAGCTCCACACTCTTGCCCTCCACAGCTTGCACATCCACGCTCACAACTGCAAACAACAAAATACCTTACGTCAGTGGCAGACACTTTTTGAACACAACCATTGCAACATCTGTCGACAAATTTCAACAATCATCATAAATCATACAGCAACGAAATGAGCACTTTCAATCCACGAAAGGACGGAGTTCAGTTCAACCTGTAATAGAGCCCTTTCATTATTATAATTACATAGTATTTCATTCAATCATTGTATAGCTAGCTATACAGATACACACCTTCTTTCCTGACTTGGCACACGACAAGTAAGTGTTCAGCTTCCTGTATTTCTATTGAAATTAAATAATCAATTGCACTAATAGTCAACAAAGTAAAAAGGAAATTCAGAAAAATCTTTCCACTCGATTATGAATGTTGGTTTGTAGTGTTATTGGTTTATAGTTTATTGGTTTGATTATAAATTATTGGTTCATTATTGATTGACGCCATTAGAATTTTGAGCAAATTTCATTCATGTGCAATTATTTGTTATGGTCATTCTGAATTAGAGTACTTTTAGCACAATAAAAAGATTTAACTGAAGGCATTTTATTGAGTGATAAATCTGAGTTCATGTAGAATGATTAGATTTTAAAAAGATTTCCTCACTCTGTCCTCAAGAAATATCATTTTCAATTATCTGATAGATCATTAAATTCGAGTAATTCATTGTTCGATTTGAGCATGTTGAATTAAATAAGGGTCTATCCGATCCATGCCTGGAAGCCCACTCAAAGAACTCAAACGGAAATAAGATCAAAAGCGCACAGGAAAAATCAGATTTTGTTCGCTGATGTAGAATGCATAGGTTTTTCTTGGTAGCTACATAATATTTTCCAGAAATGAATCAGCATCTTTACTATGGTGAAACATGGGTGAAAACGAGGCCAATTTGTAGTTTGAAAGTTCAGCAGTGTGCAGTTATTCTATAAGAAAGAGCTATTACCGAGAGAGCCTTCTGGGAGCTCAAAGAGCAGCACTAAGAGAGCAAATATCGGGTAGTATAGAAATTGCCGTATCAAGATAAGTGGACAAAGGTCGGAATACATTTCAAACGCGGAAGAAAGGTAAAAGAGGTGAAAAAAGGAAGAGGGGCGATGGTGAGGAGCTTGCAGGGTCAGCTGAATAGGCCTGGAGTGATGGAGCATCTAGGGTCTAGGGTGGAGTGACCTTTGGAACACCTTCGGGGGGGAAAGGGGGGCCTGGGCCAGGAGTCAGGGGTCAATGCAGTAACGACCTGTTTTAAAAGTCGAACGCAGGCTAACTTCTTCAAGCTGGCAAACTTTACGAATACGTTCTTTGAAAAAGGCGATGGAATATGTTGCGAGCGAATGTCATTAGTCATCCCACCCTCTGCCCTACCTCACATGCTCCAAAGAATAAGTTCCTAACTTGCCATGAATCAACACAGGTGAAGGCGCTGGTCTCTCAAGAATTACCTGAGAATGTTATTGTTGTATTGTTTCTTCCAGCATGATGTTGGAACATTCTTGTTCACATGTGCTAAGTTGATATATTATATTTTCTATTATTATTTATCATGTTGAAAAATTCTAAATAGACTTACTATTAGTATTATTATGTATTCTTCAACTCTCAAAAATGATGGTCTGAAATATAATTTGATGTAAGTAAAAATATAGATCCGATGAAAATATCGAACATAGCGATAAAATATCGAAAATATCCATTGTAAGTGAACGGATATCGATCCGTTTCAATTATTTATCAAGAAGTTTCAATGTAGAATTATCATAAATAACTAACAAATACTAGTACAGAGACTATCAGTTGAATATAAGGCGATGTTTGGTAAATTCTTGTCCTCCGTAATCATCGAATTCAATTTTGTAACAGATTTTTCATAAAACATAAAACTTCAATTGTTTTTCAAAAACATCATTGTTGAAAAATAGACTATTATATCACGACATCTTCAAATTCTAATGTCATTAATGAACCTATTCAAAATACTGCTTGATATTGGAAAGTCTTGTCCTACAACCTTCAACTCAATCGAAATTCCTTGTTAAAAAACTATCAATGTTTGAAACTTGGACTGATATCACAACAATACCCAAAAATAATTTTCATAGAATAAATATTAATAAGAAATATCCATCATTATAGTCACATTGCCATGTATCCATGTCCATTACTTTAAATAATGATAACAAGTAATGATATTACTTCAACCTACAATAATTAGAATGGTTAATGATCATCCACCTTTGCTGATTCAGTCAAGTGGTTGTGAAACTGGCAACCAGCTGGTAGGCCTGAGCCTACATAGGGCTGTTGAGCCATTGACAAACAATAATTAGAATCAGAACCTAATTGGAAAATAATTTGCAGCTGTTCATTTATTCATTTATCTAGTAATTTACAAATTGTAATTAATTACTTAAATGGAGTAATAATTAATTTGTACACTTAATGAAAGGTGCAACAGGCGTACGCCCAAAACCCCCTTTTCCAAATCAAGAAAATACTGGATCTAAATCCAATGGATCAATAAATAACTAACTCTAGCTTATGTAACACATTTCATAGTCACTAATTCCTCTTCTTACTTCATTTGAGAAAATGCCTACTGCCTAAATAATAATCGGTAACATCTATACAAGAGAGGTGATGAATTAGATGTTGAACAATGATGCTTTCAACGTTATTAGGTGGATCCCAAGTGATCAACGACGGTTAGCGGTGGCTGAGTGAAAATGCCATCAGAACAGAAAAAGCGCGCTCGTGACCCAGGATGCGAGACCATCATCCCGGTTGTATCCAATGACATTAACACAGACGCTCTTCTAGTGGGTCCTTCAGCGGTGCTTCCTTTTTGTGGCCATTACACGATGGAGGCAGGCAGGCGAGTGCTCCATGAATGTTCAGATGCTTGTAGCTGCTAGGTGTCAAGAGGGAGTCGAGTTTCGAGATGGGGTGAAGTGGCTGCTGAGAAAGAGAGGGAGGACAGACCAAAAACCAGCAGCAAGACAGAAAAACAGAATAGGAGAATTTGTGGGGCGGGCACTTCCGGTCGGATAATCATCATCATCATCAATGCCGGACACATCCTAATTCGCTTTTTCCTCGTTCAACACAAATCCTACAAGCACACGCACTCACTTTTTCTCCAGCATCTCCTTTTTCAAGTTTAATCTGTACTTGGCCGGTTTTGTTGCAACCAATTACAAACGCTTAGCGGTCGGACAGCAGGCACCAAAAAGAAATTCCTATGCTTCTCAACAAGCCTTGAGCTACATCTTACATGGAAGAAATGAGTTTTGTCTTCCAGTGGCGAGGGAATTTGAAATGTCTGAGATAATTTGTCAAGCTGATGGAATTTGATGAGAAAAGAGTTCTCAGTAGGCGATGTTTTCAAGAAGTTGTATTTCAATTTAGGAGCATATCGTGAGCCCGTTGAATTTCAATTTGAAAGCATATCATGAGTTCCAAATGATAACTGTCTGGATTATTGTTCATGATGATGACTGAGAATGCTTGTTCAGTCAATTTAATTTGATAACAATGAAGTTCATTGTACAGTGTGGTGGAGATGACCGGAAATTTTGAAATAAGACGAATGAGAGAATCACAAGGGTGAAGAAATGGACTTTTAATGTTCAAAGGTGAAAATATAAAGCAAAATACTAGTCATTAACACTGTTCTAATAAATTGATCTCAATTCTTCTAGAGAGTATATTTCACATGATGGCCATTCGAACCTATGCATTTCTGGAAGCGAACGGCGAGATTCGCATTTGGAATAAAGCTCATTTCCATAGAAGTAATTATCTCATATAGAGGATGAGAGTGCATGCTTTTGGATAGTGGTTATCTTTGTAACAAACAAAATGGCAAGTATTCCTCTTTTTTCCACCATTATAAGTTGAAAGTTCATTCTTGTTATCTTTGTTCGTTTCTCTGCGCTACCCTGTGTACATCAAATCATGTCAGTGCGTCATTTATTTTTTCCATGTTGATGCTTTTATATTATGAGAGATGTTCTTGGTTCATTTGAATACAATCATACGTCATATTATATTTATATTCTATAGTATCTTGATTTATTCATAGAAATTTTATGTATATTTCTATGGCAATGAAGTGAATTTCTTAATTTATTATACTTGATAAACCATTTCTACGTACTCAAACATGGTTCTTAGCGAATTGCTTCAAGTTTGACTGGGATGACGTCTGTCGTGGATTCTATATCATATGGAATAGTTACAGTTTGCAGTCATCCAACTCTAATGATTATATACGTTGCACTCTAATATATGAATATTATAGTATAAGTTCAACTTTATAACTACGGATGAACCAACTAGTTTAACATCAATATTTCCTTATTAGACATGAAGTGCGGTGAATGTGATTACCGTCTAGGATATTTATAGGCCGATGGCGGCCTCTGCGAAGTTTGTGGCCTGGAAACTTCAACAGCCTGCATGGTTTTGGCTGATTCGTGCGGTTTTCCGCCGTGAACCGCCAATTCCGACCGCAGCCCATATCACTGGCAACCGCCTTGCACCAAACCGAGACGCCTATCATAAATTTCATCCTCAAGTCTCTACTGAACCGCTTTCTTGCCAATACATTATTGCTCCATTCGTACATCACACAAGTTAATTTTCTCACTGTATTCTATTACTCAGTGAATAAAGCTAATGTATAGTGGAATATTATAATTTGGTGGATTGCCAATTACTGTTATTATGTCTCGATGACAACGGGTGATGTGCAACGGAGGACGCTGTGTTATTTTATGATGAACTTATGATGAACTCACGATGAACTTATGATGTATTACTTTATGTTATGTTATGTTAGGACAGAGCTGAGCATAACATCACCCGTTACCATGATAGAAATGTTAAATAACTCGTGAAAAAGTGATGAAAATTCGTCATCCGCCAAATTAGAAGTATTTCACCATAAGCTCGAATGTAATTTCTCAATCGATTATAATAATAATAATAATTGAATGAGAATCAATACTAAAACTCATTTTTACTATGGAATCATTCTCACGACGAGATAGAGGAGAATGTAGGAGTATGACCTGCTCCAATCAAACCCTCTGTAATTGATTTTCAAGAGATACTACTAGATTTTGAATTTCTCAAAAACTATTCTTCCCCATTTTCGCATGAGCTTCTCAACTTTGTGAGAAATTGTAGGAGATACAGAAACAGACCTGTATTCCAAGTAGGAATACAGAACAATGTGTTATAAGAAATTATTGTCAAAGAATAGCAGATAAACACTTAGCTAATAGAAAAATAGAAAAATACAGTATTTCAAAAATAATCTCTTGATCGCAGAGCTCACAATAATCGAACAGTACAGGGAAAACTACACTTCCCTCCAACATAGATGAAATATACAGTATAAGCATGAAATAATAATGTCTACACAACTCCAGATCTAATCATGTCTAGTCATCGCCTATCCACTTTTGGAAAAATAACTCTTTCGAACATCCAACACAGTCGGAAGCACCTCTAAATGGTGGAACGCTTGTTGAAATATTCAGTGGTGACAAAAGCTGATGTTGACAAGGTGAAGAGTGAGAGACAGAAATGGGAAAGTGAGTGAGAGAGAGTGAGAGAGAGAATGATCACGAAGACACACGTCTTTGCAAGTTTGCACGGCGGATGGTTTTTGGAAAAGGTGTTCAGCTTGCTTGCTTGTCGCACATGCATGGGCCATTCCAACATTTACGAACTGATAATGGGGTTTCCTGCCTTCGGAATAAATAAGAAAGAGGAAAAGAAGAAGAAAGGAGAGGATGAGGGAGCAAAGAGAAGAACTGGGTGAGGAAACAACGCGATCTTAGCAACAAGAAGATGAACTAGAAGATGGAAAGAAGAAACATGATTGTGTTGGGAAGATAGGGAACAGAAAGAGGAAAAATCGTAAAATTGAGGTCAAGTTTAAGACAAAAAAATTCATTTCAATGAGGAAACTTAAAATTAATTTAGCAAGTGATAAAAATAGCAAAAATAAGATTGTAATGGGAGGAGAGAGTGAAAAAACGGGAACAATGTGAACATTGAGGACGAATTCGCTGACTGATTGCAGAAAAATCAACTTGAATTATATCGAGAATAGGAAAAAACATGATGAGGTGACTACAATAGAGTGAGAGTGTGGGTAGGCAAGGATATTATGATGTAGAGAAGTGATAGTCTTATTATTTTTCAATACATGGGCTACATACTGAAAGCGATGATGGGAGGGGTAAGAGAATGAAATTTGAATAAGGAAGAGAAGAAGACTATTAAAAGAAAGATGATGATAAAGTAAAACATTCGAGTTATTTGGAGGAAAACAATAAATAAGTGAAAGAAAACATAGAAGAATAAGAAGAATAAAACAGGAGAAAGTTAATGAAAATTAATACAGAATTTGCATGAGGGAGAAAATAAGTATTGGTATCATTTCAATTTCAAAGAAGGTATGCAAGCAAAACAAATCAAGATGGAAGAGGAGAAAAAGAAGAAGAAGAAGAAGAAGAAGAAGAAGAAGAAGAAGAAGAAGAAGAAGAAGAAGAAGAAGAAGAAGAAGAAGAAGAAGAAGAAGAAGAAGAAGAAGAAGAAGAAGAAGGTGAAAAGAACAAGAAGAACAAGGATATCAAGCAGAACAAGAACAAGTAGAACGTTGATGGAGGTGTAAGATGCAGATGCGACAGTTATAATGCAAGGTTGAGTTGGAGCAGTATGTGGAATGTAAGAGGTGTAGAAGAGGAAGAAGAATAAGGAAAGGAAAGAAGAAGAAGAAGAGTATGCGAACGGATCGTGTAGGCATCCAGGTGAGAAAGACGTGCTGACAGTTCAGTTGTATGCATGTAGGTAGGTGGCATGGTCTGAGTGGCAGGTGTCATTAGAGAGATTCTCTTTTTGCGTCGCGACATCGGTTCCCCCCTCCCCTCCCCGCCGTGGAAACCATCCACCCTTTCCTGAGCACTGAATACTCCCAATTCCCACATGGCAGGCCATACGAATAGTGCATGCATTTCCTCTTCTGGTTCCCCACAATCTTCGAAATCTCTCTCGCGCCATTCAAATCTTGGCTGCCAACGAGACGCAGAGACAGCCCGACTCATTTTTTATTCCACCTTGCCTGCACACAGAAAGCTTTCCTCGTCTCTATTTTTGTGAGGGCGCGGAATGTGAGATGAGTTATTTGTCGCTGCTGCTCTCTCAGTGTTTATCGCACGTGAGAAAAGCTCATGATTTGTTTCGTATGTTGGCGACGGCAGAGCGCTGTAAGAAGGTGGATGGAGAGCGTGACAGACTGCCAACAGCAAAGTAACACTCTGATGAACGCCACGCGTCACTGACACACCACTCGATGTGTCAGCAACAGCTTCCGGATCGTGTACTCAATATGGCTTGGAAGATTGCAAGAAGATTGGGTGGGGTTATGAAGTTTTAACGTACTATATCATAGGAGAATAAAAAATCTCATAGTGTGGTGTGAACCGCACTTTGTTTTACTGTGATTATTATCAACTTGTTTGAAAATTGTTTTGGCAGAGAGAACTTCACAGAGAGAACTTTGGGTGTGATGATGCCCACATAAGCTCTCGAGTTGAAAGTGGATGACAGGGTAGATGATTATTACAGATCGATGCACCTACTGCTCAAGGTGGGTTCCCACCTCGATGGTTCCAAGCCAAATAAAAGCAATTTTGATTCTAATATGTGAATGTCATTATGAGGGAATGTTGAATTGAATAAGGAGATTGGAAGCTGTTATAACCAAGAATGTATTAAAGTAACGTGATATCGGTTTAGGTTACTACACTTTTTTCAATACCAGGTAAATTGCAGATTCACAGTTTTTAAATGCTCTCTTGCATCACATGTCTCACCCTAGCGTTACCATGCAGCTTTAACATCATCCATCAAGTGGTTAAAAATTTGTTCGAGTTTTTCAGAAATTAGATCTTCTTTCTGTGAAAAAATTAATCAATACTTTGGGTGTAAAGTGGGAAGTATAGATGTAAAGAGTGACCGAGTTTAAGTAGCTGAAAGAACTTACTGTATGAACTTGATAATTATATTGTGTATAGATTGGTAAGAGCAATTTTTATATATGCTTAAGCAATACTGTTCTATCAAAAAAAATATTGTATGAAATACAATTTGATAGAAGTGTAGTGGAGAGATGAAATTTCAAAAAAAAGTGGATGAAGACTCATGAAGATTTCATGATTTCAAAATTTAAGTGATAATTTATAACAAGGTTGAATCACTCAACTCAATATTATGTTGAAAGTGGGAGTATGGACCTACTTGGATGTGGAAAATGTCAAAGCTTTTCCATGAAAAAATGTCGCGAACTATTAAAAAATCATGATAAACTTTCAATAATTGAAAGAGAGAGTAATATTATTCTATTTTTGTGAGAAATAAAATCAATAGTTGAGTAGTGCGAAGCGAGCGTATGATAAAATTTTAATATTCTAATGGAATAATTCTTTGATAATCAGTTAAAATTATCAGATTAGATTGATGAACGAATTATTGCGGTTTAGCATTGACTGTAGGTGACCACTCATTTTTACTATTCCGTTTCTACTCACTACATGTATTCTGACCGAAGAATACATGTCCCATTCATGTCCCATTGGGCTGACAATACATTGGAAGATAATACGGTGTGGGTATGAAAAATTGAAGAAAACTAACAATACGTATAAGACCAACAATATCCAGTCTCACCTATCATTCTGTCCAAACAATAGGGATTTGAAATGTAGGAAGAGTTGTAACAGAATGGAAAGCTGCGATGGTAAAAGAGTTAGGTATCCGCTGAAGATGTCTGGAGAAAGTGATCGGATCAGAGCTCTGAAGAGTAATCTAGAAACGGCATCTTTGGGGATCAACTCGAAAAAAAAACGAAATAGAAAGTGAAAACCTGAAGTTGGATTTTCTGTTGTCGGTTTTTTCGCATCATCCTCATTCTGTTTCACTTTTTACCTGCAGGGAACAGAGATACTCCAATCCTCCCACAATAAAAAACAATGATAGAGAATGGTATCACATGGAGAGGAACAGAGAGAGAAGTATGTCTGTTAGGATCATGCTCAACTACTTCCAACTAGTGCGTAATAAATCTTGAAACACTTCAAATTAATAAACTATCACATTTACTCTTATGATATATGACATAGCCTAGATTTAAATTGTTTGTTCAAATTTCAAATTAGAAAAACTTCTCACAAACAGGTTTTGGCATAAGCCTGTTGTAATCTCTTTGTGAAAGATTGAATTATTGAATCAATGATAATTATTTATTGATTATGTTATTTGATAGTGCCATTGCTACTCCTTGATTTTTCTGCATAAGACAGTACACGATCATAGAAATCTCCGTTAAAAAGTAGTTTTGTAAATCAATTCATCAAACCCGCCAAAAAAGAGATATGGATTTTTTAAATAGTTTTTGATTCTTTTTTCAAAATTTTGGAGTTGTACATAGAATGGTAACGAAACGTTCTTTGCTTCATGCCAGAGATTTAATTATTCCAAAGATGAAGTTATTGTTATGAATTTTGCTCTCAATCTCAATAAAGTTTTTCAAACAAAGATGAGCCTTGATTCTCATTATAGACAGGTGATAAGAATTTGAATTCTGATTTCAGCTTAAATTTTCATCCTGCAAATTAATTTCTAAGATTATTAATACCGTCGTCATGAATTTGAAATAATTTCAACGAGGAAAGTAGTTATTAGAGACAAACAGTTCAAATGACTGATATAAATGACAAGATTGTACACTATCCCATTCCACGGATCACTTCTCCATCTTGTACGTTCACCCTTGTTTCCTATCTACTGTATCTGGCGTTTATTGTTATTTGCACAATTCAGCTCGGCCCGACAAGCCAGGCTTGCAAAACAATTTTAATTTTCGGAAAGTCAATAAGTGACAACGCTTTGAGTACGCATCACAGATAATCCTCAAAGACAGAACTCGACTGTGTGCCTTCCTCTAACAGTTAGATGGAATTGGTGCAATTCAGTCATCTCTGAAGCAGAAAAGCAGCTAACACTGAAAATTGTACTTCGAAAAACTTTTAGAGAACTAAATGTCGCTTATCGAAGATTCGAATTTTATCAAGTTTCAAAAGTATTTGACAGCCAAACAGGAAAACTTGCTTTCATGTAATATTATATCTTTTTCAATGCTCTCTTTTCCATTCAATGTTAACAATATTATTTTTATAATGTATATTATTTCTGTTTATGTGTAACTGAATAGAAATAAATGTGAAATATTCTAAAATACAGTTCACAGCCGAGTAGAATTGACAAAAACATTGTGTTTTCATTTCAATTATTGAATAAATTTGAATTTAGATATCAAAGCTTTCACAATTTCCTTTCTCTATTGATTTTGGTGATAATGTCTTGCTCTGCTGCCTCTATAATTATTTTTTATCGTATGGCTTTTTATCGGTGGGGAGACCCTAAATTTCTCTAAATTCATGGGATAGAACAAATCCACTTTTATAAATTCGAGGAGAATAAGGTTTTTCAAGTGGGAATCATTTCAAGCTAACAATAATAATATATTATTCCTTTTTTAATAACAATTATGCATTAGCATTTAACAAGTTTAGCAATGATAGTAACTGAATCGATGCGCTGAGGATGTTAATAATTCATGTTAACTCTTTGCTCAAACTGAATGCTACATTGAAACTACTACTGTATTTAGAAATAAGAGAGTTTTAAATGGTTTTAACATGGAGCGATTAGTGACATTTGAATAAATCGTACAATTCTGATGAATTTACCAGTAGGCAGAATTTACCGTTCGACTGTTAATCGGATTTTTCTTCATTTTTAACAGCTTCGCCTTTCAGGAGATTATCATCAACGAGTCCATTATTTATTCTCGAGGTCCAATTGTAGAAAACCGTTGAAAAGAGAAAAAGCAGCTTTAGAGAGAGATTCTGGAGCGAGAACTCGGAATAAGTTGGAATAAGTTTTGGTTTTGTTCATTACAACAGGGCTAACTTGATCATTCACAGGAGAGGAAAGTAAAAATTAGCATTTTAATTACCACTCAGTGGGACTCCGTGGAAGGTAAGCTGTTTTGAAGGACTAGATATTGGAAAAATTGTAGAAATACAGAGCTTTAGGGAGGGTTGCGTGTTGAAAGGTCTTAATAGGAATGAAGCTGAACCAAACTGAATAATGCTGAGAAGGACACAATTTTTGTGATAACAATAACTGCATCAGAAATATATTCGAAATAACGTAAATACTGTTATGGATTAAGTCTTTCAAAGTTATAAAGAAAGGTTTTGTGGTAAGGGTGGTAATGGAGGAGCAGTGGAGATCTACACTCCCAACATCACAAAAAAAAACTGTTTTCAACCTTAAGATTTCAGTTCAAAAATTTGCATATACCATCACAAAACAATAATATTGTGACAGTTATTGCTTTGTGATGACAATATTGTGTCAAGAATTTAGTGAAAATTGAATAAATAATTTTTTTTCAACGATAGATTGCTATCCAGTCTTGAGATTAATGAGACTTCAGACTAAATAAATGATGATAATAAATAAACGATTTATTTTATAAAACCACTATCACTACAAATACAAATTGAAAAACATTTACAGTTAATAATACAAAAAATTGTTAGTAAAAAATCAAAACAAAATTATTGTAGTACATGTGTTTCTGTTTGGAAAATTGACCTACTCCTCTATGGCAAGCCATGTTCTAGAGTACAGAAGCCTCAAGGTGATCAATTAGTATAATCATGCACAAAACGTGAGTAATTTATTACTCAAAAATATATATATGTTAATCCAAGTTCATATAGAAGTGAGAGAAGATGAATAAACAACATCACGATCGTGCAATGTATTATATAACCTAAATATGAAAATAGAACAGATTGTATCAAGCATTGAGTAGGATAAACGTGTACTCATAATAGAATTAATGAATGAATATGTTACAGCATGAGTATAATAATGTACAAATTGGCTCGTTTCTTGAGTAGGCTGTTGGCTGGTGATGTACATTTATCACAGTGCCTCTTATTATTGGCTTGTTAAGGGCGGAGATACTGTTGGGGGTGAGAAGGGTTGATGTGTATTCCAGTTGTCGCGCATTCACAGTGCAAGAGGCAAAACATGCTTGTCTGGCAAACCCACAAGGTAAACGCCGCCAGCCACCACCACGCCGCGTCAATGCAAAACCTACATTCAAACCTCCCTCCAACCCCAACCCCAAGCTCGCAACACAAGTTGCCGTCTTGCCAACGCACTGACAATGTTTCACAAATCATCCTTATTACTATTATAATGTAGGTTGCATGGAATTCAATGTAGGTTATCCTTCTGTATGTTATCTCATGTGTAATACAATAATTATCTAAATGCAAGATCTTATTTACACCACACACGTTATCTTTGAATGTCAATGAAGGAATTTCTTTTTAAAAAATCATACCTCTTCGTAGTACGTTATGTTATCTTATGTACAATGTTATCTTTTTGCAATTTCATTAAAGGAATTTCATTAAAACAATCATATATCATTAATTTTTATGTTGTACAATATTGAATTCGCCTCTTTGCTCAAGTGGGAATATTCCATTTATGTGGGATTTAGTGGGACCTTTCAACTTTCCAACATCAGTTTCTATGCAAAGCATTCTCAATGTTTTTTGAATAAATTTTATCTCTATAAGACTACAGAGTAGGCTATTTAGAGTTACATTTATGATATCTTTTTGCACTTGTTTTTCAAAGATAATTGAGAAATTTAATGAAAGAAATTATATTTCAATTCATCATTTGAACTCATTCTACTGTTTACCCATGTATACAACATTTTTTAATGAACTTGAAATCAATCTCCTAATCACATGTACTCCATAAAATAAGAAACCTTACAATAATATGAGATTCACTTTGTGATTCATCTGCATAAGGCAAACATAATTTTCCAGGAACATGCAAGCTCAAAATTAATATTCTGTTTTATCAACATTGAATTAATTTTCATTAGACTCATATTCTAATTTTTTCCTAAATGAACTTTGTGAAAATAGAACTGCTTTTTTTACATAAACATGGAAATGAGATTCTATGAATGTGTTTGTAGAAATTTCAATGGAAATTCTTGTTGACTACACAAGGAAGTGGTTCATTTTAGTCTCGGTTCACACGAGCGGTGCGGTGCGGCGCGGCTACAAGCACTTCTATGTGAGAGAGACAGAAGAGCAGCTGGCATAATCTTGGCTCTCTGCCACGCATGGAGTTCGCTGGTGGCCGCGTCGCGCCGCTCCGCTCGTCTGAACCAAGACTTATAGATGTGATTATAATATACATGTATTAATTGTGTGTCATGTACATAAATGTGAATCTTCTCCATTCATTTTCTATAGAAATGTAATTATTCTATGTGAATAAGTTTTTCTGAAGTACCTGGTAGTTTGCATAAGTCAGTTTTGAAAATTATTTGAATGGCAATAAAGATGACACGATTCTGAGATCATGAAGAAGAGTGTGAATAGCGTAGGTGGCTGGTGAATGCAGTGCAGGCTGGCTGGGTGTACTCAAAATGCCGGCTCATCCGGGCCTTAGTCATTGGACCAGGAGTCGGATGCACTCCTATTATTTCTCACTGGCACCATGAATGGATGCCGGTCGCTGAATAAGCGACAACAACGAAACTTTAACGAAATTCTAATGCGAATGAATTGCGACCCAACCCCGTCCTCACTCGGCTTTCGACAAGGTCACGTGGGTGGGGTTTTTGTGCTCGGAGGACCAAAATCGGGTGCGGGGGGATGAAAAAGGGGGTTTTATTGTATGCAGAGAGGAGCATCGGCTCTAAAACAGTGACTCACGGACACCACGACGCCAAACAATAAAGAGACGCCGCTAGCAGCGTACATTTCGGACGCTCGCCTCGCTTCACTGTTCCTGGCTTTGGCCGGACCCGGGGCCAAAGTTCACTCCATTCCCTCTTTGATTTATTCTTTATTACAAGACTCTCTTTGCCCGTCCGCCGCTACCGTACAGCATTTATCATATCTTTATTTGCTATTGTGAAAATTTATTATGAAATACTTCCTTCCCGACAATAACAGTACATCAGCCGGAGGCATAAATTTCCGAAAATAAATAATATACACAAGAGCTTCCACCGAAGCCTCTTCACATTATGAACCTGTATGGCCGCCTCTCTCATTCTGCAGCACTAAAAGTCCATAAACACCGGCGAATTCCCCACTGCGCCATAGCCTAGTTGCCAGATTCATTCACCCACATACACAAATAATCGGTCTTTTACGGCGGTTTCTCAACTCTTATAACAACACTAAGTTTGTTTATAATAATATATTATTCAAAGCTATGAAATAGATGAGCATATTCCTCCAAACGTGGATTTCTTGTTCTAAGGTTGATGCTCACATGAGCCCTGGGCTTTTGCGTGGGTAATAGGGAAGTGTTGGTGAGAGATAGATCCAGCAATTACTTCTCAGGCAGCCGTGACCGCCGGAATTTTATTGCTTTCTTGAACATGACAGTAGATTGTCAGTTTCCTACAATGGATCTTGATCTGGAGGAAGAAATAAGAATCAGTGGTAATTTAACACAGCCCACGATTCATTCACACTTTATGATATTCCAGTCATAGACTAGAAACCTGAAAAGCATTCAAAAACTTAATACAAGATTCCATGCTCATCAACTAAGTTGAGTATTAGCCTACCACTAACTTCTCAATTATGGAAAGATTGTAATCTTGCTCCAGTTAATTCATTCTCAATATTATTGTACTCCTCCTAGCATTCCTTGTGCTATGCGCTTTTGTGGAAATTCATGATTAATACAACATTCAATGAGAATTTCGAACGTTACATGATGTTGACGATTGGATGAATAGATAATTCAGAATTGAATTTTTTTTTAAAGGTACACAATACAGGGAAACTAGAGCAAACAGTGTGAAAATTAAACAAGAGAGAATGCTATAAAACAAATAAATAAGGAAAATTATTTTCGTTGATAACATAATCAATTAAATAACTTTCTAATGGGAGTATGCATCTAATTACTGTACTTATTATTGTTATACTGTACCTCTAAGTAATGTATGTAATGTGTATACTTTTACATATTCTTGTAATTCATTGTGGAAAGAAACTTATTTGAATTTGAATTGTAATTGATATCCTTTTGAGAATTCTGGATCATTATGTCAATAGACTACCAAGTTTCGAGAAGTTCCAGCTGGAAAAAGCCTACCTTGATAGTCTGCAACAGTACTAACCTAATAGAAAGCGAGCCGTTCAGACTTGAAGGGGCAAGTTGCAGCCTGTAATAATATGGTTGGAGTCGTGCTACTGTACAACATGGAGAGTTTCCATTAGATTTAATTGTTAGAAGCGACATTTGTCTAGGTTGAGTTTAATCCGGTCGGCCTTTCTGCTCGGTGCGACGCGAACAATTACTCAGATAATCCAGTTTGGACGAGCGACAGGCATCAGGCAGCCGGGGGATGTTGCCAAACTTCAGAACGTGAATGGAACGCTTAACAGAGGCTAGACGAGTATCGCAACTAGAACTAACCCCTACTCGGCCTACTTACACACTCTTGAACACAGCATGGAGATGCGGAATTTATCCTGATTTCTTATCTCCGGTAAATTTAAATTTTCAATTTCACTTTCCCTTGCATATTCTTGTACTTTGCAGAACCATAGTAAAATTATTATTATTTTTTGAGGGTGATGCCCACATGAGCTTTAGGCTTGTGCGTGGGTAATGAGAAAAATTGTAAAATCTTATAGACTTTGAACATGTAATGGTGAAAAGCTGGAATGAGTTGTAATAATAAGCTGGATGAGTTCATGATAAGTGTAGGGGTGAAACAATAAGAGAACGATTTTTTTCTGTATTCGTGAGAGTTTTATTATAATGTAGGCCTACTGCATTTATCGGACGAATTTTTTAAATGAAATTATGTAAAAAGAAAGTAAATGAAAAAGAAGTTTTAGTTCGATTTACAGCATTAAGGAGCATAAATGGATCCTTAATGCGGTTAATCAAACTGAAATTACATTTTAAATTTTCATCTTTTCATCTAAATTCCATCTAAAAAAATCCGTCCAATAAATAAAGTACATTACAATAAACTTCTCACGAATACAGAAAAGTCATCATTTTTTTACTTTTCCACCCCTACACTTATGAACGACATCCTCAGATTTTGGAGCAGACAGCTGGTTCATGTTGCACATAGACTGACTAATGAATTACTCTATCACAACTTCTTACAATGATCCAACTGGAAAGAAAATCATCAACTATGTTACAATAATGTTAACTTGGATAGCTTAAAAGAGGTTAGCATTCAGGTGAAAATGTCTACAATTGGATAAAATAAATAAGGAAAACAAGTCTCGCTTTCTCGTCTTCTCGATTAATTTGTTCTTCTCATTCCTCAACCATTCTTACACTTTTTGTTACTATTCACTAAATCTGATTACTTTTTTCGCCACGCTATCCTTATAAATTTACTTATACACTACTTGCTTTCGATCCCCGTTTTGCTTGCCAAACATGAGACTAGGCGCGGTTGGATGGATAAAAGTGCAAACAAACGTAAAAATGTCATTACCTTGGCTCTTGTGCCAGATTGAAAGCAGATCAACCCCGTTTAGTTCTGAGCTCAGAGCGTTCTACTAGTGCACTAAAAGTATAAACGTGATGGCCTATAAATACGTGCGTGAAGTCTGCCTCCTCTCTTAAAAATCTTCTCAGTTTTCAGTCGGCTGATGTGATTTTCGATCGTTTCCCAGAATTCTCGTTCAATAATAAACGCCTACTACAACTTTGACTGGAATTCTCCAGCTACCAGCATCTTCGTACGATATAAAATCTTGTCCAAACACTCATTCGATATTAATAATGTTAATAGAGTCATGAATTATAATGTTTTATTCATTGCGTCCCTCACGATTAAAAAAATCACTTTGAACTGCTTGAAAAGTGAAAATTAATTTCAAAGTGTCTACAATTAGGCTAGGCGTACACCGGTTAGTCACACCGATGCAATGACTAATCGGTGTGTGTTGCTTCATAAGCAACTATGTGAAATACTATGACTAAACGTGACTAATCTCGTCTTGTCTTGTCTTGACTAACCGGTGTACGCCTAGCCTAAGATAGAGTGAACAAGTCAAATGGTCAACTGGAATACTTTATTCATCAGTAAACTAATATTGAATCATCCTCAAAGCATTGCAAACGCTTAGAATTCAAACTACATTATATAATTAAAATAATTATTATGAAATTTAATTTTTTATAATAGTTATTATTATGAATTGAAACTTCCGTTTAAAAAGTTTGACAACTGCTTTACAATGAATGATGTGTTTTCGGACGGTTTGTCTATAGTCTGTTCAGGAAAAGGAGAGGCGATGTAAATCAACTTGTGAGTGCCAGAGTCTAGCTATGAGCAGCTAGACCGAGTAGTACTATACAGTAGAACTACTGAAATGATAATACTGTAATTAATTTCCAGACGAGATGCCGTAAATTGGTTTAATTCATTTTAAGTTTGTGTTAAGATTGTAAAGATTCGTATGAAGGAATTAAAAGTGTCTTAATTTACTACAAGTTTATGACAAATCTTACAGAATTTACATTCACTTTTAGACCGTGTTTTGTTGACACTACTGGTCAACTCCAGTGATATATACAACGGTTTTTTGTATTTTTAAATTTTTCATATTTCTCTCCATGGAGAATATCAATCCACCGAGTGTGTTTGAAAAATTGCACGTATGGCTGGCTGCTCTAATGGATGTCCAACCCAGAGGGACTGAAAAACGATTTCATATTGATAAAATGGAAAGTTTCAACCGAACTCCGTACGTACACCTTGTGAAAAAAAGGTTCAAAACCAATAAATACTATTTGTAATCACTTTCTCTTCCCATTTATATTGGCAAACGAATATCCGTTCTGACAACAAGCGACAATTTGAAAAAAAGAGAGGAAACATTGGAGAGTGAGCAGGTTGTCAGAGTTTCCAGTTCTGTGATAGTTGATAATAAACGCTTAGCTGGAAATCTTCCTGATCCAATATTTGCATCGCCGCGTGACAAACTGTTGAATTCCGGAACACCATTTATGCATATTCCTAATACAGTGGTGCGAAAAATGAATTCCCGCATGGATAAATTCATATGAATTCATTAATTTCCTATATTTGTTTTTGTTGGTCAGTATCATTCGATGATACCCCTGCAATACAACACACAAGTTATCGGATTGTTCAGAATTAGCCGAAAAGGACTTAGATACAAGAGAAGTTAGATAGATGAGAAGAAATAGGATTTGTGGGGTGGGTGGGACTGGGGAAGAGGACATTTGGGGAAAGTGTGATAATGACGCTCAGATGAACATATTATTTTGTAATAAATACAAAAAATGTATATATTTGAGCCAGAACAAATTGCAAAAGAAATAATTCCGGTTGGAGAAAATAGTTTATACCTTTCTTGACTATGTACTTAATGGATATCTTCCTAGCACCTTATGAATGTTCTTTTCAATGTGAATTGATCAATCCATTCATAAACCTCAACTGAATCGTTGGTTTGTTTACTTTTATTTTTTGAAACACATATTATCATTGATTCTCAAATGATACCAACTGACTTGGCTATCCAATGAGCCATTACACGACGGATCCGCCTCTTCCGTAAAGAATAAACACTAGTCAAAGTCGCTTTGCAATATTGAAGAACGCTAATATAAGAGATGAAGGAAGAAGTAGGTGAAGTGAGGCAGTGGAAAATTGAAAATGAACGCCTTGTTTTTGTCAAAGGGACTCCGCCCATTGCTGTTTTCGACAGAAAGCCGGGTCCTTTAGGTCTAAGATGAAAATTGCTGTTTCGAAATTGCAGGCAAAGTACTGTAGCTGCAGGTGATCCCATGTACGCCAGAAATGAATACGCGTAAAGAGCAGATTGCCTGCCTGGCATCAACACACACTCATGAGGAAACTCTTTTGATTACTGAAAACGTGATCAAATGAGAAGGAATATGATACGAACGTCAAGAAAATAATGAAAACTCTGAGTACTGGAGTATTGAGAAAGATTCATGATTTATTAATCCAAAGAAAATGATGTTCTTATTTGCTTATTCCTGTTGAGGAATAAATTCAGAACTGTATATATCTAGAAGGATGCTGTACAGTTATTTTCGACGTAAAAAAGTATAATTTTATGATTAGAAGGAAAATTAATCAATGTATCCTATGAAAATATGAGTTGACATTCAGATAAATTGTGAATCGTGAATATTTTTTCAATATTATTCCATGATATTTTGATGAATCGTTGGCCTACCGTTTTTTCTATTTGTCAGAGCTGCTTACTCATCTCATCTAAACGAATAATGAAATGAAATATGAATATGAACTAAATATCAATGAAAAAGAATTATGAAAGCCACCTTGGGTCAAGACATTACTATTCGTATAGGAATGAAGTTGATTGTTGACACATTAAGTGCCATGTGAGTCCACGTTGGCACCACAGGCAAGTGATATGGGCCTACTCCGGCCCCGTGAGTCCACATTGGAATAACGGTGTCATTGCTTCAAGTCATTGCTTCAAGCCCCGTGGTTCTACAGTGGTAGGCAGAGTTTTATTATTCTTGAAAATTCTGATAATGAATATAATAAATATTGATATTATAATGATAGTTACAGAGTTAAGTACAACTTTTCTAGACATTTGCAGAACAATGTGAGTTAAGAATGAGTGTAGATTGACTAAATGAAATTCAAATATTTATTCCAATACACAATATAAGGCTATTCAGCCCATGTTAATCTCTAACGTGTATGGTTGAAGGCAGCAGGAAAGCGATAAGGCTGGAACATTATCTTAATGGAATATGCAATGATCTGAACAACAATATCAGCGAAATCCTATACGAAGGGGTAATAACGCCACGAAAAGTATAGAATGACAAAAAATAAGAAATATCATGACGAGCTGAAGCAAGCAACGGTGCGTGAGCAACATGTATATAGATATATTATTATTGTGGGGAGGGGGTGTGTATATAGAATATATTACAAACAGTTTGCGGATGGATATTAGAATGTGCAATACGGCGATCCATCTTCCCCTGCTGAGGCAGCTGTTGCTGAAGTTCAGGACTCAGGACTCCTTTTCATTCGATCAGGAGCACTTATCCTGCAGGATTGTCGTTTCCCCCTCTCACTCTACTCCTCACTCCTCTCATAAAATACTGTGTGATGAATTGCCTGCCCCCCTCGCCCCTTCCACGTGTGTGGGGTCGTGCCCTAAACTGTCTTCTCAGTTGTGCGAGCAGCAAGGGAACGTGTCGGATCAACCGAAGATATTCTCAGCCGCTTCATGGACAAAGAACAAGAAATTAGATTATTCAGTTATTATTTCTCAATTGATTATGTTCAGGAAAATACTATGATCTATTTGGAGTGGTCCGTAGCCGAGGACGATAAGCGCCTGTCTTATAATCCAAAGGTTCCAAGATCGAATACAGTTGCCGGAACGGATTTTGAGAGAACTCCCGTCTTTCGAAGGAGACGAAAAGCCGTCGGTCCCGACTGCCTAAAAACAGTCGTCATCTCTCATCATCACCCCTCTCATTACTCACGCACAAGCCTAGAGCTCATGTGAGCATCACCCTCAAGAAAAAAAATTTAAAAATATTCATATTATTCAAATAGTTTCAATTTCGGGTTTGTTTCAAGACCTCTCTACTACAAACTGTTGGTTCACAGACTTATTTTTGTCTTAGCTGTATTAAACATCGTGTATTGTAAACTACTGCATATATTCATTCGATTCTCTACTATACACCTATGTTATTGTCAATTGGATTGATTCATTCTGCAATGAAGATTGTAACTTTTAGTTCACAACTATGTCCTATCGCTTTGGTCGATTTTGATGTTTAAAATGAGTCTGAGTTCATGTTTACACGAAATAACTAATTTGGAATATTCAATATTGAATAACATATAAAAATCTGCAGTGAGAAAAGAGCATTCAACGATATATTTCAGTTTCATTGACATGTAATAAAATTCAAGTATCGCTACCAATAAGCGGTACGAATAACGCTACCATTCTAGGGTTAAAACAATGGAAAAACAATGCCACTTTCTTCTTGAAGGATGACTTGTTAACATTTTATAGTAGATCAAACAATTTTATCACAAGATGATAATGTAACCAATAGTTGAATCAAGGAATGCTTGAATCTATTAGTTCCAAGCTATTTCCTTACTTAAAAACATTCTCATTAAAATTCCTTTGACGATTGTATTCTATAATGATAACCATGGTTGTTCACATTTTTTATCTATTTCTTTCCCGTTTTGTAGGAGAAAATCTATTTTCAATTCGAATAAGGGTTGAATGCTTCAGAATTCTCAATATTGATGTAGAAATGAGAAAGACGACCGCCGTCGTTTTTGAAATTCAAATTCATTCACCAGTAAACCGCCACCGAGTTCTTTGGGTTGCGGGCGACAGACGCCGGAATTTAGTGTGGGTATATTTTATCAAAAAATGAGTAGAGAATAAGTGTGGAACGAATTCTGAGAGGTGGATAGCTGCAGTCGATTTAGCTCACACCGACTCACGGCATTAGAATATCTCTTATCAATATTGGCCATAATTTTCAGCCGCCATAAGCATGCATTGGAAGAGCCGGATCTAATATCCTGTAATAGCAGCAGAAGCAACACTCGAAAAGTTTACGGAAAAACCGAGGAAATTGGATTTTCGTCTACGATCCCCAGAAATACAAACATTCACCCTCCACAATTCAGGCTTTCTCGTTCTCCTGTCTCCCGCCCTCTCACCCGAATTCATTGCGTTATGAATCCACTCTTCAAACATCTCCCTCCCGAATAAACTTTTCCAGCCCTGTGTTATCTGATAATGCAGATGCGTTGTGTCACCACATTCCAATTGCACGCATCCTTTCTTTGTTCACATTGAATGTTCCTGCTGAGCTCGTGACTTCAGTTTTAGACATATGCACAAGAGGTCAGCCGACTTGAGATTGAATTGATGTTATGCCATCAAGAAAGAGATGACTTGCAATAAAACTGGTTTATCCTATTTAAGCGTTCAAGTTCAAGTTCTCTAGCTATCCACCGACAATTCAATTTTCAATTGAACTTGTCTGGAGTACAACAAGTTACTTTATTGGAACAAATGAATGAGTTCAATACTTCAATAGATGTTTAGAAATAGAAGTATACATCTACTTCTCATTCACAATTACAATTATGAATGGATAGCATAGACATAAGAACTGTGATCTTGAAAACGTATATCAACAATAACCTTTTCTTGTGCAATTGAAACCATTCACTGTTCAAAATCGCATAGAAATCTGCTTGGTTCCATATTGGAAAAAATATATTCAATTGATAATCAAATTCATGGTAGGAAGTGATGAAATCATTCATGGATCATGGTAGTTGATGAAGATATTGATTTCGGCTATGAAGATATTGATTGATAATCGGCTTTCTCTTGATAAAAATTGTATTATTTTACAAGATTTATATTAGAATATTGGAAGAGTAGTTTCTACAGTTCTTCGGAAACTTCCAATCACTGAATTATTACAGGTGATGAGGATCTATAAGAAACTTTTATATCAAAATAACAGGAAGCATGTTTGAATACGAATAAACTCTAGAAGATAAAGCCCCTTCATAGATTTATTCAATTTAATATAACAATATTTAAAACTGGAATTTGAGGGCCGCTTTCCCCAACGCTGCTTAAGTTATACATCTAGCTTAAGCCTCATTCGGAGAATAGTAAAAGTATAGAGAAAAATTTGAGCATCAGCTGTTGCGCTTGAGCAGCGTTGGGGAAAGCGGGCCTAAGAAAGAGAACCTGGTTGCAGTTGATGAGCCGTTGTAAAAAGTGATCGCTAAATATGCATTTTTTGGATATCAGTTGATGAACTTTAAAAGACCGAAAATCACGACAGTTTTGGCGTTTTATAATGTTTGCCATCGAACTTATTACCAGCTGAAGCGGACGTTATAGATTGAAACCCATGTTCTTTGAGAGCAGGAAAACCGGCGTATTCTCGCAAGCTGATACATCGCTTGATAATGATACACAATACAATTGAACATTCCACTCCACGCAGCGGTTATGAATGATGCGGCAACGAAGCAGAAATTGCAGACGGGCTGATATAGGCGGCGGTGGCGGCTGCTTTGCCAGAACAGAACAGGTGATGATGGCGATGAAAATGGGGTGGTTGGGGGTGTGGGTAGAAGGAGAGGGGGTGGGGAGTCTCATCAGTGCCGCTATTTCAGCACGCAGCAGCGATCTCGCGAAAGGAGCCAAGCCAAGATGTATTATTGTGGTAAATACGCGGCTGTGAGTATCTGGATTGCATCGCTTTGCCTGCGTGTGACAGCCTAATTTTCATCCCACCCTGTGCCCCATCGCACCCCTTCGCCCAACTCAAGCTCACCGATCATCCAGCACAGCACTGCACCCAATCGGAACTGAGCATAGATCATTGTGCATGAATCTAGTTATGACGACGACGCCTTTGAATTCGTGTGTCTCCTGCAATAATTGATTCGTGCGCTTTGCGCCATTATTTTCGCCGTCGCGCTTTGTTGTTGTCAGTGACGTCGTCAAACTGTGACACCCCACGGCGCTCCGCCGTGAAACCCAAGATCCATTAGGGCAAAGATGGCGCTTTGATGCTAGCGCGGGCGAACTCTGCTAGGTAGACCTACACGAAATGCAATGTTCACCTTTGTGAAACATTATTATGGATCAACCATCTACGTTGAATGATCTCTCAAGAGAATTGAATGACAGCAGCAAACAGAAACTTATTTATCATAGACATTGATTGACAATATAGCCTACATAAGCCTACATAATGTTGAAAGAAATAAATGTCTGGCATAACAAGTATTTTGCACAAAAGTGGTCTGAAGTAAATTTTAAATTCCTCATAACAATAAACATTATTCTTACAAAATTGAGCTTAACAGACGTTTATACAACTGGATCTTAATTTAATATAACTAATATATAACATAACACAATGAACATTGTTGAAATTATGTACAACAGTCACTTCTGCAAATGGGACTTTGTAACGTGAGCTAAGAGATTCCTCACTCTATGTACCACAATGTTGTACTTGAAATGTGACTGTTGTAATTTCAAATCAAATGTTCATTATGTTATATCATATTATATATTAGTTAATTTATACGAACAAACATTTAAATTAATAAATAATGTGAATAAATGAATCTATAAACGTGTTACGTGACTCATGATGACTAGCTCCTTTATCGAGACTCATCTTCCATCAGTCACTTCATCATTATTGCATTAATCTAGCTATTGAAAATAATAACTCATTTAGAATTAATTAAATGTGATTTCAAATCAAGCTACATAGATCTACATCTATAATAAAGGAGAATATGAAAGAAGAGGATGCTGTTTGGAGAAGTAAAATTCAAAATTTGATTTATCATATTATTCAATATTTGAATGATATTCAAATATTATTAGTAACAATATATTATTAAATATTATTATTACACATAACTGATTTGATTGAGAAGCAAATTTGGAAATCACTGTTTCTGGAAGTATCGAAGAACAACAAGTCGTTCCGATTTTCACATTTCCAAATAATAATGTCAATATTTCTCTCTACACAATTCTTGTCAACGTACCGAAACGCAAAAGTTCCTTTTTGCATTCAATCAGACGAACGCCTTTTCAAAAGTATTCTATTCCTTGTGGTGGAAAACAGATTGCAAACTTGCTGACACATATCGCTTTGCAACTTTTCCAATTTCCTCCGAGCATTGAAACAAATTATCAATAAACTTCGGAATTTGAGAAACGATTGTGAGATTTGAATCAGAACGACACCTTGGGAATAAATTCAAGTATTGACACCCTGGGAACTTTTATCTCCAACTTCCCACTCATCTATCTACGAAGAACTTTGTTGACTTCCAAGCAACTCGTATTCTAGGTACACTCATTATCCGTAAATTGATATTCAACTATATTGTTCATTAGTCTTCTTAGACTAGATCGTATTAAAAAAATACTATATTCTGCTATCGATTACGGTTCAGAGAATATTTATCCAAGAATAATGAACTTCCAACATTATTGAGATTTTGTTGCTGAATGGCAGAGAGATTTTCTCACCAAGGCAGCTGAAATCCGTTTTCATCGATTGCACATCTAAACAAAATACCAGGTTTTTTATTTAATTATGTACGAGTTAGACTCATAACATTATTCCTTAAGCACATTAACCATTTCAACCTTGTATCTTATTCAATATTGTAACGTTTACTCTCCATGCGCCCTCTAGAGAAAACAATGAATTACTGTATAATATGATACTTCTGAGAAGTCGGAACGATTCTGTTACTTGTGCGTCTTAATAATATAATGAGTGTCTAATTTGTGTCTTGCTTGTCTGGTTCTGTGTGAAGTAACAATCTAATACTTGTATTTGTTCACTGTACTCAGTAAATTCTGTTCTTTTTATGGTCCTTTTATGGAAAATTATTTCCTCAAATGGTCCATTGTCACATTCTAAAGATGTACGCAGTTCATGAACTTGCCTATCCTGATTATCTTGGTCTAAACTATATTATTACGATATCATAATATTTTGATATATCATGTAGCCTATGTATATTCTGTATATTCTTGTATTGAGAATAAAATTCAATTAATAAAATTATTCTTTTGTTAATGAACACTATTAGCTATCACCAAGGCAGCTGCATATATTTTCATTGATCGCACGTCTAAACATGATACCAGGTTTTGTCTTTAATAGTACTTAATTTATCAGTTTGCTTATTCTGGATTAAAATTGATCCCCCTCGGTGCTTCCCAACTAAAGTAGAATTTTGAATTGAACACTAAATTTCACCTTCTAAAATTGAATGTACCGTTGGAGATTACCACAAATAGGTATCATAGCATAAACTATAGCAAAAACATAAGCATAACATTGATGAAACCTGAATTTGATACCATAAGCGAGTGTATGATTACCGAGTACTCTACTTAAGGAAAGCCGTAAACAGTTGAAAGCGTTGTTGACTAGCGACACTACTGTAGACTGCAGTTGGTTAGAGTGGCTTAAAATATTAAGCTTGCCGTTTTGCCGCGCGCGTATAGGTGATGGTGAGGACAACAACAGCCGTGGTCTCCCTGAATTATAACTTTATTGTGTAATATCCGGAGTAATCCTCGTTTGGAATAATATGGCGCAAGGCCTGGCGTGCCTACTTTGAGAGCTGTTAACAGTTCCAACTTTCATGCGGCTGGTTGTACTAAGAGCCTTTGCACGGTCCTGGATTAATGTATCACCACGTGATCCTGTGAAATTCTTCTTGGCTCAGGGCTGTTGTTCTACACTGCTGCGGTTCACTAGCTATAACGATTGCGGCTTGTTTTTAAGAGATTTTCCTCCACCTAACTCTGTTGTTTTCCAAAAACAAGATCTCGTTTCAGTTGAGTGCCCATGAAATGCTTTAGAAAATTATCAATAACATGGCTGAGTGTATAAGGTAGGTAGTACTTTGTACATCCTCCCACATTTTCATTATAATGGAATAATTATAGGAGATAAGTCTTCTATGTCTTCTATGCATGAATATTTTGAGATTCTTATATATTTGAGATATATAATATATATTTTGGTATATTTAATTTCATCTTGGGATTTAATTTAATTTTAATTAAATTTAATTTTATCGTAGGATTCAATTGCTTGATTGACCTAAAAATTAAAAAGTCATGAATCTTTAATTGAAATATTGTTACAATCAGCGTCTTGTTCATTCTATCAATAAATTGGCCTTATATCAAATTGTGTTTTATCATGTGTTGAATAAATTACAGCCCCGCAGGGGGACAGAATTTATTCTGTCTGGGGTGTGGCGACCCCCCGGGTTCCTAAGCAAGTGGTTGATGTAGACTGGCTGGCAACTAACACCGTTGCGTCCCAGGTAGTAGGGTGTTCAGTGGATAGCTATGAACACCTGAAGCATCAAGAAGAAGAAGAAACAGAAGAAGAATATAATTATGTTACAGAAGAAGAAGAAGAAAGAATAGAAGAAGAAGAAGAAGAAGAAGAAGAAGAAGAAGAAGAATAAATCATAGCAGCTCTTTTCTGAATGTCATCTTATGAAGTGTCATGAAAGTTTCGAAGGAATTTCTAATTTATTTTATCACATACAATACTATATTTTCTCTCATAGAATTCGAAATTCTGCTATCGGAAAAATTCCACCCTAATGTGCAGTCATATGTTGTGAGTCTTACACAATTATTGTATGAGAGAATTTAATTGAGAAAATTGTAAGTACAATTTACAAGTGAAAAAATTGTAACACTTATTACAAAAATGTTTATATCCTCTTCATAATTCATATTTCATTTCATCATGAATCACAATTTTCTATACTGTAGAGAATGAGAATACAGAAATGATGGAGACGAAAATGTTAAAACATCTCCTAGTTGAGTTTCTCTCCCAGCAGCAATGTATGTAGCAGAATATTACAAAATTCATTCCAAGCTATTTCCACAGCATGGCGAAACAAAAAGCATCCACAGAATATCATAAAATCGTCACCAAGTGGAAGGTATTCGAAATTCATACAAAGCCATACCACCGGGAAAATTGGAACCGTAGCCAAATGACTGGAAACGCCGGAAACTGTTTCCGAAAAAGTGGATTCTTCTTTATTTCCGCCGAGAATTCACGCCAACTTGAAATTTTTATGTTAATAAATATTCCGTCAACAGCGCGCGCAGTCGAGGGATTTAATTAGTGCAGAAAAGAAAATGAAATGAAAACGACAATTACATTAGAACAGAGCTTTCAAAAGGGTTTCAACAGACTAGAATTTTTTACCCATTAATTTCAGACGTAATTGAAATTGTATGTAGGAAAGTGTCACAGCGTTGTAATTCCTATCCTTGATTCTTCTTTCCATCACCCCCTTTCACTTCATTTTCATCATCAACCCACCTCTTACCGCGGCGATTACTTACCACTTCTCTTCCTTGCCTGTCTTTCTTCCTCCCTTTGATATAATCGAATTGCTATGCTTAAGACGGCGAGAGTTTTCTACATAAATGGCGCTAAAGTAGTTGCAAAGTAAATATTTAAGTGCACTCTTCTTATTAAGACAGAGGCAAACGATAAAATGGTTGTGACCGGGAAAACTTTGCTGGCTCTTCCCTCTTCGGCTGGCTCCTCCCTTGCTTATTGAATTAGAAGCTGCTGATATAATGCAACATCTTCAAGATAGGCATCTAGCATGGGCGAGGCTCTAGATCGGAACCCACCGTAGAGATCTCACAAACAGAACGCTTCTCAACTATATGCAATGAACCAAAGAGCGAGATTATCTACGCAAGGAAGTTTCTTGGAAGGAATAGTTCCAAGAAAAAGAATATAAAAAGAAAGATTGATAGAATTAATCCTGGTGTGAGAGATTATTATTGATAATGAACTCATTCTTGTATAAAGAAGAAAAAAATTAAGATTACTAAATAGGTACTAGGGAAAATATGGAATTTATCAATATTATAAATAATGTATTACTGGTAATATTGGAAATAGCAGCAGCTCATTGATTGATGTGTTCAACATGATGAGAATGAACATGTAAATATATCAAAGTATGTAATGTAATAGAATAGGAAATGTATTATGTATTAAAATAATTATGATATTGACATGAATAGTCTCAATTTGATGTCTCCTTCCTCCTTTACTGGATTCTTTAGATCTTTAATGATTCCTTTAGGTAATTAACCTAATCGATTAGAATTCTAATCGTGATCTTGAGTTTCTAAGGCACCTTTGCCTCATCCTTATAGAAGACGACGATCTTAAGTTTCTAATTGATCCCTATACTGCTGATTTCAAATAAGTTCCTTCATGAGAAGCTCTTCAGTAATTTCTTTCAATCTCAACTCTTTTTCTATTTTTTTGCTCATGATCACATTCTCAAAAGCATTTTTCCTTGTAATTTTCCTGGCTCTAAATTGAGTATTGTGAAAGTGGTTGAAAAGCACACTTATGGCACTATTTTTGAAGGATGCATTGTGCGTAGAAAGTGTTTCTGTTTGAGTGGAAATTTGTGAATCGTGATCAGAATACTAGCAAAACACAAGTGAAGGTTATTACATATCATGTATTTATTTTGGTGCCGTGAGATATGACATGGATTCAAGCCAAGCCTTTCCCTGGTGTCAGTATCGTGTATATAATATATAGACTACATTTATGCTCCATATATACATATATGTATAAATATGGATCATATATACCTATATGTAGCGTACCTAGCTCTTGAAGCTCGTTTTCCGCGTCACTTAAACTGAAGCAATTTTGTTTCCCGCCAGCTAACCGACTTAGCCTGAGCCTCCACTCCTTGGCGCGCGCATTCTTCCCGCCAATTTCTATAAACTATGGATGTCGTTCAGCGAACATGCTTGCTGGTGCTCATGAATTTCACAGCGCCTGTGATGAGTGGCCATAACTTACGCCTGTTCCGTTGCTACTGCTCCATTGGCATGTCGGGCTATAATCTTGTTGCAGATTCGCACATTTGCAGGCATTGGATGAGCAACAGAAGGTTCCCGAATATGACAGGCTTTGGAGAAGAATTTGTCAGGATTTTGGACAGAATTTGACAGGAGGAAAATTTTGAACACTACTCTTCTCACTCATTCCAACTTGATTATATATTCAATTATATTCCAATTCGTAATTCAATTTATAGCCACTGAAACTTGATTTCTTTACTCATTATTTTTCTACTCAACAGCCTACATGAATCAATTTTCCCTCTCAGCCGCAGAATAAGATTAGATTTTCGATGTAGCCTATTATTCATTCATTTCATGTAGATAACAGAATATTTATACTAAGTTTCTATATCTCGATACTTATAGAGATATTTTTAGAGTTATAGAATAAAGATCAGTCAGTATTCTGTGAATTTCAGTATGAACATGGAATTTTTTGGTGGGAAATTGGAAGACTGAGTTACATTGTTATGGTGATACCCTCATGAGCTCTTTGTGCTTAATTTATGGGAGGAGTGATAATAATTATTAAAGAAGTCAACTGTTTTTTAAGCGAACAGAACCGACAGCTTAACGTCTTCTCTGAAAGACGGGAATGGTCCAAGGTGAGTAACTTCACACAACTGGGATCGAACTAGGAAACTTGAAAATGTAATTCAATACCAACATGAAGGATGCGACTTCTTTCTGGAAATCATAATAATTCGCTTTCAACAGTCAATTCACTTTCTTCAATGCACTTTAAGTATGGCACACTCACTTTCATATTTCTGGCTACTTTTCTGAAAGTACTAATGACTAACAACGCAATGAAGAGGATGAGCTGAGTAAGACAGCAAGGGTCTGAGAGTTGACAAAATGAGTGCTGCTGTGGTAATGAGGGTGAGAGGGAGAGAGATTTTCCATGAAGGAAGAAAAAGGATAGCAAGAGAGAGATTTCTTATGAAGGAAGGAAAAGGATGAGAGAGTGATAGATTGCGAAAGTGGACCAATCTGGTGACGAGCTCTTGGTCTTTGGAGAAGTCCACGGGGGGAGGTGATGACCGAAAGGAGAAAGCAATGGAGAAGAGCAATAATGATAAAGAAAAAGTCGAAAAGTGGTGGAAGGACGTAGTGGTTGAGAGCAAATCGTTGGCGAGAGCGTTGGTGAAGAAAAGCCTCAAAACCAGTACGAAAGGGCTCGGGTTAGGGCCTCATTAGAAGGGCACTGCCAGCTGAAAATAAACTTCGTTAAGCCGTGTATCATCCGAGTTACAAAGAATGCTCTCTTCTATCCAGTACCCTGTACGACCCTGTGTGATCTCCGGTCCCTTGCTAACAAAGTAACCAGAACAGAAAACGAAAATTACCCAAATAATTGGACGGCACCTATATTAAAAGTACCTAGGACCCTAAACAGTGTCTCTACTCAATTTGCATTCATAATTGTTCTATATAAAGACCGCCGTTCACAACTTTTGTTACAAAGGCAATATGAACTTTGCTGATTGTCACCACTACAGCTGAATTGAATTTGGGTCAAATGCTAACGCTTTCCCAGCTCAAACTGGTCTTTTTCAGTCAGACTGTAACGAACAGAATGATTCACTTCAAAAGTTTTTATTAAGCTTGATAGAATAATGATAGAAATATCATTTTCAATTGGCATATTATTGATAGAATATACTAGTATCAGTATAAAATGAGAGATTGAACTTGTTGGTCTCCATAATTCACAACATTTTTTAGAAAATCTACAATAATTTAGGAAAAAACCGCCGTCATTAAGTTACTCGAGACTTTGCAATCATTCAAGTCATTCAAGGTCAAGATTGCTCTGATCTTTGTTAAAAAGAAAATGAATAAGTAAGATAAAAAAGGTGATGTGCACTATAAGATTCCGTACAGTAGAACGTGATCATTTTGAGTTATTCAAAACTCACTCAACCAACTGTGACCTAGTTATGATGGCGGGGGTTGAAGCTCGTTACCGATCGAAAGTAGAAGGGAGCTCTCGACGGTCAGTCAAATGCGCCAACCAATTTCAAGATTTCGCAGCCAAGTACAGTATTATTATTTATCCAGACGGGACTTTTCCTTCGAGAGAAGTTTCGCTCCGGCCGAGCCCTTCCACTTTCGGAATTCTCCTGGAGCATCTCTTCTCAGTCCTCAGCCAACTTCTTGGCGCGTCTCCTCCTTCTTTGTCTTCCGTTATTCAAGTACTGTATTTCAATCATGGTTGTCATCTTCGTCGAGTGTCCTCCACATTTTCGCGAAACTTCGCCAACTCTCCAAATCCCTAATTCCGTTGCCAGTTGTCCCACTTTCCACCCGAGAATTCATCAATCTCATCTCAACTGCCATTTTCTTGTAGTGTTCGCGTCCGGGGTTTCTCTTGATAGCTGGCCTACAGCGATGAAAATAATCTCCAAAGTTGCAGAAGTTCTCGGATGTCATCCGTACTGACACGTCTGTTGTCCATTATTTTATGTCAAGACGAATTATACCATACATTTATGAATGAGAATGGAATTTAGACTGGAAGCGACGATATGATCACTCTTTTGTACACGATCGCAAGTTTTTCATCAAATCACATCCAATAGAATACCTTGAACTAACTACTAATAAGGGAAGGTACCCAAATACAAGACATCCATTTATCATAGTTGGGTGCATTATAATAGTCAAGTGAATGAATTATTTTCCCTAATCAGCTGTTTGTTCAAGGTTCTTTCACTGGATGAAAAATTTGATAGAGTATAGCAGGATTCTTTTAACTTGTCAGAAAACAGCTGATTTAACGTTAGTAAACGAGCGTACATCAATCAGCTGTTTCTGACAATTTAAAAGAATCCTGCTACACATCGGCATTAGAGGCGAATAATCTTTCAACTCAGTTTTTAATCAGATTACATATAGCAGGATCCAATTAACTTGTCATAAATCAGCTGATCCAGTAATAATCAAACAGTGATTTCGACACAATAATCAAAAGGCTTGAAAGTCTTAAAGACCTCTAAAGTCTTTAAAAGACCTTTTTAAAAAAGACCTTTCAAAGAATAACTTTTTAAAAGACCTTTTCAATAATCTGCGAGATTCAGCATTTGTAGGTTAAGTATTGTGATCATATGCTCGTCGATCAGCTGATTTATGACAAGTTAATTGGATCCTGCTATAACTATTGCTTCTTATTATGGTGTATCCATAATTTGAGCTATTCTTATTCATTGAAAATTGTCAATAAATGAAAAGGATTGAAGGATGCACCGAATCTCTCTACTTATAGAATAGGCAGTCGTTCGTTTTATGAGATATCGTGACTCATTCAATTATTTCCATTTAACACGGACATACATTCTGTGATACTGCAACTGGACGTATTCAAGTTATGAACTGAATAAACTGACAATACTAATTCAATAATATTGGATTGTTCCATTTCTAATCTATTTAACATCAATTGAAACATTTATCTACTCATTCATTTTATTATTCGTCGTACATTCACTTAATAGTCTGCAATTAATTCTTCTCTCATCTGGTTCAATAATCGAACCAGGAACGTGGAGAATACTGATCGCCGAATTCCATAGAGATATAGCATTTTTCACAAGTAGACTAACGGAAGAGGTCAGAGAATTGTTTTTCAAGGAGTAAGACGCTAATTCGTGTTATTCATTTTTTGTACTGAGATTAATTACCCTCATTCATATAATGCTCTTAACCATCCCTCCTATTTCGTCGACATTTTCATGATTAGAAAATCATGTATGGTATATCATGTTCACTCATATCAAAGTAGTACGGTCATAGTAAGTACTCATGTTCAATAATCATGATTGAATATTAGCAACCAAGGTACTTCAACTATTTAAATTGAACAACTTTTGATACTTGGATTACCATGGCACTATGGTGACGTAGCATGGTTGCTACTCAGAATATACCACGTCAGGATAACATAATCGCGCATGTCAAGAACGGCTATGATCAATCATTACAATATTATTGTCAGTGATTTGGGCTTCATGCTTACAAACCTTGCTGTGGTCTGGTTTATCCCACTTCACATACTGGGCTATCGTGGACAAAGAGAGATTTTCCTTTGTTAAGCGAAGCGATTTAATGGGAAACGGTCGAACATAAACGATTCTTGCCCGGTTCTAAGCTGAAACGATTACCGTTTTAATGTTGATTACTTGACCAAGCTCTTTATTGGATCCTGTGATATTCTCACACTTGGTATGGATTTTACATGCATATCCAAACAACTATTGTTAGTGGGTCTTGATGTTCGTTCTATCAACTACATTGATCGATTTCGAGCATGACGAACATTCAAGTGGAATGACGAAATATAAAATAATTGTACTGCTGATGTTTTAAAAAATTTATTCTCAAGGTAATTATTATTATATTTTTTTGTATGTTATGCTAATGTGTACCAATTTTACTTTGTATTGTTAACCAATATTATTGTTGTATAATTTACTTTTTGGCAATAAAAATATTGATTGATTGATTGATTGATTGTGTTGGTTCCATCACTGACTTTAATATTATTAATAATCATATAGTATTCTAGTAAATAATCTACTGTATTATTAAAATTTATTAGTAAACTATAACTTCTACAGTGATCATAAACATGAATTTGATCATGTGAGAGAATTTAAATTAATGAAACATTTAGAAATCGAGCCCCACAGTATTTATCTTCACGCACAATTCGATTACTTTTCCGGCACAAGTTTTTCAACACAAACTTAATCAAAGGAAAAACCTGCCACGAAACCTGCAGGGGAAAAGTTTCCGAGGATTATTATTTCCATCCAGATCTTGTATTGCTCGGAGAATAATTTATTTCCCTATTATCTGATCTCTTTCAGAGCCGTCGATCGTCCCGATACAAAAGAAGCTCTCCTTTGTATTTACCGAGAAAGCTTCTTCGTTCTAAATGAGATTATTCATCTGGCTATCTCGCTTTCCTGTCTCTTTTCACTGGAATTCGCAACAAGGCCCTTGTACTCCCGCAAACTGTCGTATTCTCTCTCAGATGGACACTGAATGGAAAGAAAATAATTGCGTGATGAGAAAAAATTCCGACCATTACCGAGTATTTTCTTTTACCTTCTCAAGCTCCATTGTACGCTTTGAGTACTTCTATCACCTCCAGCTCTTCTCTTTTGCGGCTCCTGCATATAAAAACAGCGATTACAAATTCTCCGATTCACGATAGTCTCAATCAGAAATGCGACCTTATTCACGTTACTCTCATCCAGACTAAAGCTCCATCATCCTTGTAATACGAATCTGCCAGAGAAAGAATTCAGTAACGTTCACAGATGAAAATGTTGTAGACGAATAATATTGTAGAATTTAAAACTCCAGAATTGAAAGTACACATTCATTGAACAAGGCTAGATTAATAATATCCTTGAATGAGAATATTGCGACTTCCACTTCGAATTTGCTTTTCATATCCTCTTTGGTTATGTGAATGTCTGATAACTTCATAATTTTCTTCATAAAAAAAACAAATTTTCATGAATTGTATATCTTTTTCCAATTCTTTATTCTAAATTAGTATTAAAGTCCGATTGGAACGAGGTTAATATTATTCATTCAAGAAAAGTGAAAGAAAACTACTATTTCGATTCAACCTTTGACTCAAAAAAGTATGTGTATTTCAATCAATTTAATAGTATAGTAATCAATCAAGTCTAATAATTACAAATTCAATAAGAATAAGAAGATTTGATGTTAATTAATTGAATAATTCCTCCCATCTTCAGACTTGATGTTGTCGAAACCACATATTTAATGAAACAACGAGATACTGCAGTTTCGGTTCACACCATTATCAATCTCTGGTACACTAAAACGTATGTACAGTGCAGCAGAATTTATGCTCGTGACCTAGCGCTGCGATTGGCAGTTGAATGGCCTATCAGATGAACGACTGCCATTGGGCTAGATAAGCTCCTCCCACAATGGGCGGTTTCTACAAACATCAGCAATGGCGGTTCAAACAACTAACATAGCAAAGAAAGGTAATTGATATTTACAAAAACAAATGAAATGAATAGGAATGCTTGAAGATTCCTATTCAAGCTACCACAACATCACCTTCACTACTACACAGAAAATTACAAATTTTCTTAGATTACCCAAAGTAATTTAGCATTAGTATGAGTACTTCGATCACCTCCAGGTATTATCTTTTAGCTACAATCGAATTTTAAATACCTCAATTCGAAGACTTGATTGAAAAATATTTTGAATCAATTCTCCGAAAAAATGGATAATTAATATTGCAGTTGTTCATTTGCCAGAGACCCATGTTATTAAATTCATCCTACATTTCTATGTACGAGTATATATACATCATCTATCTCCATTTATTACATTAATTACAAGTGGCTGTTACATTATATTTTTTGAATTTATTCATTTTATGTCAATTCACATGATGTGATTATTAAATTAATTGATCTAATGGATGAATATCAATATCATAAATCGGATCATTGACTGGAGAGACAACGATTTTGATGTGACCGCTAGATGCAATTTCTCCATGAATATGGATGTAGTAAACTGAAGAATTTTTCCAGTCTTGAAAGCAATTTTGAAAGTTAAATTTTTGGAGAATCTCTCTTGGTGAAAGAATAAAATATATAATGTGTTAGCAAAAGAGAATACCGCTCAGGTGAGGTTTCCACGGGAGCGAGATGATCCAACCTGGAGAGGTCTGGGGATGAATATGATACGAAAAAGTAAACGGAAAATGCTTTGGAAAACGTAGCTGAATCTGCTGCTTGGTAGTAGCGGTTTGGTTCTTGCTTGCTAAGGCCAAACAATGTGCAAGAGTCATGAAGAAGGGAGACTAGGGAAGATGCAGATATTGTGGGAGAATTTAGAGGGAGGCGGGGAAATTATATGGGGAGAGTCAGGGGAAAATAGTAAGAGGTGGGAGGAAAGAGAAACGTCGGTTCGAAAGATCCTGGCTGAAAGAGGGCGGAAAGAAATGGATTGGAAGGACAGATAGATGGTGAAGAATAGGATAAAAATATGGAAACATGGAACAGATAGAGATAGCTACTACGGACATGTTTCATACAACACAACATGCATTGGTAGTCTAGCTACCAAGTTAGGAGAGGCATAATACTACGTAGGCATTATTGTTCAGAGATGCATTCATTCCACAATGAAAGCATCCTATATGGCTTTGTATGCAGTAATAGTTACTAAGGTTCCTGTTCTGTGCTATCGCTATGACCCACAACTCCTGCCTGGGCTCTGAATGATTTTATCAGAAAATTAATGTACTTCCCTACCTCATCTCAATTCTGCTTCATATACCTTGGAGAAGTAGCTCGGGTGTATGGGTGTATCAGGTATATGTTTTTCGGCCTACCTCGAGCAGACTTCAACCAAAAAAATGTATATATCTTGTTGGGCGATCGATAATTAAAAGCAACGTAACGTATAAAATCCATTCTGAGCCATGCAGATTAGAATAATTACAATGGGGCTTGCACAGGAGAACAAATAAACCTCCTACCATAAGGCTCCCGTATTTTGAACCTTGAACGAGTGATATTTTCAGGGTTAATAAATTCTGTGGATTTGATCATTTTAAACACCCGAGGCCTATTTCATCAAACGTTTCATAATAAAGAAGATGTAATTCAATATAATTAATGCGTTTTGGGAAATGTTTACAGTTTCCATGTTAATGCACCCTGAAGTGATCTTATTCCTATGTCTATATTAAGGACCCATGCAAATGCAGAGAGCGAAAATTAATTGGTAAGTCCCGGTACGCTTCAACATACTGATCACTGATGATAGAATTAATTTATAATTTCTCATGAAAGACGGACAGAAGCTATCCTTATCGAGATTCTTGAGTTTGATCAAGTTTGGAATATTTATTTTACATCCTCTGTTAATAATTGCATGTTTGTTTCATGATTCCCATTTTTGCTGTAATACTCGTACAACCTCTAAATGGAATATCAAATAATTATCCACTGGTGGCGATGTTCCTTTCTTACACATTGAATCAAACAAACACAGAATCAACCATGTTCTAGATTCGAAATCAATATGATTTCAAATACCCAGCAACTGGTATGATCTAGTGGACAAAACTAACAATCTGTTTTATCCAATACCTACAATATTATCTCATAAGCTTTGATAACCAACTCACTGAATTCATAGTTTGCAATAACAATGAACTATTTGATATCATGGTCGAGTTAATTAGGCAAACTCAGTATCAGTTGTATCTAATTATCGCATAAATCAATGAGCTCACCGATTTCATTTGATATGCTTGGATGATCAACGTATTACGTGGAGACTTCTAGCCGAGCTCAACATAAACAGTGGAGGATTAACTCGAGTGCATTGTTGTCTTTGATTAAGCACCTGGACTCGAGAGCAATCCGTTTCTGCTGGAGACGTCATCATATTGCTCAACGATTGTTTAGTCAAGGAGACAAGATCTTTTGTCTTATATATGCGAGGGTGTTGATAATTTCACGCCGCCCGAATCTATTTGGTGTGTTCTATTATTTGGCACTGTTTACTATTCGTTGCATGGAAGCTCAGAGGTATATTTAGCCGGGCGCTGTTGAATAATTCAAATTGTCCTTGCGTGATTCGAAGGAAGATCCCTGAGCAGCAGAATTGATCTAGTGCTGCTTCTAAGCTGCGCTGCGCTGCGTTACCCTGCGCGGGGCATCAGCGGGTAAACAGAGAAAACTCGGGCTCTGTATATTTTAGTTGTTCCGTTCGTCTGGAAATTGAATACAATCCGCATTGTTTCAAACGCACATCACACAAATTTACATTGCTCTCAGTCGGAATATTCTCACCTAACGTCGATGTTTGCCATTGTAATGTTGCTTCAGCCCCACGCTACTCTCACTGATGCTTCTCACTCAAAGCAAGTTCTTACCCATATTTTTCAATGTCAATGAATAGAGATCGACTGTTCTTTTTAAAAGATTGTCTCATATCGATTATTGGTTTTATGAGAGCTTTGTTGTTTAGCTGTCCCATACTCTAATTATTAATTCGATTCTCGATAAAATAGTATTGTAGGGGTAGAGGCTCTGCAAGAACAAATCAGTTTTATCAATTCAGTTCGACTATTGAGTCCATTACATAGACTACCAGTGGCGAAGCGTGGTATGCTTATTTGTTCATCGCCGGGTATTTCCTATAGTGAATATTCCCGGCTATGACCAAATAAGCATACCACGCTTCACCACGGTAGACTACTTTGATCAATATTACTTGTACAAAAATGGAATGAAGTATGGAAAATAGACAATATTTATTTAATAATTTATCACCTTTACCACTTCACAAGAAGTACATTTTTTCTCACGGTTTTCCGTGAAAATAATCTCATTAGTACACTGAAATAAATGTGGAAATAAAAGAAATGTTGATCATTGTATTTCAGCTCTGTTACTCCATGGTATTTCTAGGAGAAGATTGAATTGTTATGACTCATAAAAAAGTAAGTCAAGTGTTTTTAAAGTATTACTTCGACAATACTAGAGGTGATGCACAGAAACTTCTGGCGTTCTACGGATAATTGCGATAGTAAAACGTGAAAAGTAGGATAGGTAATAACGGTATCTCTGCCCTCTTTCGAATTGAACAGGAATTTGAAGTGCAATCGATGAAAGAGTTTCTCACGATCCTGAGTGCAATCCAGACAGTTTCTGCCTCTTTTTTCTAATGGAATTGCTTTTCTCGATCTCCAAATAACACCTTTATTCACTATGCTCATGATAGAATCTGGTATTCTTCAGGGAATATAGTCTTGATAGGAGATCACCGTTCAAATTTCGAAACTAGCTCCCGCCCTGACAGAAGTCGATAGAAATGAAATGAAGAGGAGTCTATTTAATGCTTTTTGTTTCCATCTTCTAGAAAGACATCAAACATCAAAATACACATTCGTGAGCACGGAAACAATACCAAAAAAATTCATCACAGTTCACAAATCAAAGTCACTTATTATGATACAGCAACAATATCGTAACTCACTATTATTTCATGTATTGTATTAATTTCATCTCTAGAATCTAAGTTGGAAAAGTGACTTGAATTATAGAGAATCTGATTTGCTCTTTGTTCCCTATTCACGTAGACTTTACATTGGGGATAATTTTCTTAATAGTTTACTAAGATTCTAATTATTGAAATGATTTATTTTTATTTCCTTATCTTATTGTGAAAATCTTCTTCTTTTTTAACACTTATGCCCCAATTTTGCCCACAGCACTTTTGTTATGTTCATAGTGTAAAAGCGTCGTTTATCTATCTATCGTTGGCTTCGCTTTATTTTTTTATTTTTTCATTTTTTTTAAGGGTGATGCTCACAGGATCTCTAGGATTGTACGTGGGTAATATAGGACGGATGATAAAGTTATTTGGACGATCAGGGTGAGTCGAAGTATTGAAGTTGAAAATGAAACTTATTCTTCCATACAGAGTATTACTTGAGTCTCATACAGTTGAGTATTACTGAAAATATTTTATTATATAACCCATGAGTTGAAACAGTGTGGCGTCGGTCATGTTCCACTATGAATATTGTATTTCCTTTATAAAGTAAGGATGCACTTGTATTTAACATTACTGTTTATTAAACAATACTACAGCAACATATTGCTATTAAGAGAATTGAGACTCTTGCAATATCAATAATAGTTTATGTATTATGTAACTGATATTTTATTCTATATGATGGATTATTATATTATGTTATTCAAATGATTGTTCCATTTTTATAATTCAATAATAATTATTTCTTGTTTGATTTTTATATTTTGTGTGAATAAGAGTTAACATAATAATAGTCACCAGCTCCATAGTGACCGCACCATTTTAGTATTAGAGGAGTCATTTTCATAAAAATTGAATAGTCATTTACTTTTTCGGACAATGAAACTTTTTGATTTATGACAGTTCAGGAGTTTGCTAGTTTCAATGTGTCACATGGCGATTTCAAAAAGCTATGAATTTTTAATTTCAAATTTATTCTCAGCTACGTAGACTGATGGAATAAACAATGCCAAATCGTCATCACTCGGGACGAAATTGTTTGATGGTTTGTTGGAACTAGTCTGTTCAGCTCTAGTTCGAGACACAGCGATTGCGAAGCATGATGTTGCAGTGTCCTGAGAGACAGAAAGGTTTTCCCATGCAGTTAGCAGTTGAGCATCCCCGGAGACGGACAATACTTGCAGCAAATGGCCTTAATGGAATACGAGAGTCACAGGGATGGAACGTTGGATTGTTTGATCTAGTAGCGAGATACTCCGGAACCGGAACCGTCAACTCTGGAAATGTTTGTACTAGCTAATTGGAGAGGTTATGGACTTTAACTTTTATGGATTCATGAGAGAATCATAGTCTTTACTGCTCAGACTATGGAGAGAATAATAGTCGTTGCTGAGTACACACTGTTCAGACTGTACTTGCGTTGCGTCACAAAAAGAACTCCTCATTCAGTTGATAACTGAGATAAGGAGACAATATTATTGCTCCTTAAACTCAGTCCAGTAGCTTCATCCACATTCTAGTTGACTGAGATAAGAAGACAATGCTTTGAGAGACAATCACAGAAGTAATAATTTTTATTCGATACTGGTTGAAGGGAAATGAGATTCTGATCGTATGATTCAAAATATATTTCTTGAGCTGTTATACAAAGTAGTGAGATGCTCGTGATTATTTCAGCATTTTCAGTAAGTCAGTATAAAATGCGTTAATGATGAGTATAGTAGAGTTATTAAATTGTATTTGGAGGAAGAAAATAATATTCCCTATGCAGTAAAAATCTTCCTTAAACATCTCGATGTGTCTTTTTTGAAGGACCCGTTAGAGACTCATGTTAATTTCCAGCATTCCAGCCAAATAATGAGAATCGCGCTCAGATTTGAAACTGACAATGACACGTTAACGTCAAGCTTGCAATATGGGCTACAGCGATGCAAATGCTTTGATGTGGTAGGGGCAGGACAGAGGTTGATTAGGATTTATTCGCGGATATGAGATTCAGTTGGTGGCCAAATCAGTCATGTAGTTGAGCAGTCCAGGTCTCGGGCAGATTCGCAAGCTGACTGGACATAATGCAGTTGGGATTGTGCCCCGCTTATATATCAAAGTCTGTTTGAATCGATGGAGGCAATTTGCATGGAGAGAGAGAGAGCATGTATGATGAGAATAGTTAGGTCTATCTCAGGGTTGCACCTAATGAACTGTGCAGCCTAATTTATTTGGTATAAATCAATGCTAGAGTGGAAATCTATTGTGAGGCACAGACAAACACCAAGCAGACTGTTAAATAATGATTTGCTCGTTGGAGTGCACCACCGGTTGATTGGTCTGGCTCACCCCCTACACCCCCCTCCCAAAGCTGTCAGTCGAATTGATTGCGGTTTACCTTCAGGATACTCGGCTGTGTTACTTCTATCTCTCTACTTATACATCATTCACAAATCGATGAGAACTTATTGGCATCATTATTATACACTATGTGAATGATAACAATGTTTTCACATTCAAGTGGGATCAAAAAGGAGTACAAAATTACTTTTTTCAGCTCTGTTATCATATACGGGTTGGGGGATATTCAATATTTTGAACACTTGTTATGGTAGCGAGCACAGCCAAGTGTCTCCTATGGTAGGACTATGGCAATCGTTCTCTGGCTGTGGCTCAGAGCGCATGTATAAGGCTAAGCGTACACAGGTTAGTCAAGACAAGAGAAGACGATATTAGTCACGTTTAGTCACAGTTCTTCACATAGTTGCTTATGAAGCAACACACACCGATTAGTCATTGCATCAGTTTGCTGCAGCAACTATGTGGTGACCAGACGTGACAATGTATTGTCACTAAATTGCCACAGGCGAACCCAAAGTCCAAAAAAACTGAATGCTCACTGAGAATGAGGAGCCATAGCTAAACACCCATCATATACATTCCATTACCTAAGACCGAATTTGACCTTGATCATTCACTGGTTGCTAAGATTATTCAATTAAAATAGTGCTATACAGGGTGTTTCTGAAATAGACTGACAAACTTTGTTTCTGACGAAATATTTCAAAATGGTGGGCAAATACAAGATTTCGAATTATTTCAATTTATAATTTCAAATGCCCGCTATTTTGAAATATTTCATCAGATAAGTTTGGTTCATTTTTTTACAGCAGACCTTGGCGTTGACCATGCCAATATTCAACAAAATTAGTCAAATCATTTTGAAGAAAAAAATAAAAAGTGAAAAAACAAAATGGCGACTAGAGGTGATAAAAAGCATTTTAGGACTCATGTTTACTGGTATTTTTTCTTAATTCCAATTTCAGGAAACCACTCACAAAGTTTGTCGGTCTATTTTAGAAACACATTGTTTGAACAAATTCAGAAGATCCGTATTTTTATACATTCATCTAATCAATTCAAACTGGTTCAGGTGAATTAATTGGGAGGGAATGTGTTGATTTGAGAACAAAAAGCCACACTCTAACTCGTCTATGATTCAATTAATGCGATTCGAATGATTAAGTGGTCTTATTGTCTTCATTATTGGAGTGCGAATTAGAAAGTTCGACAAAGTAACTAAACGCGTGCCTTTGAGCACTGCTGCTTGGTACATGTTTCGCAACTTTGATGTGAAAATTGAGGCCTCTAAGTGGATCCAATTTGATTCCTGACAGTCACTGGCTGCTAAGCGTCCTGGCAATTATTAACTTTGTTCGGTTGATAATGAATTTCTCTTAATTGACAAGTAATAAGAACAGTAGGACGTCTATTGTGATCTTTTCTCTAACTGTTTCTGTTCTCTCCCACTCTCTCTCTCTTTCGAACGCGTCCCAAAATGGCGTTTCGACTCGTTTCGTTTTGACTTGGATGTGATAGAAATATGGAGTTTTGTTCTCAGGAAATGGAAAGGATAAGAAATAAGCCGTAATTATTATTTGAAGAGAAGCCAGAGCTGAGGCTCTATCGAGACTCTGAACAGAGCAGCTGAAGCACATCCCATCTTGCTCTTCACAATATTTCTCCTAATGAACGGAGACTTCCTTCTACCAATAACGTGATACAACAATGAATCTTTCATCAAGACTGTAAATCTTTTATCATTGGTCCCTATAATTCGATACCAAACGTCTGTGGATGTGTAGTATTGAACTGTGAAATGAATTTATAGAAATGTATATTAGTAACTACTTAATCAATACTAATCAAATTCTTTATCAATACAAATCAAATTGTGTTTGAAACAAATGTAAAGATTGCTAAACAAATATCAAGTTGCACAAACATCTGTTGAGTTCAATCTACAATCAATAATGTCAATTCTCATGAATATTCATAGACTTTCTTCAATAAAAATTTTGCAAACCGACCCAGTGTTTGAAAAACTGCTTTCCAATCTCTCAAAGTATAGTAGGATTCTTTTAACTTGTCAGAAAACAGCTGATTCAACGTTAGTAAACGAGCGTACATCAATCAGCTGTTTTCTGACAATTTAAAAGAATCTTGCTATAATCACACATTCACTCAAACTGCCCACGGAAACTCTGTGCAAAGGAACAATCAAAACAATTTGGCAAATACAGAAGCTTTCAAATATTCTGTTATCAACGGTACAGGTCAACACAGAATTCGTAGAACAGCTTTGAAGCTGGAAACAATAATAACAATACAAGTAGCAATAGATACGTATGCGATGCGATTTTAATGGTACTTCTCTCGTGTTCATATCCTTGCAAAATGTGCGTGTATTTGTTATAATATGTGAGTTTGTAGTAGGGGAAAGGGTCATAACACAGTAGAGCTGATCGGTTGGTCTGAGTTATCGTTTTTATGTGACCGTATAATATCACGTGGTAGGATAGCAACGATACTACTACTGGCCAGCGATAACAACAATATTTTGCGCGCGAAAACGCTGGCGGGCGCGGGAAATGGCTATCTTTGCGCGCGTAAACTGGCATCCGTATCGCGCTAACAATTCCAAGCCACACATATGCACGCTCTAACGCGCTCCACTGCAGGACTAAGGCCAGGAAACTAATTAAAACACTCATATTTTGTCCCGACTTGGTTCTCTATCTCTCTCGCTCTCACCTGCAACCACATCCCAACCAGCTGCTAGTTGTAAGTATCAGAAGCGCAGATGTGCTCTTACCTAAACCAACCTCACAAATTCTGCTGCAGCAAAAATATCAGCAAGCCAAAGAAGACTTCATCCGAAATTATGCTGGTCCAGAAAATTGTTCGCTCATTTACCAGCTCTAGCTACCGGCTAAATGTGTACATGTCAGATGCAGTAACCCAAACAACACCACAAAGAAATGTTATCTCGTTTGAATTCCAATTAAAACAAACAAATACGATCTCAAAGGTATTCATCCGATAGAAGCGTTTCCTATATGAAAGCTCGCTGAAGATGAGTGAGCATAAACTTCGACCTCTACATTTTAAAATAATTTACAGTATTCCATTAAAATGAATTTATTATTTCTGAAAAGGAGGTGTTCCAGGATATTTCTATCCTTAATATTTCAGATGACGCAATGAATTACTTGAAATCCATTGTTGTCTACGATTAGGTTGTTTATGTTAATGTAACACTTAGCAGTGGAGTTGTCGTCAATAATTGAGTGACTATAATCTAATGCTTTGATAGTGATTCGAGTATCTCTAACCTTCATTACAGTATAGAATTTCATTTCACAAAACTGTGGTTCCAAGAATATTCATAACGAACTTGATATCAAAAATTTTTATATCGTAAAGATAATCAACATTGGTATTGTAGAATTGGTATGTAATTGGAATAACATGTAATCCAGGAGTCACGATAACCCATGAGATTTTAGATTCGCTCTCTCAAATAAATGCATTAGCTTAGCGCTTGCTTATAGTGGTCCATACACGTGGACCAAGCAGCAGCGAGCTTAGCCGAGGCAGAAACAAAATTCAACAATTTAGCTAGATTGCTGTCATCAACAAAATGTTAGTTAATAGAGCAATTTCATTGAATGGCCTCAGCTCCTACGCTCCCGCAAGTGTATTCATTCGATTTTCGATGCGCACCCGTTATGGCACGCTGTAAATGAAACTAAGAAAAACGCCTAATTGCTGTACAGTCCTGGGCGTAGTCAGAGCAAGGCTTAATAAAGGCCGAGTCATAAAGGAACTAATATGCGTACGGGTGTGTATATATCGATGAAAATGTGAAAATTCAAAATTGCCGCGCTGTCTTGAACGTTTATGGCGCGTTTGGGTGTTGGGAAATAACGCTGGGATGGCGTAATATAGGGAGGGAGAGGGTGGATGTGAGAGAGGTCTTTATTAGCCAAGTCTGGTTTGAACACAGCTCCTGTTACCACAACATATTTTACCCGATCTCTCTCACACACTCTCTTTCTCTCTCTCGCACACTCTGACTAAAACAACAACAATAACAATAATAACTAAACCAACTACATCATCCTCGTTGGCTGAATAAACAGGGATGAGAAGGTCCCCGGTCCCGATAGTCCAGATTAACATATCAGGTCCGGTATCTCTAATAAACACGTTGACTACGGTGTTTATCACATGGTAATGAGAGCTGAAATTATGATATTTTCATAAGTCCGGCCCTTCTGCCATTTTTGTCGCACGCAGCAAAACACAGCAAACCCTTCCTTTTCCGCAGTAAATGAAACTATTATATAATCCTATTTCCATGTTGTAACTCATAATCTGATACTAGCGTAATGGTAAACACGTGTTACTTTTACATTGTTGACGTCGAAATGCGTCATGAAAATCTGGGGATCGAATTCTGTTATTATGAGAGAAATAATGATGTGAAAGCAAAATGCTGTAGCATTGTTTTACTATTCAACAGCGCGCGATTTAACATGCAGAATATTTTATCATATCTATTAGTATCCATCACATGCCAGCTTCAGTATTTCCTCATTCCATCAATATTTCACTTGATTTTATTCAAGCATCAACCTGTAATCAATAGCCACATGGAAAGTTGAATCACTTGTGATAATTCACTTTTATTGTCATAATCTGTTCATAATTGAAATAATTGACATAGTAAAGAAAGTTAATTGATGTTTACAAAAACAAATAATGCAATAAATAGTTAAATGCTTGAAGTAGAAGAGAAGAGTTGTTTCATCATTTGTTTTTGTAAATATCAATTACCTTTCTTTACTATGTTAGTTGTTTGAACCGTCATTGCTGTGATGTTTGTAGAAACCGCCCATTGTGGGAGGAGCTAATCTAGGCCAACGGCAGTCGTTCACCTTGATAGGCCATTCAACTGCCAATCACAGCGCTAGGTTGCAAGTATAAATGCTGCTATACTGTACTTAGTTTACCAGTTATACTGTACTTAGTTTACCAGTTATACTGTTCTAGTTTTACTACTTTATACTGTACTATACTGTTTTATACTGTACTATTAATACTGTACTAGTTTTAGTTTACCAGAGATTGACAATGGTGAAACAACCGAAATTGTAGTATCTCGTTCTTTTATTAATATGTGATTTTGACAACATCAAGTCTTCTTATTCAGTATAAATAACTACCACAACATCACCTTTACTACTACGCAAAAAGTTAATATTCATGAGATTATACCAGCTGGATACTATTCTATACTTACTCTGAATCGGATACTAGATTGTATAGTTATATCTATTATACAGTATTGTACTTTGGAAGGAGCTTGTTCTTAGAACTTGTTACTAGTAATTGATCACACTAGTATCATTAGTTTTTAAAATATCATATTCGATCATTCTAAAACTAATCGAAGTCATTGATAAGCAGAATCAAGATGAGATGAGAGTGACTGTCAAGTAATATTTTTATTATTATCTCATTTTTATTTATTATGGAAAAATTTAAAGTTACAAGTAAGATTTGTTCGTTCCAAAACTACCTTCAACATTCGAACCAATTACGTTCAAGAGAATAAATTGAAAGATCTCACATACAAAACGAGTCTTCACGATCTCAAAACAAGTCTCAACATCGTATATTACCCTTTTCGTGAATAAATTCCCAAGGAACGTATTGAAATACATTCAGCAGTTATACAAACAGCAATGTTACAAGCGGAAAATCTCGCACGACTTGGAATTTATCATCTAATATACGTTCGTCATCTCTTGATATGAAAGATCCTGTTCCACTTTAAAATGAATCTAAACGGTACATCCGTTATAAGTGGAGATATCTCTCTGACTAAGGGGTGAAGTGCAAGATGTACTTCTTTTCCTTTTAAAATAAGAGGAGAAACTCGCTCTTTGCTGGCTATTTTTCAAAAGAGATGAAATTCTAAAGCACGTCATTTGTCATTACGCCTGGTTTTTATTTCTTCTCTCCCTCCCGCATTTCTCTTCAACCTGGTGACGTTCTTCATCTAATTTATCGCGAATTAATACTGCCCAATATTTCATGTGCGATTCCCAGATTACTTGAAATATTATCAGGACCTTTTATCTCATCTCCACTGTCAAAATAAAATATTGGTGTCATTCATTGAATCCGATATTATCTTTCTTGCATAATTTTTCCAACCTAAAACGCTTTCATGGATAGTTAACTTCCAGACAAGTGACAAATTCACTTGTGAGAATCTAATTCAAAATCCAATATATGACGCAATGAATTTAATATGAGCAGCCAAATTCTAAGAAAGCTTTTATTAATCATGAAATTTTCTTGAGTGGTAGCAATAAATTTGAAAGCAGAAGCTTGCTAACAGAAGATCTTGGAGTGATTCAACTTCTAAAGAGTTTATTCGAATTCAGATAAAAAATTACATCAATAATAGAAGGTTTTCGGGTAATAGGGGTAATTCGACTGGAGAAGAAATCTACTTCTCTTTTCCCAGTCTTCAGAAAGGTTTTCAGAATATAGAAATACATTATACTGTGGAGCACCAGATAATACATCCATTGTCTTAGAAACTTCCCAAAATCTATGTGAATATTTTCTAAAGAGCTGCATTCATATGAAGACATATTGAGTCTCCAATCAATAACACTATAGAATATGAAAAATATTATCAAATAGTACATTATGATAGATATTGCGAAATGCGTTCGAATGATACTTTCTTTTGTTTGTTGAAAGTTGACTCATTAATTAAATGTTCATTTCTGAAGTTTATTACATAAGTTTATTTCCAACATGAATTATCTATTTCTTGAATTAAACAACCTTGCCATGAGACAAAACGACACAATGTTATCACTCTATAACAAGTGAATGCTAAGTAATCAGAGCACAGCGTCTGACCTTAATAACAAGATGAAGATGGCGTTACTTTGTTCAGCTGAAAAGGCACCAGGACATCACCATTGATGTCTTGTGATGTCGAGCTTCTTGTTCGAGATCTGGCGCGTACACGTGTGAAGCCCCACAGTCTTTGAGAGCATGCATCAGTGCGCGAATTAAGAGAAAGCTACAACCTGATTCGCAGACAACGTTGCTTTGCATTTGGATCACGTAACTGGCCGTGAGAAAAGAAAAGGGTTGCAAGAGTCGAGGGTGGCAGAAAGAGGCCACAACACACTGGCTAAGGCTCTCACACACTAGTGTCTAGAAACGAGAGCTTGAAGATTCTTCTTGTACACAATCACACATGACTGAACAGGCTAGGGGTGGGGAGAAAGTTGAAAGAAGTTAAGAGAAAACATAGTGTGAGAGAGCGGAAGAAATTGGGAGAATAGGTAAGAACTGGTAAAAAGTTAGGGTGGAGTTCAAGAAAGAAAAGGAAAATTTGGTGGAATCAAAACACAGTGTATGAAAAAAAGAGGAATTGAGAGAATGCAGATAAAAACTGATGAGAAGAGAGGATGAAGTGGAAACATTAAAGGGAAATAAGAAAATACAGTGTGTGAGAAACAGAGGAATTGAGAGAGTGTAGAAAGAACTGATGAGAAGTGAAGAAAAAGTTGAAAGAAATAGAGGGAGATAAGAAAACATAGTATTTGAGAGAGAAAGAAATTCAGAGAGTTTAGATAAAAACTGGTGAGATGAGGAGAGGAAGTTGAGAAAACATAGTGTGCGAGAGAATGAGGGATTGAGAGAGTAAAGAGAAGGGAAGGTAAAGTGGAAAAAACTTGAGGAAGATGAGAAAAAAATGTCTGAGAGAAAGAAAGGAGTTGAGAGAGTGTAGGTAAGAGAGTAAGACAGAGGGTAAGTCAGTGTTCCTTTGCTGGTTCACCTTTCAATCTTGATCCCTTTCAAGCTTGCTTTTCTAAACAAAAGTAACTTCCATGCTGTATCTACCGAATTTGTCATCGAACGATACGCACGGACTCCCAGCACTGTGTAATAGGTTTTCTAATCCGATAAAATACGAGTACAAATTAATTCTTAACGAAGATAATTTATTATTCGAAAATTCAAGTGGATATAAATGGGTTTCATTCTGTACAAAAACATTTTTATTGTATTTGAAACGGTAAATCTACCATATAATATATGATTTTGTAGATGGTTGCTAAGATGTATAGTATACATTCAACGAATTCTAATCGACTAGCGTTATGCTACTGGAAGCTGTCAAGCTAATTGCACAACTTACATATTGTGGTGTTCGGAGTAATACTCGTATGTTATGCAGTATTTACCTGAAAACAAAAATACGAGTTACAAGATAGTACTGGAGAGGTATTCATTCATACTATTTAAATCCAAAAATATTTATGGAACAATTTACACAACATAAATATTCACTTTATAATTTACAAATTTAAAAACACGTGAAAAATCTACATTGGATAACGGTGATTAATTCCAGGCAGTATTGATACCCTGTAATATTTATGCTAACTAGACTCAAACTTTTTTCGAGAATTACTGACTTCAGTTGCACACTGGACGTTTTGTAAATGTATTCTGCTTTTTATGAACGAAAAATTAATAATTAATTCACATTCTATCATGACCACTACAATTATAATAATATTATCGACAACAGACTCATAAATCGAAGAATATTATTTCATAACTTTTCAAAAATGTCGAGTAAATGTTGAAAATGTCAGCAATAGAACTTTTTTTAGGAAAAAGGAGACATTTTTTATAATTATATTTTCTAATTATTAATTAATCATGTGAAACTTGGATGATGTATTCTAATCATATTTCAGTGTTGAAGATGAAAAAATTGATGTGTATACCTTATTATAATAACAAGGAAACAAGTTCCATTTTTTCTAGGGAGAATGATTCAATAAATCAAGATAAAACCAGAACTTCAATGCATGTGACCTGGTAATATCTGTATACCTGGCTAATTTCCGTCCATCTTCAATACCATGAATATACTAGATTATTTTTTCAAATCGCAGCATTAATATAGCAGCTACTGTGAAATCTGTAGCGGGACGAAAAGATATTAATGTACGCCCTGGTCATCAAACGTTGTAGCTCAGCAATAATGTCTGTACTTTTTATGAAATTTTATTCAAGCTTTTGCTAGTCACGGGAATGGAGGTGAGTCATGTTACAAGCGGGTAATACGAGGCGGTTAGTTATTCGAAATTGTTTCCAGAAGAAGAAGGGGGAGTTGATAAAGAAAAGAAGAAGTTTGATGAGTGGCAAGCTAGTAGTGAGTTCATATTCGAAGCCCAATGTCGGTCTCTTCCTTATGTCAGAGATCCCCTTTCACTGTTTTTCCCTCAAATCAAGGATAAAACCAGACCAGTGCTCTAGCTTCAATCTCAAAGTTTATAGGCCGGCGACATGCTACTTGCTTTTCATTTGGTGAAATATGCAGAAGCCTCTTAGACACGCTATCTCTTAATGACGCTAACTCAGGAAATTTGATTTGCCAGTTGATATACGTTCAAAGCTGCAACCATCTCCTCCTCAAGGCATAATAGTATAGTTCCGCTAGCCACATGACATATGATACCCGATATCCTTCTACGCTACAACCCGAGAGCTCTCTAGAAAATCAAGTCCTATTAAATTAATATCAATAACTGTTGTTTGATTTGTGAACCTGATGTTTCCATAGAAGAGTTTATTGAATATCATTGCCAATAGAGAGAATAATTTATAGACTACTTATTGTTCAACCAAAAATTATGAGTCTTGAAGTTGAGAAAACTTTTCCAAGCCATTCGTTTAGTATTTTATACAAGTATTATATTGCACTAGAAACTTTGTTGGAAGATAAATCTGAAGCTATAAAGAATACCAATAATCATGAACAAATATAATTGAAATCATTCGAATCCCATGCACATCTAAAATATTGAAGTCACTCATAATGTGACAAATTTGTTTGTACAACACGAGATGTTTCGAGCTCATAATTATCTTTGGACTCATAATTATGTATAATTTCGGACTCCATTCATAAATATCTTATTTCCCTCTATTAATCTTATTTCTTGTAAAATCAAATTTCTTGTTCTCAAATACCTCATAAGATACATTTCAAACTTGAAGCCTGATGAAATTTCAGAATTATTGACTAATAGGAAATAAAAATACCAAAATACTAGACATTCGAGTTTATTCCATTATAGACCGAGCAATCAATGTCTAGTGTGTGTCCGCCTTTTTCCTGTTTCACAAGACTTGTAAAATTTTATGAAACAGGCACCAGTTTTTGTTACTTCTCCTCATAATATGGGAAATATTAGTAATTACTCCTCCCCATATATTATAAGGAAAATGAGAGTCATCTAGTTTTTGTTAATCCTCCCAATAAATAAGGAAAATGAGTCATCTATGGAATTGGAGAACATGATCATACATAATGTAGCAGAAATGGAAATAGAAAAACCCCTTTTCAGACTTGTTAACTGATCAATCAACTCGCATTAGCATTGTACAAAAACTATTTGTGGTATTCTGATAGTGACAGTGTTGAAAGCAAACGTTAGTTCGGTTGTGATGTTTTAACTAGCAAACAGTGAGTAGCCAACTACAGGACAGCTCATCTGTTTTGATGAACAGCACTGACGAATTGAATCACTCATTCAATGGGAGATGACAAGTGTGTTTACAGAGCGGCTCATTTCGAGAGCGACTCCTCGGCACATTTCAGCATCACTATATTGAGTTGCTGACAAAAGTAGGCTACAGCAGTCACTGGTGAGTCGGCTCGCTATCCTGCATCGATTACACCCAGCCAATGTGACGGTGGGCAACGCTGCGATGCCTATGAAAAATAAACACCACTCCACGGTACTCGACCGTTCCGGGTTCGGGAAATTCACGTTGTTCCCCGTCACATGGAAACGGTGCTCCTCTCTTCCTCCACCTATACCTCTTTCTCTCCTCCTTTTTGCCTCCTCATTCTCTTTTTCCTTCTCCTCCTCTTTTTACTCCTACTCAACTCCATCCTCTTCATCCTCCACCTCTTCCTCATCCTCCTCCTTCTCCTCTTCCTCAATCAATCGATCAACCAATCAATCCTTTTCCTCCTCCTTCTCCTCCTATTTTCCTCCTATCCTCCTCCTCTTCTAACTTCTTACTCTTCCTAACCTCCTTCTCCTCCTTCCTCCTCCTCCTCCTCTTCTCCTCCTCCTCCTCTCCTCCTCCTCCTCTTCCTCATGTTCCTGCTCCTCTCCTCCTCCTTCCTCCTCCTCTCCTCTTCCTCCTCCTCCTCCTCTCCTCCTCCTCCTCCTCCCTCCTTCTCCCTCCTCTTCTTCCTCCTCCTCCTCCTCTTCTTCTCCTCCTCCTCCTCTTTCTTCTCCTCCTCATGTTTCCTTCTCCTCTTCTTCCTCCTTCTCTTCTTCTTCTTCTTCTTCTCTCCTCCTCCTCCTCTTCCTCCTCCTCCTCCTCCTCTCCTCCTCCTCACCCTCCTTCTCATCCTCTTCCTCCTCATCCTCCTCCTCCTCCTCTCCTCCTCCTCCTCTCTCCTTCACCACTCTCCTCCTCCTCCTCCTTTTCTCCTCTTCCTTTTCTCTCCTCTCCTTCTCATCCTCATCCCCCTCCTCTTCCACCTCTTTCTCCTCATTTTCCTCCTTCCCCGGTCTCTATCCTTCCCTATTCACCCTCTTTCCACCGTCACCTCTGTTCCAATAATCATGTTGCCAATCCGTGGCGAAGCGTGGTATACTTATTTGGTCATCGTCCGGCGATGGTTTGGTATGGATTGGTTTGGCCGGCGATGACCAAATAAGTATACCACGCTTCGCCACTATTGCCAATCCCTTTCCACTACTTGACTTGTCCCCACTCGTACTTCCAATAAAATTAACGCTTCATGTCAAATATCGACTGTTCATTTCGTTGCAATGCATGTATAGACTCTATTCATTCATTTCAAGCTATTAACTCAACTCTCAATCGGAATTCTGTATTTCAATTAGTTTTTGTTGAACGGCAGATCATGATCTTATTCACACACTTCAATTTTAACTGTACAATTTGAAATTTTATTGCATACAAGTTTTAATAATTCATATTTGATAATAATTATTTAAATCATTCATCAAATTCCAAATTCTTCAGTTTTTGGTTTAATCTTAAAGTTAAAAATTACATCCCACTGGTAACTTCCTTCGACTGAATTCTTCTTCACGAATGAATATAGGAAACAAATTTCTTATTGGCCTATTTATTTTCTTAAAAATAGCACTTGTAAGACATTTATCAACATTATAATGATTATGAGTATGATGGTCCGATTTATGATGGGATAAATGTTCAGAGTTCTGATCGGAATCAAACTACCATAATAAATTATTCCTGTTATGGAATCTAAATTTGAATAAACTCATGCAGTAAAGCTATTTATTATTTGTGTATTCAGTATGCAAACAAAGATGAACTTGTACAGGGTATAAAACAGAACAAACATTCCGAAATTGTGAGGGAAAAGTGGAGACCTGCTACCAGATTCCTATCCGTGGAACACATTTCGTTTGAAGCTGTAGTTAGAGACCGGGTAGAAGAGGAGACAGAGCCCCAAACGGGCAATATCCGCCCTAAACCAACTCATTTAGGTTTCAATTTTATGCTGGAACTTTGCATCATTCGAGCTCTGCTTTCCTTTTCACAGAGGAAACCTCTCTGCGCACTGTTACAATTTAATACAAACAGCTCGAAAAGTATTAGAGCAGTGTTTTGGGCAGGCTACTAGCCACCATCCGCAACAAAAATCGAACACAGAGTTCAACTCCAACAACTTTTTTCTCTCTTCGAAACCAACAGCTTGCTCACGTAACGAGCAAAATCTTCCACAATCCTCACACGCGCTCGTGAGAGGAGAAATGATGGCTGGGGGGGATCGGCTGTCGAAAAAGTGTCAAGTCAACCAGACATCGTACTCGAATGTGTCACTGATCCCCTGCAAATTAGGGATTCACGCAGCTCTTGATCCCGGTCAAAACAGTTTACGCCGGAGATAATTTTCAAAAGATCACAGCTGCCGGCACGATCGATGCTAATAACGGCTCACTCGTCCAACAACCTTATTAGTGCATTTGTTTTCAGCTAAACTCACATCATGCTATTGATGTTCAAGCATTCCATTAACTAAAAATAGAATACACAGTTTCGCTTTATCCCCTGTTTTTTTTTCATCAATTTATTTAGTCAATGCTTAACTTCTTAGTGCACTACTATGTTCTACCTTTATGCTCTACTATACTCTACCTTTAAGCTACATCTCGTGAATTTTGGATGAATAAGTAGAGAATGAAATGAATAAATAGAGTTTTTGAATGATTAGAATATTTGCCCACTAGTACAAATACTATTATGTAATGTTAGGTTTCTTCCACACTAATACAGACGGGCCTGGATCGGATGGATGAGAATGTATATTGAATGGTGAATCCTGAAGGTTGATCAAATGCTTTATTGGGAATATACACATTAAGATACGGCCCACAGCACACTGATGTGGGAGAAGCCATCAATAATATATAATAATATTAATATTCCTATATTTAATATTAATATCTCATTAATATGATGAGATCAATGAACGATTAAATTTGAATAGGGATTTCTGACCACAATTGACTAATCACGTAAATTTTTCTTATTAATGGAATCAAATTCAAGTTGAAAGAGTAAAAGGTAGGGACAAATCGAGTGAAAATTCGTGGAGAGGAGTATATCTGCAACTAGACCTTGCAACAGATACGACAGCAAGATAATTATTTAGTGGACTGATGGGAGTCGATAAGAGTAGAAAGGACACGCGGCCATAGTGGGTTGATGAAGAAGTTGTTTGCAGCGGCTGTTGTCGCCCAGGTCGTTAAGAGCTGGTAAGCTGCAGCGTGATCAACAGGAGCAAGAAGAAGAAGAAGAAGAAGAAGAAGAAGAAGAAGAAGAAGAAGAAGAAGAAGAAGAAGAAGAAGAAGAAGAAGAAGAAGAAGAAGAAGAAGAAGAAGAAGAAGAAGAAGAAGAAGAAGAAGAAGAAGAAGAAGAAGAAGAAGAAGAAGAAGAAGAAGAATAAGAGAAGAAGAAGAAGAAGAAGAAGAAGAAGAAGAAGAAGAAGAAGAAGAAGAAGAAGAAGAAGAAGAAGAAGAAGAAGAAGAAGAAGAAGAAGAAGAAGAAGAAGAAGAAAGAAGAAGAAGAAGAAGAAGAAGAAGAAGAAGAAGAAGAAGAAGAAGAAGAAAAGAAGAAGAAGAAGAAGAAGAAGAAGAAGAAGAAGAAGAAGAAGAAGAAGAAGAAGAAGAAGAAGAAGAAGAAGAAGAAGAAGAAGAAGAAGAAGAAGAAGAAGAAGAAGAAGAAGAAGAAGAAGAGATAAGAGAAGAGGAGGAAGAAGAAGAAGAAGAAGAAGAAGAAGAAGAAGGAGAAGAAGATGATGAAGAAGAGGAAAACGGAGGCGTTGAAGGGTGATAAAGGCGGTAAGAAGGTTTTGCGGTGGTCCAAAGTGCCCTGATTAGGAAAAGTGAGTGGAGGATTTGAAGTAAGACAGGCCAGCGATATATGAGCTGCCCCTGCACATCCCTGTAGCACGAGAAAGCCCACCCTTAACAGCCGAACCCACTTCTTTACGCCCTGATCTAATGTCTTCTGACTTTTGTGGCCTATACACTTGGTCGCGTTTACCCCTTGAAAAATTCACCTTAAAAATTATTTCATCTACTGATGTCTGTGATACTTGTATACGCTTGAATACTTATTTAATTTTTATATCAAGTAAGTTCTCAATTATGACATGATCAGTCAGCAATCAAATAACGTGTTATAAAGTTGTGTGTGCAATTTCTACAAACTAATACAAAGCTCTGATTTCAGGGGAGATTTAAAAAAAATGGTTGTGATGACAAATAAGTAGTAAGTCTATTTATTAATAGGACAATATCGAGAACTGTTGACCTCACTTTCTCTTTCCCAGTTGTAGAATGTATTGTGTTTTATTGAAAATTATAATAATTTCCGAATAAATTATTTTAATAGGAGTATGTCCATCACTCAATTCAGAAATAAAATAAAAAATATTGCAATGTTTGGTAGTGTATTGTGATTACTGAAACGGTCATCTGCTCGAAAACTACATGGCTGTTTCCGTAGAAATGTTTCCACAGAATATTTGACAGATAACAACACAATTATCGATTGTACACATCATTTCGAGCTCAGTGAAAACCCGGTCACAAACAAATATGATACAGCTTCCTCTTGCAGAAACAAAGGGTGCGAAAATATAATTAGAGAGCACTCAAAGAAATGGAACGAGTAATCTGCTGTCATTAATAGGGTTTGTTGGTGAACTGGCACGTACGAAATTGGATTTCACATTCGAATTGACAGGAAATTTGTGGACCAGCTGGTGAACTGAAAGATCGACCCGGAGCCGAATTAATTTCATTATTATATTTGCGTTAATCAATAGGTGCAGTGCTCGTGGGGGAGGGGGAGAGATTGGAGAGGGTTAAATCGGTTTCAGTCCAGGCTACATCACTGCTTCACTCATTATTCAGGAATGCTTCTTCTTCATAAACCTATTTCTCTTGTTGTCCGAGGATTTAAATAAATCTGTTAGTATTTCATTGGAAAAATTTAGAATTCTATATAAGTGAAATAAAAAAGAAAGACACATGTTGTAATCAAAACCATAATATTGTCTTTGGTGGAACAATGGTGATTGAGTTACTACAGAGAGATGAATCTGAGTAATTGAATGGATAACTAACGTTATTTGAATATTATGTAATCCAAGAAATGAATCACATAATATAATAACAATATAATTATTATGTAATAGCAAACTAAATCATATACAGTCCATTGCTCCACTATTGAAGCTGTGATGTCAGGTCTACTATGTTCTCTTGTAAAATTGATGACGAATCGAAGACTTTTTCATGGAAAATCATATTGACTTACTAATCATAGTAATAATGTTGATCAATTCTATCTCATATCAATGATAAAACAATTCCTCGAATTAAAATAAATAACTGATATGAATAGATTATATAGAATTCCATTGAATAATCTATAATTGGATACAGATCACTTCTTTACTCTTCTGACGTGGCGAAGTTCGTTCATTAATGCCCACTCTATCACTTGATCACGATAAGGAGGTGGACATGAGTGAACAAGATGAATCTAAATCTTCCTATCATTCCTCCAATAGTTTTGGAATCATTAAACATTTGCTTCAAATTATATTTGACATAAAAATCCAAAATGATTCTCAAACAAGAACAAAGCATTGTTCTGGATGTAGCCTACTTGATTGGACAAAGAAAGAATGCCCCTGGCGAATTGGAGCAATAGCCAGTCGAGCCTGCTATTGCTTCAAGTGGCCGGGGGATGTTTTCTTTCTTCAAACAGTATTCTACCCCTTTTTCAAACGAAGTTCAAAAGAGTAAATACTTATATTTAATTTTAAGTTGCGTCACACATAAACTCAAAAACCATACCCTATGAGAAAATATGTGCCATACGCTAACAAGAATCTTTATCTCTCTATTTTTCATCTTTATTTACCTTCCTTCACTATTGTATCAACTTACTATTACTTGCTTTAATATCCAACTGATCTTTTTCATTTTCTTTCTGAATATTACCACTTCCTCAGCCATCTCTCATCTCTCATTCTTGAAAACATTTTTTCTTATATATATTACTGCTATTCCATCTATTTCTTCTAATCCTCCTATCCCTCCTATTTTTTTTTCTCATTTCATTCCTTCTATTTCCTCCATTACTGCTATTCTTTCTATTCTTCCTACTCCTTCTATTCTTCCTATCTCTTCTATTCTTCCTATTCCTTCTACTCCATCCATCTCTTTTATTTATTCTATTCCTCCAATTCCTTTTATTCCTTCTACGCCTTATATTTTTTTATTTTTCTCATTCCTTCTTATCTTCCTATTTCTTCTATCCTTCCTATCCTCCAATTTTTTTCTATTCCTTCTATTTCTTCTATTCTCTCTATCCATTTCATTCCACCTATTCGTTTTATTCCTTTCATTCTCTCCTGAATTTCCTTACTTTCACCTCTCCTATCACAATTCTCCTCTTTCTCTTTCTTCTTTCATTTCGTCAAACATCTCGCACAAAATCTCTCTCAGTCCCTCTTGCGCATAAAGCCCCCGAGCATTCAATACTTTCTTGGCCGTATTTTCGTTCACTGGATGGAAAGTTGAAACGCTATTTTTTAGTCGGTTAATGAACGAGTACTGTAATACGCTGCAAAATGAAGGAGCCAATCACGCGATCAACTCACTTCCCCACCCCCTTCCACTGCTCTGCAACCTCACTCACCAGGCATCTTTTATGAGTTGCCTCCTTCTTACCTTACCACCCCTCCACCCCGAACCTAGCTGCCGTGAGAGCCCTCCTTCCAAAATAGCACTCCGCTCACTACAAAGAACACGATCTTGAAAGGACTACAAAACATTATTCCACTGCAAAGAATATTATTTTCCCATTACAGAGTTGACTGACTACATGAGCGAAATAATAATGTTTCTGCCTTCCAGTCGCGATGAAATAAAACGTACACTTTCCCTCTCTTTAATTTCAGCTTTGCTTTGACCGTTATTAGTGGACACAGTATCGTAAAATGTATAATAACCCAGTACGGGAATGGAGGTATACTTTCGGAATACTACTCATGTTTATAAGAAAAGGCCCCGGTGAATGACGTGATGTGGATTGTGTTGAAATTTCTTGTCAATAAACATGGAGCTGCAAAAATGTTTGAAATATCTATACGAACAAATGTTGAGAGAATCTATAACTTGCAATAAAGTCTATGAGTCCAGTGTGTGTTTGTCGTTTCCTGTATTACAGGACTTCTCAATTTTAATGATCGTTGAATATCTTCTTTCGGGGTATGAATATGAATATGGAAACCAACTCATTTGAAACCAACACATTCCATTGAGGTAAACTTGATTAATAATTTAATTCTACATTTATCAGAGATGCGGGTAATATTTGCTTGCCATAGACCAGCAAATCCCTAAAAACTTGAAGATCATATAAAATTCTCTATCAAACTATCTTCTTCTTCTTCTTTATAGTTTTCTATCAACTATATGGCTCAAAAATACAAAACATGAACAGAAATGGGAATGGAGAAAATGGAAATTGTTAGCAAAATAATCAATTCGATTAATCCACTATAATAATATATAAAGAAATTATCATTCTAGTTCAATGGAACTCAATAATAATGAAATGATTTGAAGCTACAATAGGCTGCTTGGACAGGATTAGAATAGAAAAAAAATTAAATTGTACGAGGACTATGAATATTATTCATATCAGTCTTCTAGTGTGATGAATATTCGGCAAACTCATGATTTACAGCAACAATAAATAGACAGGGATGAATCTGGTGAATGAATAAAACTTAAATTGTCGTCAAACAATCTATTAATTACTCTTCAATGAATATTCCGGAAAATAGGTGACCCAAATACGTATACAGATACTTGCTACAGCAGTATACTGTTTCAAGCATATCATTCATATTCGAATAGGAGGTGTTGAGTGTCTTGAAACGCTTCGTCAATTCCGCTAAAAGCCGAATGTGAATGGGGCGGGAGTAACGACGACACGGAGCTCAATATTGCTGGAAGCTCTCTGTAATAATGATTAAAACTATAATAATTTGCGAGCTGTACTCCAGCTGATGACGATGGAACAGAGACACGTAGCTGACGACAGTTGAGGAGTTTACTATCGCAGCTCAACTCTCACACCAAGCAGGTTTTCATCTATTTCTGCCTCAGTGCATATTATCTTTCAATTGATCGACTATATTATAGCAGAGACAATAATTCTCTCCTTATACATCTTCGCACACAGGCATTACAGACTTAGCATTATAGCACAGCCCATGTGCCAAATATTATTTGTTCTGTATTACATCTTTGCTAAATCTCAATAATGTTTCATGATTAGGGGATAAAGAAATTCAAATTCAACTCATCTTATCATAATACTTCTTATTCTTCTTTAATTTCTTTTTATCTTATTGATAGGAATGTCTGTGAATAATATCTCTGTTCAGTTTGCTACGTATGAACGAGTGAAATCGCTCTTCACATGGTTAAGTGTAGTGGTAGAATGGGCATTACTGTTTTAAATTCGACAAAAATTGAGAATTCATTCTATTCTGTCCATATGAATGTTATGTCTACTTTCAAATTATTGCAACAAACTCTGCCTTCTTGGAAAAATCAATTCTATTAATACCATACTATTCTAATTCTATAATTCAGCTAATTCTACTCTATCATTCGTATCACACAAATTGCATTCATGATTTTCCTGCTATTCCCTGACCGAAAAAGAAGGGTGACACGATCACACGATCGTTGTTAATTGGGGAAGAATTAATTAAATATGGTTGCGGTCACAGGAGCAGCGTGTGATTGTGTCTGATTTCGGTAGCACTGAGCTCTGCTCTGCTGCTGTCGATTCTCTTCACTTGTCGTTCTCGATTGTGCGAGCACGCGCGTGTGTGTGGGAGAGCTTGCAGTTTCGAAATTGAACACGGTTAAGTCACGTGTGCAGCGGGCGCCCACTTTTAATTAAACGGTCGCAGTTTTATTAACGCTCTAATTACCGTCAACTGTAACGTCGTCTCTTCTGTGTCATTTATTCTGCGCTTTTCTCTAACAGCCCGGCTTTTCTCTTATTCGCCTCATTAGAACCGCTGCAGCAAACCTGAACCTGAACCTGACACAGAATCCGGGTTTCAGGTTTCCTCAATAGCTGTCGCTTGAGTGTAAAGTATAGATAAATGGATTTGCCAGCGTCTGCTGCTTTTCTGTTGAATTCAATGAATACTCACTTCTCGTCTGCTAACAATATCCTCTTTCATAACTGTAACTCATTCTCCATCAATTTACATTGAAAATCTATTTGTTCGCTTGACGGTTGACTGGAGTATATGAGAGATGATTCGCTCAGCTACGTTTCCACTCTTATCGTGAGTGACACAGAGCAAGTGTGTTGAATAAAATCATTCTTGTTCATTGTCAACCCTTTACGCTCCAGTCTAATCCTTCCAATTTCAGTCAATGATTTCTCTCCACTGCCATCATGCATCTCTCTTCTCCATTATCTTGCCACTGTCACAAGACATTCATTCTCTCTTTTATTTCTCATTTTATCTTATACATTTCCATTCTATTTCTCTACTCATGATTGTTCAGTTTCTTCTTTATTTTATGTATTTATTGAAATGATTCCCTTGTGGACCGAGTGGAAAAGCCCTTCTATTACTCAACTTTGCCCACAGAATGTTTTTGAGAAACAAAGTATAAAATACAGTCATTTATATTCATCTAGAGTTTACGTTTTTAGGTTGGTAGCTGGAGATTTACTCCCTCTACGTTCGTTTGATTCAGACGTTGATCTGCCATCATCTTGAAAAAATCTACTCCATCTATTATTTTTTAAGATTCATTTTCTAACACATCCTGCTTCCATTCTATGACGGAGTCATCTTACACGGTTATGTTTTAGACTTTGTTTTTAGAACTTTGAATTATAAATGGTTTTGATGAATAAACTGTTATTTGATAAGATTTCGATTTCTTTCAGTAATTAAAATGTGTTGATAATTTTTATTTTTAAAGCAGTCAATCAGTTCTCTTTCAACTGGGAAAATTGAATCTCAGTTGATATTCAGTTGAGGTAGACCATTGTAATCAGAGGAACGAAAATCAAAAGGAATTTGTATAGACTTCTGAACACCTCTGCAACAGCAAACATTGACAACACAACGAAATAGTAAGAGGAGATTCGCTGAAGGCCACTGTACAAAAGTGACATTAGGGAATTTTTTCAACATTTTCATCACAGGTATTCCGCGAATTCGAATTCAGCTGACTAAAAAAGTGAATCCGAATACCCATTCCTGGAATATGTACATGAAATGATATCTTCAACTCTTTTTTCCAAATATTTTGATGCATTCAGCATTCACATACAGTTTATATATAATTCCGATAGCTCACAACAAACTGGAAGGAATACCTTATCATTGCTTTCGTCTGGATGCAATTGGCAGGTATTATACCACGTACCATATACTATCATACTTTTGTTTAGCTTGTATTCCATCGAATGTACATAAGTGGAATGCTTTGATTCGATTGATTGTCGATCTTTCTAGAAATTCGAAGAGAAGATTTCATATTATCATATTATTTGATCAATGCTTAGCGAAGTGAACGCACTATACTCAACAATTGCAAGAAATTTATACGCGAATTAAATCACAAAATGTGCTTAACTGGCATTTCATGAATCGATTGCTGAGTAAACAAACAGCTTAATAAGTTGAGGCACTTTAAGATCGGCTTCACCTTTGTGTTGTAGTGCTTCGTAAACAGAGCGAAATTGAGGGAGATAGAGTGAAACGGAGTGAGAGAGTGAGTGAGAGATTCAGATGTTGCCGTTGGCAAGAAGCATGGACTGGACAGCGGTGGGGAGAAAGTTTGAAATAGCCGGCGATCGGCGAAAGTTTCGGAAAGTTTGAGTAGAGAAACAATATCACTGCGGGCGGGGCTGAGCAGCGGACCACAATCAGACCATACGCACTGGCAACCAACCCAAAAGTGTACAAGAGCAGCGCACCCTCTGGTAACAAAACGTTGTTCCACCCTTGTTTCGAGCCATTACTTAATTGGCTTGCAACTTAATTGATATTACGCGGCGGCGGCGGCGGTTTAGGCGGCTCTCAGAAAACGTTTATTGCCGAGTACAAGAATATTGCTGACGTTGCAAATCCAATCAGCCGGAATGCCAGCGCATAGCTTCTATTCTCCGGCGAATATTTAGTGCTTGCGTGTCTCTGGTGAGCGACTGCTCCAGCCCTCCAACTGGAATATGAGTGCCTGTGACTATGGTCAACTTCTAAATACATATTTAACTGTTCGAGTACTGATAGTTACAAAGGACCTTGCATAGCGTACAAAGCATACTTTATGCTTTCTCTATGCTTGCTTTCAGTAGCCCAATAATCCTAACCTATTCGGTTGATAGTCTTTGTATAATTATCTCCATTCTAAACACAGTACTACATTCTGTTGTGCGGGCTGCCTAACTCTCCCCTTCCACGTTTTGTTGGGGCACTCTTTTAGTGCTTGAAATGTGCTAGGATCTTCAAGAATTCTAATACGTAAGTGTTGGATGGAATTAGCGGTTTGTTTCAGGTAAATGGGAAAAATTCAACAAACATTCTAATACAAGCAAATTGAGTCAACTCGATCGTGGAATGTAGATAATTTAATTCAATTTCCTAATAATTTAATTCTACTTCAATTTTCCATACCTCATGTGACTTAACAACTTCATTCATTCATTATTCTGCTGATTCTTTTGGACACTTGAAGATAAATATTAACACCTCTTCAGAAGCTCAATGAATTTATAATTTAAAAAATATTAATCTTCTTTTCATCGTTACACATGATAGAAAATTCAACGTAAATATACATAGTCAGTAGAAGTAGTTCCTCACATGGCTACAGTTGTTTGAATGTCGGAGTTATTAGAAAGCAAGAAATGTTATTGAGAATTTCTATGCAGCTTGATTTAAAATTGTGAACTTTTCTGAGTTTTTAATAGTTTAAAATAGCCATAAAAATAGTTCTCCACGAATACGTTCGAGCGTGTTCACAGTGTGAGCGGCAGCAAAACTCCTTACCGTGAATTCTAGTATCTGTGAGAACAATTCTTCCCAAAATCTGTTGATGCTTTTACCGCTTGTAGTGTGTACGCACCCTTAGCTGTTTGAAAATGTGTACACGCTATGTTCAAACTGAGCGTCCAGATTAGTTGCGGAAAGCAATTTAGGTCAACTAGGTGGGTGTTGTATAGCAGAGATGTCTAATCGATGTGAGGGTCCATTGACATGTTTGTTGCTGCTCCGTCAACCCCCCGACAGACTCACCAATCGTTTTTCGACAAAATAACTACAGCAGTGTGCTGACCAGACTCGCATCTCTACAGGCTTCTAATTAGTAATGCTAATCAATTCGAAAACATGATTGCCGCCCGATAATGTCTTTCCGGGTCTTGTTTATTGCTGCTGTCTACTGTTTATCTTCGCTGCTTTTCATGTACTTTATTGCCACGTGCATTGTGGAGCAGCACAGGTAACGTCCATAACTCACACGAAGCTAATTAGTTTATTAGCGCTCGCCGCAGTATAAATCTTGATGAGCGCCTGTAATGGGCCGGCTGTTATTTACAGAAAGCCTGCTCTTCGATATCTGGTTGGTGATCTTTCGTGATTCTGATTGCATCCGTGACCGAGCTGCGGCCGTCACAATTCTGCCATGAGAAATGGGCGTTGCACTCATTTAGCCGATGAGCACTACACTGCACACCATCTGCTAATCGATTCGCTCATATTCGGCTACCTCTCAAGCTCACATGTTCATTATATTCGCTGAATCATCCATTCGCCTCTATAATCCATCATTGACATCCTCTCTATTGACTCTACTAAAAACAAAATGATAATCTACAATTCTGATTGATGTTGCGGTATTCCTTCATGAATAATTAAATGAATACACAAAATGACAGAGAATAATGCGAAGTAATAAATTAGAGATAAATGAACATACAATTAAACACAGAAGATAAATGAATTTATAAGTTTGCTGGGTCCAAATCGATGATGCGGTATTTTACATGAAAGGATTTCGAAGTTGTCAAATCACTATCAAATCAAACACTTTATATTACTCACTTTAATTTATAGTATTTATATTGATTATACTACCAAATTATACTATTCACGTCATATTATAGTTCATACAAAAAATATATATAAAAGAAAAAATCAAGTGCATTCATCAATCTAACATTTTAGTAGGTGGATTCTAAGTTATTTCGTCATTGGATCCGGTAGGCTACCCCAAGTTTGTTTGTAATGCACACTGTTATCTGCATATTTTGTAACAGGGTCAGTGATCCGTTCTTTTGGCCAGTGAGTAAAGATATTTTTAATGCAACAGAAATCAATACCTTTGAAATCGAGCGTACCCTATCACTAGGTATTCACTCTATCAGTGACTTGTAGGTATTGGCTTTCAAAGACTTCACTCCATATACTTTAAACCTCAATACTTTTGTACCCCGTCATCATATTAGGCCTTCATGAATATAATGTAATATTATGATGATGGAACAATATGTAGTGAAAGAACATGATGATTTTGGATAGAGACTCATAAGGAAACTCCAATTACATTGACTTCCTTTCCAAGTTTCAAATTTCTAAATAATCTGATGTTGAATATACGGAAAGTCTAATTTGCAGTGACGATGGCTACCAACGAAAAACGCCTGTTATGAAGCATGAAAAATATAATAATAAGCATGTAAAATATAGGATTGAAATGTTCCCATGTATTGTATAATGAAGCTCGTGATGAAGTAAAGCATATACACCGTAGTATCAAAATAGAATGTCGAGGATTTGTTGCATGAAACGAACGAGATTCTCATGACGAGGATGAACAACTAGCAATGATATAACTCACATGGAATGGTACGCTGTAATTGTAGCGAACCTGTATTTTGTGTCCCTATCGGTATGACAATCCGCGGGCGATTTTATTCGAGTTGAATTAATTGAGCTACAAAGTTTTAACAGGCGTGTAAATCGGAAAGCGTGATGGCGAGTTGGAATGGACCGCTGGAGGCTGTGCAGTGTGTGTGAGAGCGAAAGTGAGAGGTGTAAACTGCAGAGCGAGAGAGACAAAGAATGAGTTAGTCAGTGGTTTCTGCAGCGGCCAAGCAGGAGATTAATGCAAAATGAGTGAAGGAGAGCAGAGCATCGGATGAGCTGAAGTAAGACGAAGAAAGCTGTTTTCATATTGACACGCAGCTAATGAGAGCTCGACGACATGTACCCTGTCTCTCTGTTAACAAAGCACTGTAGAGGAATTCAAATAACACCGGCTGAAACCTGCAACTCGAATCCAGTCTCAGGTCTTTCTCTGGTGTCTTCTTCAGTTACCCTTGTAACATTCATCCCCTTTTCATTCACTGGAAAATTGTAATCCATGCAGAGAAACTGGAACTTCTGCAGCAGCATAGTTTTTGTTTTCCACCTGGCTGTTGCAAAAAGTTGCGAAAATGAACAATGCCCTGCTCGAACACATCTGCTGGAGTTTGTTGGGTCACGAGAGTTCCGAGAGCTAATGTGGATTACATTGAATAAAATATTAATGTTATTATTTCGTTATCTGTGGCTGCTGTCAGTACCGGAATCGGATGAATGAATTCTAATAAAGACAACAGAATTTCATTTGAAATGAAACATTTCTCACACAAAACAATTCCTAGTACAAAATAACAGAGTAAGGTCCACGACATGGACCTAAAGAGTCAGTTATCTCTTTCCAGCTTACCTGACCATTTCATTTCATTTATTCATGACAATATGATTTCGTAGAAAACTACAGGCTTAGCCCAAAGCTGTTTCTTTCTTCAACTCTGTTAATAATAATGTTGACTGTAATTAGATCACGTTTTCACTCCAGTTCAACACAGTCCAGACTATGATGGAATTATGCCATCGATCGTCATAAATGCATTGTGAAATTCAATCACCTTTGGAACGCACAAAGCTTTTCATCTTGTTGCGAGTAAGTCATGTTGTCACGGTTGAAATTCTAAAAATACAAGTTTCTTTGATATTAAATTGCAATGTTACCGATGTTTCAAAGGCCGTACAATACACGAGAGCAGTCGCTGATCGCGATATGAGAAACATAAATCCCGTCGATACAGGATTGACTGGAACCTCCTTGAAGAAAAGAGGATTACTGTTCTATGGAAACGGCAGGGCCAAAGCTCTTTCTTATTCTGTAAGCGGGTTTGTTCTTCCAGTGGCTTGAGAGAAACATTCATGTGTGTGCAGACAGCCCTCGATACATCTCAACTTTCTGGCGTGGCTCCATTTCAACACAAATGAAATTCAGAATGTTGTTTCAGCTTAAAGCAAGAAGCTTTTCAACTCCTGGAAATGAGATAACACAACGTGAGAATATGAATGAACCCGTAACACCGTAGGATGTGTGACATTGTGCGTATAGTAAGGCTGAACTACTTGGCTTAGACCTTGTAGCCTACTTTCCATCCTTAGTCTATCTTATCTATGTAATCTATGTTATTCCAAGTTTCAAATTGGATGAATCTGAGCGTAGATTGGAGTAGATGCTGGTTATTGTACAGGTTTTTTTAGTACCATTTCTATCACTATTATTATCACCATTATCATTATTAAAGGTTCTTCTATAGAACTTTGAAACAATTTGCATGGCTATTATTGATATCATTATAATATTCATTAATGTTTGATTGAATTTTATAAATACAGTAGTGTTGATCACTGACCAATCTAAAACCTTTTTTACATTGCATGTGTGGCTTGTCACACTTGTAATTGTACTTGTGCACAATATCACAAGCTCATGGTTGAAGAGTACGAAAATCCCCCATCTTCATACTGTGAATCGATCCCAAGTGATAATATCCCAGCTATCAATAACTGTCAGATTGTCGAGCACTTTCATAGACGATTAAATCTGGAGGTCAGCTGCAAAAAGGGTCTCGGCTTTGTATTTGGCAGCTGTGGTCTGGATGGCTTGAAGGAGTAAATGTGGTTGATGAGATTTAGAGAGGGGGGTCTAGGGGTTTAGAAGGGGGGGAGGCGTAGGGGGTCGTAGCTGCCAACGTCAGATTGTTCCGACATGCAAATCAAACGAGTAACAAAGTCCATCGAAGGGGCTAGCTAACTCGTCCGTCGCCTAACTTCTCGTCCACTAACTCTTTCCCGCTCACTAACTGACTACACCATTCTCAAATTCACTTACGAATACATATAGACGGAATAATGACCGGGAATGATGGGCTGCACGTGTTTGCGAGTCGGCTGTACTGAGAAGTTAGCACGTAATCAACAGTGATTCAATTTTTCTGCAAGCAGTTATTTTCTCAAAATTCAGGAACCGATAAACGTTTACAGAGATTATAGAGATTATTTGTGATGTGGTATGATATAACCTGGATTTGAACTGTTGTACGATGGTAAAGAAATATGATACTATCTCAAATATAATCTAAAATATAAAATACTACATAATGCCAAGCGTCAAATTAAATAAATCCGATTATACTGATATTGGTTTCTGTGATGGAAAAGCTATTTATATGTATATCCTATATTCTCATGTTCTCTCCAAACAAAAGTATGTATTCGAGAGAAATGAGAGAATATTTTGCGAATTTCTTCAAGCGCTCGGTTTGAAATGAATAGAGCACAGCACCGCGCTTGTAAATAGCAGCCGCGATAAGAGACAACAGCTCAATTTGTTCACAGTTAGGCGGTAGCCGAATTTATAAGTGGTGCTGCCTCCCGCGGGCGGAGTGGAGCTTATTTAATGTTTACCACGCAACCCTCGCACTGCATCGGGTAACATATGACGCACTATCAGTGGCATGCATGCTACTGGTTCATTCTCTTGATTTTTGGCCGGCACGAACACGACTAGCATAGAGTGCCCGCCCGCGTCTTATTAAGCAGCAAGACGACCAGTCTGATAAATTTCAGGAGATATTCTCAAGTGTAATTACGAACCTGCTTTCTCTTCCCCTTCATCAGGGGAAGTTTCTGTGGTTACAGTGTTTCCTCGACTCCTTCCAAGCCTGCTTCTTCAAAATAAAGCTCGCTCCTATTTGTCCTCACGCTCCTTCATTTCTCTTCTTCTTCCTAAACTCTCGTGTTTTTCTTTGCTGCGTATTCTCGCGCCTCTCTTTTCTTTACTTTCTTAATTTTTCAAATCTCTCTCTTTTTTACGCCTTTCTAACAAACTCCTTCTCTCTTCCTCCGATTCATGAAACTCTTCTATATGATTCCATTAACCCACACTTTCTCTTTCTCCCTCTATTTCTAGAATATTCCACTATTTATCTAATCTATTTTTCTCTCCATTCGTGAACTATACACTCTTAAGTTCCTCTCTACCCTTCTATTTTACTCCCATATTCCATTTATCCTCTTAGCTTCTCTTTCTAACTCTCTTCTCAACATCATTTTCATTTTCTTCTCCACTCTTCTATACCTATACTCTCTCAAGTTCTTCTCTACTCTTCTATTCTACCCACATTTTCCATTCAAGTTATCTTCTAATATTCCCTTTCCATCTCTTTCCTTAACATCCCTTCTCATTTATCACCACTCTTCCATCCAATATCCTTATTTTCCATTCATCTCCTAATTTTGCCTTCCCATTCCTTTTCTCAACTCCCTTTCTCATTTTCCTTCGTCGTTCAGTCCTTCACTCCATCTATGTCATCATTGCTTCTCTCTCTTTGTCATCTCTCCTTCTCTTGTTATCTCTCATTCCTGTCTTGATTCTCCTCCCAGTCTCCGTGCTCCCATAATTACATTTACATCATTTTATCACATCTATATCGTCTCTTTCTTTCTGTCTTTCCCCAACTTCTTATATCTCTCTTCACTCTCGCTCTTCATTCCTACCAAGCTTCTCTTTCAACCTTCCCCCCTTATCACAGGATACGACCGAAGCACCCCAACAAGGTGGGTATTATCATCGCCAGAGTTTTAATTTCCCAAAGAATTCAATCGTTACTCCTCAAGAAAGCTTCCACTTAACGGCAAGCCTAACAGATTTCTGCTAAATTATTAAGCTACTTAATAAAATTGATAATATTTTGAGGGTAAGCACTCATTAAAAACTCACTTAATGTTGTACAGTAGAGTCAAAGTGGTCTATTAACTCGCTTTCAAAAGGGGATATTAACTCTTGATTATCATCTAAAATTGCTTGAAAGCTAAGAAAGGCATGCTTCTTGAAATTTGAAGTTCGATGTCAAGGGATGAACAACCAAGGCTTCCACTGATATATTTTAGCCTGAATGGGATAAAATGTTTGACACCAGAAGTTTGAATCCTTTATGATACCTTCAACACAAGGTTTCTTGAACTGAATAGTTAAGAGCACTTTGAAACTATTTCTGCTACACTTTTGCGAAAGTAGAACTTGAACGCTGCCAACAATTGTCGTATTGATTTATTCATACATTCATCCACTTGAGAGTAGTTTATCTTCCATTATTCCAGAACAACGCTAAATTGTTTCAGAATTTTGAACAACCAATTACCTGACTCAAGTGGCATCCAACACTATACTCTGAAATATTGAAAAGCTTAAAGTCTGTTTGAAATTTCAAGAATTCTGCAGTAACGAGAACTGAGCTTTGGGAATGATTAGTTCAGAGCATTCCACAGTTTCTATAGAATCGACCTTGAGTTGAGTAGAGTGCAACCTGGAGCAATAGCTCAAGTACAAGTACTGCAACTTGGATAACGCTCGAGCACTCTCTATTTGAGTGTTTGCCAGATAGCATCAAACTACTGATGAATCCCTTCGATCAGTAATTCGCTGAGACTATCATGATCACTGCAAACTGATTGAGTGGCAAACTGCCACTAGCTATAACATGGGATCTATCTTGGAGGATATAGTACCCAACATCAAATGTAGGCACAGTTGTAGCTAGTAATCTAGATAACGCCATCGCCTCAAACCAAAATATCCTATACAATCCATTTTCTAAGAACAGAAGATTTGTTTTTGAATGAAAATAAATACAATACCGAAGATTCAACCCAATTATGCGCCAAATTAACTCAATTATGTTAATTAACTCCGGACAATTTACTTAAAATTATATAGGAGTTGGAACAGTTTTGAGCGAATGCATGTTGTTTCTTCCCACTCATGATGTGTATATTGTCAATTATATTAATGGAATGAATGAATAAATAATTATACTTTATAATAATACAAGTATTATTATAGAGAGTAACATTCTCAATGTATTGTTATTAGGGAATCAATTATCCGATATTCCTTTGCTTTACTTCAAGTTCTCAAATCGGAACTTTAAGTCTCTAATTCTTTGCTATTTGGAAACAAGAAATCAATATTGTTTAACAGTTTGTGCCAATTCGGCTGAGAATAAATCACACCTAATGATTTATTTGACTTGTTTGTAGGTGGAGTTGAACATAAATATAACTTGTTCGCGTGCAGTGCACGTTGACAAAAATTCAACCAAATATTGACTCCCCCACTCACAAATCACAGCTGCCATGTCAGCATCAACTAATTTGGGGCGCAACAAAATATCACATGAGAGAAAGCAATATCGTTACACAACTTCCTACAACTAAGTTGTAGTTGGAGGCTTGTCAAACGTCTTTATCGCCCGGAGACATCATATCGGAACCCACAAATATTCGACGATTTGACGAATTGGGGAATCGATTTTTGTCGGTAACTGCTTTCTTGTTCATAGACGAACTCGGCAAAGTTGAACTTTGTTTTTCCCACGGCGCGGCATCCTGCAATCTTTTATCCATAGGACAACACCGAGGAAAAAGGTGTGGAATAAAATATTCGAGCGATACTGCACATCCTTTGATCCGGAGCCAATTTCGCCGTGGCAGTTTTCCTACAAGTGGAAACACATACTATGGAATTTATTCACTGTATACCATCACTGCACAGCTCACAAAACGTGGGTGATTCGAGCTTGGAAAAGGAGAGCTGAATTATCACGGGAATATTTCAACAGAAGACAATTGATGGCAGGAAACAAATAGTAGAATTTACTTCCAATATTCAATCTAAAGTTTATTCCTTTAAATTTGTTCTTCCAATAAATATTCAATTATTGGGATAATTTACATTGATAGATGAAGGCATCATGAAATCCTTTAAAAACGTGTTGCACAAAGTTGTATTAATGGAAACAAAAGTTTCTTATTGTATTTACTGTCCTCAAAAATCATGTGAATGGGAATTCGTGTTTTCAAGATCATTCTTCGTTTAATATCTTGATTTTATTGAGGTTGAACTAGTTTTAATATCATTCTTGGTTGAATTGGTTTTCTTGATTGAATATTAAATTCCCAATTTCTCATTTTTTCATTTGAATGTTCTGGTTCTAGATAACAGTTTAAATAACTTTTGCTTATTTCTCTCTCTGCATTACACGAGTAATTCTATCACTTAACTTTTTGAAGCCCAGCAGTGGTTACTCTGAATTGAATTCTTATATAATATTAAAAAAAACGAAAAATTCATGATGAAATTCACCAACCATTCATTTTCATAATTCGTTTGAAACAATCAATTTTCCGACTATATAAACAGTGTGATGAACTAAGCTGGAAAGTATTCTTCGATAGAACTGATAATGGAATATAACAGATACAAATCAAATCGAATCCTAAATTACTCTCCAGATATCACAATTTGATACATTTGATAATCACGTAAATACCTGATTAGGTCTTTGCTCTACTTTTCTTATGGAATATCAACTATATAATATTCTGTAGCATTCTCTTATTACTCTTGCTTTTCTTATTTTGTTTATCTTGATTCTCATTCAATTACTCTTCCTTGATACAATAACTTGATGTTATACGGGTTTAACAAAATTCAGTTATTTTGATCTGTTTGAACGGAAAATGGATATCATGATGGCCTGTGATGAAATATTCATTTGATTGAAACCACACAATCATATAATCAGACATACAATACAATCGCGCATTCATGGGAGTATGCAATAACACTCTCAAGAAATTGAACAACATTATACCAATTTGAAACAATTCGGCGACTTGGTAATATACCGTGGAACGGAATCATTATAACCCGGCCAATTCCCCCACCCCGAAGAACGCACAGGGTTGACCTCGAGGGCTGCGCTTTCTGGTCTGTGATTGGTGGAGCCGGCGGGCAGTTTGCTAAATTCCGGTCAGTTCGTGATGCGAGCTAATAGATTCGTTGCGAGGCCCACCGGCTAAAAGCAGTACATCTATCAAGACGTACCACCGGCTAAAAGCAGTACAACATCTATCAGTGAAATCACTTATCCGTCGGCTATCAGTAGCTCAAATTGCACCCTGCATCGTTATAATTATACACGAGTAGTGACTGCTTACAATATACACGTGGCTAGTAGCCAACACGCGATTGGCTAGCTATCTGTTCGCATAATTCAGCCGCCGCCTATAACTCAAACTACCCTTGCTCGAATCCGCATTCCCTTAGTTGTAACCCAGTAGAAGGTAAACCATAGGGTTGCGACACATGAAAGTTGTCATATCTGTTCTCAATAAAAATTATATATCATATAAAAAAGTGTGTGAAAACCACGTAATTAAAAAATTCATAGTGAACATACAGCTTAATAAATTATTTGGGATCATCTGAGAATTACAGTCATGATAGTCCGGAAAGAAACCCTTACTTCGAAGTTTCTCCATTAAATGATTCACACAAATAATTCAACAGCGATAGAATAATGTGTTATTCGACAAAACCATACAGTCATTTCTTTATCCTGCTCAAATTAGATTACGTCATTCTAAGGCGGTTGAATTTATTGTCTTCCGTGCAAACAACTGTTAAAATCTTTATACATTGTACATCAAGTTTATTGGATGTGTCTTTTTGTTCGATGCACATGAAACTGATGACAACAGAACTGAAGACATTATTGACTTGGTTCGACGACACTGTGGGTAAGAGGGGGGGGATGGTGAATCGGCTAGTCGTTGGCTGGTAGAAGAAGCTTTGTAAAAGACAAGTAGCCTCAGGTTATAATCCCATCAGGACGACTTGAGAAACTTCGGCTGACATTCTTCGAGTATCTGTATCCGTCTGCCTCTGGGCCGAACCGCCGCCCTAGCAAGCACTGGATGAGTGAAACAGCTTATTGTAAAACTTATCTCTCACACCAGACGCTTGCTCTAACGTTCACAAAGATGATTCAGCTGCTGCTGCTGCTATTCGCCCGTCATCTTGTCAACTGGAAAATCACTCACTGGACAAACGCTGCAACTCGATCAATCTCGAAAATTGAACGATCTCGAAGCTTCATCGATTGACAAGTTTATTATTTTGGATGGAAGATTTTGAAAGAACTGAAAGCTCTTGCAATATTCAGAAAGTGTGTTTCTCTGAAGTATTTTGAAAGCATAAGAGGTATTAAAAATAACTGGAAGCTCTATAAACTTCCGAAAACTATGTTTCTTTTTGAAGTATTTCAACTTTGAATGCATAATTGGAAATGAAGATGAAACAATGAACAGTAGACCTCCCCTAGTTATCTGTAATTTTACAATTAATGATTGTAATTAAAGAGACTGTGTACAATCATTAGTCATTTACAGTGATTGAAACGCAAGCTCAGTAATCACGTTCAGAAAGTTTCGGCGTTTTTCAAAAATTAGGCATTTTTCCAAAAAATGTTATGAAGGTGTCTCAATATCAAGTTTCTTCTTCTTTTTTCTGTTATCAAGTTCGAGAAGGTTTATTCCATTTAATAAGATTCAGTAATTAGGATACATGCGTTAAGTTATCATCTAACAAAGAGGATAAATTTATGCAGTACGATAACCTTTCATCAAAATTATTCAAAAATTAATATCTTATTAATGGAAATTTTTTCTTTCTTGAATTCCAAAAGGTTTATTCGATTCAATATGATTCAATTAGGATACATGTCTTAAGTTATCATCTCACAAAGAGGATAAATTTATGCAGTACGATAACCTATTATTAAATTTACTTTTACTTTTATGATTTGTGCATCTGCTCACACACATCTGGCATCGAATCATCAACGCTTAAAACTCACGAAGAAATAATATTATTCACCGTGAAAAAATCAAACTAAGACCTTTCATGACCAGATAAAAATAGCTAATGAGGGATACGCTATCCTCATCAGAGACTTACCGCGTTCAGCACTTAGTTCTGATTTGTTTTTCCTTCGTGACCTGTTGTTATCGTGAGACTCTAAAAGCCATATCTCAGCGTTCGTATTGTGGCATGCCTGGTGTAATCAATCAACGTAGCCGGTTTCCTGATCTGAATTCTGCGATATCAGCATAATTACAATGTAGCCGCTCTGCCAAAGTTGTGAAACGGCCAAAACGGAATAAGAAAACAATTTTCCAGGCTACTTTCAATGCCAACTCGAATTTGATCCAATTAGGCAAGGGTATGTTTCGGGGATTGGATTACAACATTGGTGGGTTCAAAGAGCTTGAAATTGAGGAAGGTTTTTTCTCTTCGAGTTTTTATTTGCGCTCATCACTCCACACCCATGAAACATACATACCGATTATTATACATACAAACATTGTAGTTTATAAGAAACTCACTGAATTCTAGTTGATCTGAGAAGTGGATCCAATTAAATAAGCTAAAAAAATCAATAATTCTATCAGTAAAATACCCTTTCAAACTTACTTTTCTTACTTTCCCTTTTTTTACTTACTCACTTTGAATCAAACTTATTTTTACTGAGTTTCTATACAAAGTTTATGTTATTAATAAGTTTCTATACAAACATGTAACTCATATTGAGAAGATAATAATTAATTATTACTACATTGTTCAGAAATTGGTAGGATCGGAACTCCTTAATGAACCACAAGTAGACTTTGATGCAATATTTCAGAAATAGATTTTCTGTTGAAGCCGACGAGGGAGAACCAAAGCAAGTTGGGCTTGTATAATACATTTCACTAGTGGGAATTGATTTGCGAGAAGCGCTGGGAGCATACTCTATCCCTTCTCATCCTTCTACTCTCCCTCCTTGTCTTCATCCTCCTTCTCCTCCTCCTCATCATCATCATCCTTCCCCACCCCCTCTCATTCATCATCCCCCACCCACCATTCTACGAAGGCAAGATCAAAGGGAAACGCTACAATGGCTAGACAGTTAATCCTGTAAATGGTTTACCTGGCGAACATAGACGACAAAGAGCACATAAACAAAATCAAATGTGATTGCAACAGATTATGGAATTATCCCTTTGTACTTCGATCAACCATTTTGCCGGTGTAATCGCGTCCTATCTTATTACAAACTGTGTCTGTTCGCGACTTGTCTGCTTTGTGCTACACAGTAATTATTGTTGGCACGTCGGGAAATTAAAAATGATCAAACCCCATCAGTTATGAAGAGGTTACTCGGGAAATTATAACAATAAAGCTGAGCATTTAGAATAATACCAAGAGCTACCTCTACTGTAATGAACGATACATCAACAAAACTACCTACTTGAGAAAACTGTGGACTACCTACACACTGGGAGATAAATGATTGAACAATAAGATGTATAGACTGGTTTTCAAGCTTGAAAAATGTTTTTTTTTGGTTTACTTTAGTCCAAAACGAAGTTAACACTATCGAATTTACACTTCAACTCACGAAAAAGTCATTTAGAAAGAATTCATTAAAAATAAATAAATATTCATATAATAATCAATTTTTCCGCTACGTTTTCACAGCATTTTGACAATAACTTCGATAAACAATATATTTTGCATGATATTATGAAAGAATACAGCACGTATTCAGTTTTATTGCGTTTATAGCGTCAGCTGTTATTACTTGAGCATCGTTGGGGAAAGCGACCCTAAATGAGACAGCACTTCACTTGAAACCAAAAGCCTCAATCCAGACTTCGGCGAGACCAACAACTCAACACGTTCGTTATTTTGACTAGACTTGCCCTAGCTAATTGATATCATTGTGAGTTTCAGATCGATGATCTATTTGAGATTGCGATGAAATGGAACGTGTGGCAATGGAGCATACTGTTGCAGGGCAAAGTGCATGAGATGAGGGAGTGAAACAATACGGTTGTCCGTTGGGTACAGTGTTGCTATAACGGGGTCTATTTATACACTGGCTACCATACCTCAATATGTACAGATGCTAATACAGCCAGCTCACCAACAGTGAGATATTTACGCTTTAGCTGATCGTCCAACCAACACAAGCGGTGGTCCCGGTTAACCAAGCCAGGTGACGGTTGGTTACTTGTGCCGCAGCTTTCAGTTTTCCACGGTTAATTCCGAATAATCAACGCTTAATATCATATTATATCAACGGTGTCCACTTGTATAATTGCATTTGATCAATCATGATTCATTTCACAGCCATTATGATGAGAATAATTGCACCTGAGTGACAGAAGTTCAGAACACCTTAAATTGGACATCTCATCCACAATGATGGAAATTATTTAAGTTGAAATTAAATTTCTATTTGGAGTTGATGTGTGAGATTACTGAGTCGCTAAAAACGTTTTCCAAGAGAGGTCGTTTACCTAAAAAACAAGCAAGCTCTACTACAAAAATGGCATAACATGAGAATACATATAAATAATCAATTACTTTTGATTAAACATAACGAACAAACTATTCTTGTTACAATATATTCGATGATATTTTTCAATTTTATTACAGTGCAACTCGCAATATAATAATGGACACATTGTAACGAATAACCCCGGTATAACCCAACGTATTTTTTCCGGTCCATGAAAACCCTGTAAACCTTAATAGAAAATTAACCCCTATGTGTAGCGTACAAAATACATGCAATATTAGAACCTCTATATAACGAATTTTAGTGTGTTTTTAGTAATATTTTGACCCCTGTATAACGTATATTAAAAATTTAAGAAACCCCTACCCCTGCGTAGATAACTTAGAGATAACCTCTATATAACCTATTCCCACGGTTCAGACCCCTGTCATAAAGTAGGTATTTTTATTCTTTATCTGAGGCCCATCACTTGAGCATGTTTCTGAACATGAAAGCTTAGAAGAGTTTTCATTTACTCCCCCTTCTAATTAAGAAAAAGCAACATATTGAAATAATACTGTATGCATATTTTATTCTTGAAAAAGTATATACGTGAACAGTAAGTTCTTGTTACCCAATTTACTGAACAAATTTCCTAATTTCCTAATTTGATTCAGGCTATACAGTATAGGTGAAAGAAATAATGATACAGTACAGTATTGCTATTAGTCTTCAACTACTATTGAATTATAGCATTTTTTACTCAATTGCTTTATTTTTAATACGGTATTCTATGTTATTTTAATAGCAACTTGAATACCCCAACAACTCCATCTATCCCATTTCCTTCCACCTTTATATAAGTAGAGTAGTTAACAAATCTGCATTTCATTTCTTTAAGCCAGGTTGTTGGTTAGTTAAGCAAAGGTGGAAGGAAAATGGGTACTGTATTACAATTATTAAACTGCTGTTATTAAATATATGATAGCATTTATTTAATTGTTATTTTCAATACAGTAGTGTTTCTATAACTTAATAGCAATTGAATACCGAATTTCAATATCCTATTTTCTTCCACCTTCTGTGCTAATACAGTACTATACTGCAATTTGAAGCTATACAATTAGTGCAGTGCATTTGTGTACTGTAAGTACTGTATATATCAGAAGAGCCTGTAAATCTACTTTTTCAAATAGAGGTTGAACGTGTTCAATTGATACTTTATATGGAGGCGTTATAACTAACCCCTATATAACGTATGTCGGCTTGCCAGAACTTCAACCTCGATTTAATTCATGAAACTCTCACGTTTTTTAAGTAAACCCCTACATAACGTACGAATTTCTTGGTCCCTTCAAATACGTTAAATCGGGGTCCCACTGTATCTCTATTGTTTCAATCTCAACAATACGTGAGATAATCATCAATATTCATTCTTTTTTCCACTCATAAATTCCACCTTGACATTTAAATTTGAAAACGTTTTAATTTACAACATAAAAAAAACTAAATGATGTGTATCGATAATTATCAATTTTATATTAGTGAAGATTACTACATCAATATTAGTTCTGGAATCATTGAGTTTATTAGTGAGAAGTAGGCCTGCTTACCAGTATTGAAATTTTTCAACAAACTCAGAAGATTTTTCAACCCAACAAATTTAGAAGGTATATCTGGCAATTCCTCACCTGTAACAGAAGAAATTCAAAATGAAATGAATGAATGAATGACTGCAAAAATAATTCTAGGACAATATTGTTTGTTCCCTAGCATTTAAATAACAGATTTTCAATTTTATTTCTGGATGCTGTCAGTAGAAAATGGTGATATCTTCGAATTCCATTCCAGTTGTATTTATAACTCTTTGAAATAAGGAAACAATTTTATTTTTAGGGAATTTTTCAATGAAGACATGTTCTTACTAAAATTGATTATTCTCACAAATAATCTGATTTGAGTAGATTGGAGGTTCCCATAATGATAATTCCACTATATCCTTTGAAAATAAAAATATAATCCTTCAATCTTCAAATAATCTCTTTTGATTCACTGCGAAAGTTATAGATTCTATGTCACAAAAGCAATTAATTTTTAATATTCAATTTATCACAAAATCAAATAATTTTGTAATTGAACTTGAATAGTTATCAATTCAGTTCAACAGTTAATATTTCCATTTTTTTTTCTCCACTTTTTGTACAAATTTCGATAAATATCATCATCAATAACATGAATTATAATGATATTCAATCTATTGTCAAGAAGAATGATAATATTTGAGATTTTTGAAAAATTGAATGAACAAGATATTCAAACAAATTGATACAACATCCAATGGACAGAATCTCTATATTTTATTTGATAAAAATAATTCATGAAACTGTTATATTAACAATGAAGAACAAATAGAAATTTCAAGAAGCTTTAAAAACATCAATAAAATCATCAGATTTATCATGGCATACATTTCAGTATGGGCAGAGAATTAGTATCACATCTCATATTGTAATATGAAAATTAAATTTCATACCCTTGAGTGACATAACATGGAAAATCTATAAGAGATAAGTTCTGAATAAACACATTTCAATGAGGATGAAATTTAATATTTATATAATTTTATTGAAATATATTTCAAGAAATTTACTGAAAAAGAATAGTATCACCAGAAATATAAACATCAGAGGATAATGATCAGAATCTGAATGCTTTAAGATTTCAGTTTAATATTCATTGAATGATATTTAAATACAGCAAATCAAAAAAAGAAGAACAATCCATGTATGAACATCATATTGTTTCAGAGGAAAAGGTTAATGAGTGAAAATAATAAATGTAGGAAAAAGAACTGAATTGGTGAGATTTTATAATGAGGAAAACTGGAAATCAAGTGATAAAATAAGAAAGCTGGAAGAAGAGATAAAGAAATTTAAAAAAGAAAAGAAAGTGAAAACTTGAAGAATGTTAATAAAAGAAGAAGAAAAGAGGAAAATAAAGAAGAAAAAAAGAAGAAGAAGAAGAAAAAGAAGAAAAGAAAGAAGAAGAGAAGAATGAAAGGAATGTTGAAATATAAAAAAGAAGATTGTTGAGAGAAAATTAGGATTGATAAATAGAGAAGAAAGAAAGAAAATATAAAAAATAAAGAAAAAAATAAATGGAATTTTCAAGAATAAAAGTATTGAGAAATGTTATAAAAAGGAGTTAAATGAAGAAAAGAGCAGAATAAGAGAATAAGAATGGTTTCTGGTGAAAACAGGAATGATGTGAGAATGACTGTTGGAACCTTCGAAGGATTCTCGATGAACTGGCGAAACAACGCCTGAGAGGCTATGCTCTATAAACAGTCAGAGCTTGGTGCATGACACCATCCACATCAATACTGCTATAACCATTTGAAACAGTCTGCAAAAACTATATACACTGAACATATCCTCGACAGACTGCAACAACACTGCATGTTTCATGGAATAGTAAATTCACATTATTTGAAAAATTTAGCATTAACAGACTGAAACTGTTCCCAGATACACAGTGATCGATTGAATAGGCTACCACCAGAAATTTTCTTCTACATAATAAGATGTGAAAAAAAAAGGAAAAATAATACAAGAGAAATGGGAAAATAATGATAAATAGATAAATAAATAAAAACAATGTGTAAATAAAAAGAATTTGAAGTAATTTTAAAAGAATAAATAAGGAATGTTTAAGTGAAATGAATTAGAGAAATTTTGATGAAAATTATAAAATATAAAAATAAGAACTAACAGATGAGAACTGAAATCCTTCAACTTGATTGTGAGTTTAAATTATATTATAAAATTGAATTTTGTTTTATTGTAATTAAAGTAAGACTCAATTCCTCGACTCAATAAATATTAATAAATTAATCCAAATCTGATTCAATCGCATGTTTACAGTGAGAAAAGAAGATTTGAAATTCATCAGATGATAAATGAAATAAATTGGAGAATTTGATAATCATGGATCAAGAGTACAAAGAATTTTTAAATGCTTGAGTAAATATAATTTGAAATTTCAAGGAACTGTGAAATAAATTATGAATGTCGTACATGAATGATCATCTGTATGAGTTTTGAAATAACATTGAATCAGTTCATGATCACATATGTAGAAATTATACAATTTGTTGTTATGGCATTTGAAATTAATGAGTGAGTAATCTTTGTTGGAAATAATATTTTAGAAGTAGACAATCCATCGTCATATCCAAAGAGACTGGAAATTTGACTATGCATGTCTACAAAAGAAACTGTTCAGAGTCAATCATAAATGAATTCCAACTGATAAAGGTCTTTTGATTTCATTATAAAATGGGATGATTTTTTGATATGATGAATTTTTCAACATTTCAAGAGGTCAACTCAAATCAAAATATTGATCAATTCAACGTAAAATTGAGATTTATTGAGTATTTCAGTTGATAGTATGTAGTTTGGATCTTTAAGACATAGAAATACAAATCAAATAATTGTTCTCCATTGAAAATTGAACTCACTGGTTAAATGTGTGAACTATAAAGTGGAACCGTTTGTGAAAGCCACCATTAATCATTGAACCAATACCAGCTGTAATGGATCTTTCGACAGATTTGATGTCGATAAGATAATCGCAGCGTTTGGACGCTGCTATCCGAGTTCAACTATTTTAAATCAGCTGATACCATTTTGTATCACAATAATCCTGGATCAATTTATATTGATCGACCTTAGTGTAACCGAACAAAAGTTTTTGTTTTTCATTCATGATATGTTTGCATTTTTCGATAGCATTAAATTTTGTATTAAACCCTCAGAACACATTCATCTTTCACAAATCAGTGATGAATGGAAAGGTATGAGATAGATAGAAAGATAAATGACTTTATTTTTCACTTTTCATGACGTGTGCGAATTTGAGGCATACAAGCATCACTCTTCAACATGGGAATGAACTATTTCCTCGTAATGCTTTCTCCATGGTATTATTAAAAGATGTGTGGAAGGTATAAGGGATATAAGTGACAGAAAGTGGTGAGGTTAGGATAATAAAGGATGGAAAAGACGACTGTTGAAGTTGCAGCTTTTGCAACGTTGATGGCCAGCTTCGATTGGACTAATGCAATGTAATCGTCGGCGGGGAAAGATAATAACAATGGATTGCAATGCTAAGCACAGGCTAAGAGAAGTTTTCTACCGGAAATTAATGCTCGGGGGAACGACGGGGATCAAAAGTCGCATCCAAGCAGAGCGGATTTTGGTCAAAGGCACGAGAGAGGCTGGCTGCTTAGCCCACTTAGCCCAGCAGCATTTGCTGATAGCCATTCAAACCGCTCTCCACAGAGCTATTAAGCTGAGATGCTGCCCTGACTCCATTGCACTCGGTTATGAACGCGGCCGGTATTATCCCAAGTTATTACAATACTAATAGTCTAATAGATCCATATTAATTCAATGATAAGATCGTGTGCTCATCTTGCCCTCAAACATTCGATCGTAACTCACACGGTAATGGCTTGCTCCTGAACACAATGTCTCTTTCACGCCAGAAATCCAAGAACAGCTGGATTATACGTGATTTTGATGATGGGTTACCTTTCTGAAATTGGGTCGATTAAAAATAACAGTTTAGTCACACATCACACATACCAGAATACAAGAAAGGGATCAAGTACATATTACAGCCTAGATTGGAATGAAAAATGAATTGAGAATATTCTTTATTAGACTGAGGTAAGACTAGTAAGTCCTTTCTACCACGATTTTGAAAAGTGTGACATTACCCTGAACCGAATCAGACAAGAAGTGTTACTTAAAGTTTTAATGGTGAATGGTTCATATCTACGTCACAATCGTCACAATTTTATTTCGATTGGTTCGGACTTTTTGCTCCTACCAATCGTCGAAGAATTTCTTCCACTGGTGGCGACTAAACAAGGTAATTCAAAATCCTGGATCATTCCATTTCTCCACAAAGGCTAAGATTCCCATAAAATACTAAAATGAACTGAATATAGATTGAATTCAATTCGAAACAGTAGTAACCTCATTGAAAATTGTGTTGAGGGAACATATTTATAGTTTCTGGTTAGTCGAGTTCTTTCACGTTATTGGAGGTTTGGATCTTTGAGAAATTAAAATTTTGAATCTCGTTCACCTTCAATTCTATGTGAATTAAATCGAGGCAAATAAACAATTGATTTCAAATGTCTGTTTGGTATCTCACGATAATAATTTAATGGTCACTAAACTTGTTCTTTGGTTCAAGTTTTCGTGTCAGAAACTGATAGCACAGGTTTTAAACTCTAACCAAACTGTCAATCCTGATTACAACCGTGTTACAATGCATTCGCAAACCGGAGCGTTCAATTCACGGAGACATGTCTGTTTTTGAAACACAGGTAACGTCCAGCGCATTAATTTGCAGGGAAGATCGTCGAGCTAGAAGCAGAGTGATCGATAAACAGCGTTGCGCGCATGTTACGAATTGACTCACAAAGAGCGTCAATACCAGGAATATGAATTGAAGGCGATGTGTGCTCAGCGACAGAATGCAACAATGCGTAATAAATGCGTCGCACGTGCGTGAAAAGGCTCCGCCAACCCCCAAAAAACGTCATTCATTTCCGAAAATTGAATACAACCTTCAACCGCCGGGGACAACTTTATTGAAAAATATCATTATTATTTCTTATTAATTATTGACTACTTCTTTTACTTTTCAAAAATATTAATGATACCAAAGACAATTAGAGTACTTACAATTTGTCTTACTAGACAATTAGAGTAATAGTTTCCTATCGTCTTTGATGATACTGTAATAATAATTCCATGTATAGCAGGATCCTTTCAACTTGTCACAAAACATATGATCGACGAGCATATGATCACAATACTTAACCTACAAATGCTAAATCTCGCAGATTATTGAAAAGGTCTTTTAAAAAGTTATTCTTTGAAAGGTCTTCTTTAAAAAGGTCTTTCAAAGACTTTAAATGTCTTTGAGACTTTCCAGTCTTTTGATTATTGTGTCAAAGTCACTGTTTAACTATTACAAAATCAGCTGATTTATGACAAGTTAAATGGATCGCGCTTTACTTACAATTTGTCCTACTAGACAATTAGAGTAATAGTTTCCTATCGTCTTTGATGATACTGTAATAATAATTCCATGTAACCTGGCTGACTCATGTCTGGTGTTAGAGTTTTCAGGTCACTCCTGATCAGTTCAGGGTCTCTGACTGTGAAAAATCTTAATGATGTGATTATGAATCAGCTCTATGATTCTGTAATGCTGAGAGGGATATGCAAACGAAATAAAATTTAATCCAGGATCAGCACAATGATAAGAAACCCCTTTCCATGAATTCATGGTGATACTTGACCAAAATGGATGTAACTTGATACTGAAATCGTAAATAGGGATGAGACAAGTGTATATTTTTGTAATATACATGTATTCAATGATTCCTGGCAAAGCTTTACAGTGATTCCATTCAAAAAAAAATTACCAAATCAAATTGTCTAGCTAGGATATCACATCGCAAGATTAGTAGATATTCTAATATTGAACAGATCATACATTTTTTTACTATATGAGAATGTGTAGACTAATTTTATTTCTATTCTTATAAACGAGTCTCATAATTTATTTTTCATTTCTAACTCAACTTTTTAAGCAAACTTAATAATATGGAGTGCACTCCTATCTTTCTGTTATCATTGTATCTTGTAATATAAACAGTGTCATTCGAAGTAGAAGTAAGTCCTATTCATTTCTATGTTGAAATGAAAATCAATATTAAGCGGTCTCTTTTGAAATTTTTTCCCATAAGCTAGATATAAACTATTCGAGAAATTTTCTTGAAAATGAATACAGACACGGTTGAGTTTCTCAGAGATGGTTTCGCTATTTCAAATATTCAAATATTCTTCATAAATAGTAGACATTATTAATAATCCAGAGTCATTTTTAAACTTATATTATAATTGGATCGTTACTCCAATATGGGTCACGCTAACAGATGATGTTGAGCATCAAGTGATTTAATTAAAAATTGATCATGATTGGGAAGCAAATCGCTCGGTAATGAAAATGGAAGACTAGAGCAAACTTTATACAACGGTGAGTAATTAAAAGTTGAATTTTTCGCAGTCGCCATGAATCAAAAATGAAGTTGAGAACAACGCAATGCAAGGGGTGGACCATCACTGGCTAAAATTGTCGATTTTAATCTTCTGTTGAAAGAAATTAATAGCTGAAGTTTCAGAGTGAAACATTGATCATCAGCTTTTTGAACATCAACTTCTAATTGGAATAGTTTCATGATCATCAAAGCGCTCTGATATTTTTAAAATGATTGATGATGATTTGATTCATGATTGATGAAATGATTCAATGATGTGTCACTTTCTGCCAAGAAATGCAGAAAGGTTGATCGACTCTCATATTTAACAAACAATGTTTAACACACATTCCATTTATGCGGTCTCTTCCCTTCCGTATGAATTCTTTTATTATAAGCATTCGGATGCATTCATTTTTATATACATACCAATAATCTTCGTGAGTCTCAAGCTTTGTCTATGAATGTATTACATTACGAATATGAACTCAATACTTAAATCAAATTTGAATTCGATATATATTCTGAATATGAACTCATTTTTAAAATCATGAATATTTATTCAACGATATAATAAGTACTCGGTTTATTTCAATTCAACTTGAAATTAAACTGGACAAGTTCTAATCACGTGAGTTTTAATTAATACATTATATTCTCCCTAAATGTGTTCCTATTTTTATTTATTAGTAGGCCTATATTACGAGTATTACTGTTTTTTGTTATTATTGTTGTTTATCTCCCAAATCATATAACTATGATATTTGTGCCTGTTTGAATGATTCAAATTGAATTTTAAAACATTGAAATAACAGTGAATAATGGAGTATATTGTGAATACATTATCAAGTCTCTATGTTCCGAAATGACCCTCATGGCAGTCTGCACAACTGCATCACATTTAACCGCCGTTAAATGACGTTATTTTTTGACGGAGCCAATCCAATTTCTATAATATTTTGTTCCATTAGATGACGTCATTTTTGTAAATATTAAGTCATAGTTGATTATTTCAGATACAATTATGGAATATCAATAATGTATTGAATTGAAAAATTATGGTACATCAAAAAATTAGAGACTCAACAAACAAATTTAGTATGCAAAATGGTAGGAAGATCTCAATAACAGAAACTAAATTTACAAAATCGTAGGAGGATTCTAGAATGATAACAAGAACTGAATTTGTTGTGGACCTAGCAAACCAATTTATTTCGATAATGAGTGGAGACATAAAAGATGCGAAAAATAAGAGAAAACTCGTAAAATACATGGAACCTCAGATGAAACACAGAGGGGAGCCGTGTGCACAGAAAATGGGATGAAACAAAATGGCGGGTGACGATTTTGATTGCATTTTTGAAGAGGCCTCCAACGTTCCGAAGCACTTTTGTCTCCATGCCTGTTCTGTGTCTTCCGACCGGAAGTAATGTCAGCATTCTTCTACTTCCGTTTTCTTCCAATCATTCCACAAATGCGTCCTCTCTAACCTAGCACTGGAATCCTTCCATAATGTTATCAAATGCAAGCCTCTAGAGATTGCCTGTAGTGTTGTAACCTATTTTAACACTCGTTAATAAAAATAATAGTATTGATCTCTATCAAGATTATTTAATAACCTATTATACATTTATTATTATAAAATTATTGTTTGTATAACGCATGTCCAAAAATAACAATGGGAAAATCATATTCATCTCAGATAGCTCAGCGTCTAGCGTCTATGTACTTGTCCAGATCAGGTTCACTACTAATAATTTTTATTAATCATGTTTCTTTACTTGCTTTTAGCAGTTGTGTTTAGATACTTCGTCTCTGTTTTCCAGCACATTTTCCTAATGGTCATCAATGTTCATAGCTGTCCGATATCCACCCACCTGAATTTTCTTAATTGATTGAACTAGGAAATTCCTTATCTAGACATTTATAAAATGCTCTTGTTATGATGTAATTCAAATTTCTGTGATTTGTACTTATTCATACTTAATGGGAAACACACGAACTTATGACTTCATTTGTTGTATTTCCAAAAATTATCAGAATCAACACAAGTTGATGGACACAAAGTAATATTATTGTTTTTAATTTGACATCAATCTATATTATAGAAAGGAAAGTTACTGTCAGTTGAGCTCTCTCATCAAAATTCCGAAATACTCGTTCAAAAATTCCCAGAAACAAATAATCGAAGTTAATTTTATCGGAACAGAATCGTTGTCATTCATGTGACATCGAAATAAACTGGATACTTGCGAAAATTAAAACATGACGGAAAAGTGTCCGGCGCTGATCTGAGCCATACCATCGAAACACAGCGCGACCATTCAGTGTGACAGATTCATCGCAGTTAAGTGGTTTCTGTCAACCTACATAACATTGTAAGTTGACAAAAAGCTTTTTCACTTGTTGATGATGGAGCCGAGCCCATCGCGCTGTGGAAATTGAATTTATTAAGGAGAATTCCATGTCAGAATTGTTTATTTTCGGGCGCAAAACAGACGCCTATGCTAAGAGGAGTAACCAAACGCAGAACATGACAGCAGGGTATCGCCTTTCTACAAAGGAATTTCTCACTCTTCAACAAATTTCCTTAGGATGATAATAGTTCTGCATCGCATGCTGAAAGTGGTAGTAGGCCTACTGGTCTTCTTCCCATGTCCAATTCACTGTCTGTTACAGGATAGTGGAACATGGCATGTGGCGTGTAACTGGCAATTTACAGCTGATCAACTTGGTGGAAGTTTTTTCTATGAATTAGTTTGACGTTCAGGTGAAATTGAATCACGCTTGTTCATTCTGTTTTCCTGGCGGAGTCTCTCCTCCCCTAACCTCTAACTTATAATTACCAGTCGGCACCTTGGCCCGTTACTGAAATTAATACCAACTTCCTTCTCACGCCAACATCCAAGAAAAAGGTGAACATTGAACAAGGTGTTCGCCTTCTTAACTGGAGATGAGCCTCTTGTTAATTGAATGTGATATGACGTTCAATATGCACACCAGCTGGATCTAATGAGAATGAACGTTTGCGATTAGAGCTCAACTTGTAAGCGTTCAACTCAGAGTACATTTCATAATTAACAAGGCATTCTGATGACCTGGTAGGTTATTCGCAAGAAGGAGAGGTCAAAGATCATAGCACAGATAAGACAATGGTTGGTTCATGCTTAGGGTTGCATTCCAGCCTATACAATATTACAATAATATAAAATATAAAAATATTACAACTAGAATGAGTTCTGTTTGTTGTTTGACGAAGTTTTATCTGGATGAATCTATATCAGTATTCAAGATCTTAACAGATATCAGTATTTCTGACCGAAAAATCCTGGTTTTGAAAATTTCGGACTCTCCTGGCAATCAAATTCTAGTACAACATTGATTTATAGTGAAAAACTATCACATATGCCAAATATCCTCATTGTCGCAAGATAAATAAGGTGTTTTCGTATCTCAATAATGCAACTTGAATCAGTTTAGATTCCGTATTCAGCTCCCTTCTATTGTTGAAAGTTAGTAGCTGATTTGCGCAGCGTGTTGGCTCATTGTTGGCATTGAAGCTGCCCCGAACTCAATGTTGTTAACAGTTTGGATATCAGTGCGCCAGTTATCAGTGAGCGAAAGGTACACTGAACAAACGGCTACTTATCACCAGCTGCTGGGTAGGAATGAGAGACGGTTATTGTTAAGTTGATCTTGATGTTGTCTGGGTTCAGTTGTTGGGTGTAGTTTACTCGCCAATAGATTGTCTAGTCTGTCGCTAGCAGCCTCCTAGACTTGCCGTGAGATATCTTTAGCTCCGCCCACTATCATGCCACGCTAGTAAATCAATTGCGTCTGTATTACAAATCACCATGCGAGTACTCTCGCCTATATGGCACGCAGCCAACCACTGCCTGTACTGTCATGATATAGATATTATTGAGAAAACGCGTTATTTCCAAAACCACGAGGAAAGAAAACTACGTCATGATAATGGAATTTTATGAGTTATGTTATCATGTAAGGAACAAGAAATGAAGAAGAAGTTCTAGTCTCCTATTGGGGAAGAAAATATTTGGAGTGGTTGTAAATGATCAATAGATCAATCATTCTATGCATAATTGGATTTTGTGCTAGTTATCTAAATTCATAAATGAATACACTATATGATGATCTCAATTCCACTACTTTAGTTACTCATTACTAGTCAATTCCACTACTTATTTTACTAGTGAAATTGACAACATCATTCATAATTCATAACGATTTCTGTTATCATAGAGTTCTACAAAATCAATAGAGATTTTACAAATAAGTTATCCAAATTGTATAAGAAGACTAGCTGCCGCCGCAAAAAACAGGTATAGTTCAAAGAAAATAGTTTAAGAAAGTGAGAAAGAAAGTAGTGAATCAAGGAGCTGGAAAAATGGGGAAATATGAACTACTTCGAGTACATTAGGCATCAGAAAGAATTTGAAGGAAATGGATAACTGAGAGACAATCCAAGTTGATGACGCAACAGAGAAGTGATAATCCAAGCTATCAAATTTAACTTCCAAGCTTTCAGACCATCTCATCTGACTCAATCTTCAGGAAGATCTTGCTCTGATAAGATCTTCAGTGGGTTGATATTGCTTTTTCGTCAAAGTGTCAATGAATAGAGAATACCGGGTACATCAAACTCTACTATACAATATTGTATCACTGCATTGGCTTATGTGATGTGAAAAACGGTATGCAGCTCTATGATACATTTTACTTCTTTTTCGAGGGCGATATCTCTTAACAGAGCAATAAATTTGGTCGCCTGTTACCAAGCTAAGCTAGCCAAGAGTGAGCCGGCGGCGTCATTGCCTCTTTAGCGCATTTATCGGCTCTACGTCCATGCGCCTTACTTTTATGTGACAGAGATAAATACGGTAATTAATAAGAATTAAAAACAGAAGAAAACCCGGCAATAAACTTGGCCTTCCATTCTCTTCAATTCTCTCAAGAGTACGCGCAAAATCAAGACAAACGACCCACTGCAATGTTAGGTTAGGTTAGGTTGCCTCGCAACACTTCAAGCTATTCTGTCTAGTTCGTGAAACTTCTATCAATTTTCTGATGTTAACTTCACAAAACGTCAGAAACATCACTCGCTGCTTCACATCCTAGCTGGGAAATTCCTATAGAATCAAGTTTCTAGTACAAAACAAGCTTCTCAAGAATGACGTTCGTTACGTACTGATATGTGTCATGAAAATACTTTGAAAATTTCCTAGGAATTTTCATTCCAGGAACTTGAAGTTATTCATATTATCTATTCATATTCTTCATCTTCTTGATCTATTATTTTCTCCCTTACTTCCAACTTTTTCAAAAAGATGTTTTTAACCTATTGTCTGTAATAAGTAACTGATTATTTCTATTTTTCCATCTTAACCTGTTCTTTAACAAATTAAAAAGACTTAAACGTTTTGTGCAAGAATACCTTTTCTCTCAAATTCCCCAATAATCAAGAACTGGTGTTTCAATATCCCAAGTTTCCAACCTAGCCTATAATGGATTTATTTCCAAGAATAATTGAATCCTGGTAACTCACGATGAAGGTTTCTTGCAGAGCAATATTTGAAATGAGATAATAACAACAAAATCCTCGCATACGTATCTGCTGTATGAAGTATGGAGAATCAGCTTGGAGCAATACAGTAGAGCGGCGATCATTTCATTTGTCTCAGTTTTAAATTCAATTCAGAATACACACTGCTCGCTCACTCACGCTATTCATCCTGTATCAATAACCAGAGCATTATTTTGGATCGGAACGGATTGTTTGTTTAGCAGCTTAATTCCTAATCGCATTAGAGCCAAGCAATATTACTGACTTTTGTCGAAAATGAACATTTTCGTGTTGGATACAGCACTTTCGTTCGATTTCATTCTCACATCAATACGTTCCGTGGAAAAATGAGTAGAAGAGAAACGCTCTTCAACGATTTGGCATTTCGGTTGCTCCAATCAGTTTTCAGTCAACTTCATCGACAAATCCCTCACATATTGATCATAGTTTTCAAATACATCGAACTTTAGATTCTCTTGAAAATAGATCGCTAAAAGCCTACTACTGTATATTCATATATGGTGCCTCAGCACAATTACTAATGAGGTCACCTAACCACTTTTTCCAATTTTGTATTGTATTTATATGTTGTATTATTGTTTTTGGATATTGTGTGTAATTAAGTGAGATGAAATTTCAACTATATCGAATTGTTGCTTTTAAGTGAGAAAAGTATTTGCTAGTTTTCTATTATCATCTATTTTTCAAAGATCTTTCAACAAGTTAACTTTTAATCTAGTTTCTAAGGTCTACTGTATCATCTATTTATATTCTCTCTGATCAATACTCGATTAAATTCTCATTATTTGATCTTCGAATCAAACAAGATGTTCAAAAATATCTGTGATGATATTCATTCCAACACAAAACCCTAGTTGCCCAAAGGTCTGTGAAGCTTCATCTTCAATAATTAACAATGTTAATTCTCATGATTAATCTAGATTAATTATTGTGCACTTTAGTACAACCCATCTATAATGTTCTACAGGTTTGAAGTCTACTTCAACTATGATACATAAAAGCCTTTCCAAACTGCACGCAGTTCGATATGAATTAGTTACTTTTGGCATTGCATTTCAAGAAAGAGTGATAATGATAGTATTAAAAAATATGATCATTACATTCCTGTGCTGTATCTCTGGTAGACTATTCCATCGCGGTTCATTAATCAATTTTCCGTCGCTTATTTTGATTCGATCATAGTTTTTTACTAAATTTAATCAAATTAATTTACTAAATAATCAAATTAAAATTATTATATACAATACTATCATTCTGTATAAAAACAATATTATTATACAATTGAAATAAAATTACTATCTCTTTTTTTTACCGACTTTACATCTATATCATTACAGAAGCAGTTTACGTTAAAGAGAGTGTTTCAAATTAATAATAATTGAAGATACAGTGATATTCATTTGATTTGACGCTTGGCATTAGATGGATAGAGAGAGAGATATTATTCCTTTGCCATCGTACTCCACGATCATCAGCAACGTCAAGAAAATGATATCTCTCTATCTAATGCCAAGCGTCAAATTAAATTAATCTGATTATACATCACACAGAATTTATTCTTCCATTAAGTTCTAGTACAGCATAAAAATAATAATTGAAGCTGAATCACACCAGTTTTGCTTTTCATGAAGCTTTAGAACAACATAAAAATGAGAAGAAGGCTTATTTTGACAGTAGACATGAATGACAGATAGAGATAGATTGGTGTTAGTTCGAGATGAGGCCATATATAGAGAGGAAACCGAACCGTTTATCATTGTCAAAACTTTATACGCTTGATGATGTCATCATTTGATATCAATCAAGCGTCAAAAACAATCAGAATGGGAACAGTCAATCGATTGTGTATGGAGAGAATGGAGAAAAATCGCCAACGGACAACGGAAAACCGCAGAAAGAAAGATGAATCGAACCGCGATTGACAGATTGCAACAGCTGTAGGGATGCTGGTTTAGCGGGGGGTAGGGGGGCGGAGAAGGAGTGGGATTTAGAGATAGGAACTCATTAATATCTTGCAATAGCCAGCTGACTTTGCTCTCTGGCGATGGTCTGACACGTGAAGGCGGTTCTGTCGCTCGCTGATAATGACGGAGACATCTGCTGATTACAGTAGGGTACTCTACGTTTCGGTTCAAATGTCATCAACGTTAAACTCTCATGCACACATGCAAACATTGTCAAGCATTCTGGAACATAATGTTGATCTTCATATTCAGATCAATAATAGAAGAAAAATAATAACACTATCTTGTATAACCTATAGCATAGCTACTGTGAGGAATATTCTTGTTGGGTTGCTTTGATCCAGGAGTAGTGAGTAGTATAAATAGGAGAATTCATCGACATCATTCAAGAGTAAGTACTATCAACCAAAGCATACTATCAACCAAACCATACTATGATCTGAAACATACTATCAACCAAACCATACTACTATCAACCAAACCATACTACTATCAACCAAACCATACTATGATCTGAAACATACTATCAACCAAACCATACTACTATCAACCAAACCATACTATCATGCTCCCACTATCAACCAAAATTTGAGACTCTGATGAGAGAGGATTGTGTTGGTCAAGTTGACATCATAGGTGATAGTGAAGTCTGAAATGGTGATTTTCAATCCAGAAAGAATCATGTTATTGTGTCAGAGAATGTTGTATATTGACAGAGATGAAATGCTCAAAGCCTATTTGGTTACTTAACGGTCTGTACAGATCTTGTTCTGTTAGGAGTAATAATAATGTTGGCAAACTTTCAAGTCATTTCTCTTTCCTGTACCATTACAGTCTCCAATTAAATTCTAGTGGAGCTAGCTCTCAATTGCTGTTCCTTGTGTAAGAATACTTGTGTTCTCATTTTCAACTAGTGAAAGTAGTAGTAACTGTTATAACTATTTATATTCCCAGCATCAATTTTATAGCTGTACTTGTTCCAGTCCTAGTATATAACTTGACTAACTCTTACGATTATCATCACATCAAAGCTGTCTTACTTCGATAGCACTATCAACGGGAGGGCACTATTAACTGACTCCACTATTCACAGATTTTGCATTTTGACAAGTGACAGATCTGATAACGTGAGTTGAACAAGAATATTCATCCATTTGCTTTATACAAACATTATTCGATTATTTTCGTGTTAGTATTCCAGTTTTCATTGTGTTTGATGAGAAAAATATTGATTATTCTTTTCATTTATTTATTGTTGAAATTGTGATAGCGAGTTAGAAACATTATTTTGATTACTATTATTATTTTCGTGGTGATAGCATCACAATGATATGATTATTGACTTAAATATGATGAGTGAGTGAATGATGATGAATACATGGTGTGTGATTCTTGTGATTCTTGAAAATGTATTAACATTTTCTTCTCTCTTCTTATTAGATTACATTGGTTAGCATTTACACTTGCTTAATATAATAGGATTTATTTGAAAAATTCAAAATAGTCTATGAATAGTTATAATGACATTTATACATGTGTTGCCATCTATACATATTGAACAAATAATAATTATTCTTTATTCTATCAGATTAAATTGGTTACATTGGTTGGTATTTTAAATTTATTAAAACAAAATTCAAAATAGTCTATGAATAGTTATGATTACATTTATACATGTGTTGCCATCTATACATATTGCTGAAACATACTATCAACCAAAGCATACTATCAACCAAACCATACTATGATCTGAAACATACTATCAACCAAACCATACTATGATCTGAAACATACTATCAACCAAACCATACTATGATCTGAAACATACTATCTCCCAGACCATACTATCAACCAAACCATACTATCAACCAAACCATACTATGATCTGAAACATACCATCAACCAAACCATACTATGATCTGAAACATACTATCAACCAAAGCATACTATCAACCAAACCATACTATGATCTGAAACATACTATCAACCAGACCATACTATCAACCAGACCATACTATCAACCAAACCATATTATCAACCAAACCATACTATGATCTGAAACATACTATCAACCAAACCATACTATGATCTGAAACATACTATCAACCAAACCATACTATGATCTGAAAAAACCTACCAAAAGATCAAGAAGACAACTTCTATTGATGACAATATGCTCAACTAGAACATTCTCTTGATTCTTTGAGAAAAATCTATCAATTCATTAACAAAACAAAAAAAAACTGATTATCCGGTGTGGCACTCTGTCCATTTTTTTGTTGATCTATTTAACAAAAAAACCAACTGTCATTTTAATGGCAAAAAAAAACTGATTATGCAAAGTGTGGTACTCTGACCATTATCGATTTATTCGATAAAAATTTGTGTGGCACTCTGTCCATTTTTTTGTTGATTTATTCATTAAAAACAACTGTCATTTTAATGGCAAAAAACTGATTATGCAAAGTGTGGTACTCTGACCATTATCGATTTATTTGATGAAAATCCAATGATTTTGACAAAACATTTGTGTGGCACTCTTGCCTGTGATCTGAAAACATCTAACCACAAACAAAACATTATATCATTCTGTAAACCATGTTGTTATTTTGAATGAAATTTTGATGAAAAACAAAATGAATATGATTCATGTTATTTTATTTGAAACTAAATGCTATAATGCTATGATATCATGATGAAAATTACACTTTTTTGAAAAAAAATCGATCAATATCTGCTTTTGTTGAAAATTCTGATTATTACACTCAGTCAAAGAGATTTTCATTTCAATATTCCATCTCATGTACAATGTAATTTCAACCAATTTTTTGTCTTTTCATATTTGCAGATAGACGAATCTTAGCAGAAAGATTTTTAAACTGTAAGAAGTAAACCAACTGCAAGAAGTGAGTCACATCTTTCCAAGAAATGAGTTATCAACATCAATCAATTGGAAAAATGGAACATTATTCTCTAATAGACATTTTCGAATCATACATTTTTACACGTTCTACTGTAAAAAATATGAATTTCTCTATAAAATCGAATATTTGAACATTGGCTTGCATGTTTTGACTGCATTAAACAAGAAAGAGAACAAGAGACAAGTTAGTTACAATGGAATGAATTCTTTCGCCATCTAGCAGTGAGGTTTGAAATCATTTTTCATGTGAGTTAAAAACAGTACCGCTTGCATTTCATTTATAATGAATGATACAGATAAAAATTTGTCAAACAACAATGTTATTCCATTTGAAAATTAGCAAAAAAACTGAAAACTTGGTTGTGATCTATGATTTGTGATTAATATGAATCTTATTTGATTGAATTTGCTGTAAAATCTGATTTTATGTGAATTTTAACTAGAACATTCTCTTGATTCTTTGAGAAAAATCTGTTGATTCATTAACAAGAAAAAAAAAACTGATTATCCGCTGGGGGGGCCAGTGGTCTTCTTCTACCAAACTTCAGTGTAAGTTCATTTTGACTGTAATTTGATTAATAATATTGTAGTTGGTTAAATAATTAAAATTTACATCTCACCCTTTTCATGATAATCATTCAAATATATCATCAAACCCCTTTTATGAATATGAGATTCTACCACTGAGTGAGTGAATATTTGATTTTATGATTAATTATTAAGTAATAATGAATAAGGATATTAAGAAGTAAGAACACAACAACTATATTTCAAGTATTTATTCAATGTATTAACATTTTCTTCTCTCTTCTTATTAGATTACATTGGTTAGCATTTACACTTGCTTAATATAATAGGATTTATTTGAAAATTCAAACCACCCTTGAGCTCAAATACCTTGAGTACATCTTGACTGTAGATGTCAAACTAAACTATACTGAGCAGCAGCAACTCCTCAAATACTAGAGGTGGTGGTGGGGATAAGTCAATGATGACACAATAATTACATTTCTTTCTTTATTGCCATAAACAAGTTGCGACAAAAATATTGATCTTTAAACAAAGTTTGCATTATCCAATTGTGCAAAACATTTACTACATTCAGTGCACAAAATGGTTGAGTATCCAGGGTTCCTTTGTCGCCAGCCAGCTTCATCCTCAAAGTCTCCACAAAGTTGAGCAGGAAATGTTCTGGGCAGTAGACTCCTGTAGCATTCTTCATCAGTGTATTGAGATTGGGCATCTCATGGAAAAGATAAGGTGAACTTAGGTCCACATACTCCACATTCTCCCTGTCATCCAGCTGCAGCATTGTGTTGAGCAGAGTAATCTTCTCATAGCCATAGACAAAGATCTTGATTGAGTTGTTGTTTTCATGCAGCCATCTTCCAACTGTTCCACACACAATCTGTCTCAATTCAGAATAGGGTAGATGTCTCTGACCAGCTCCATTGCCAGACCATCGCAGTCCATGTTTTGCTCGTTGTAAAGCATTGTTGTCAAGCAGCTCACTTGTCTTCAGCAGCATGTCTGGGTAGGGTGACTTGAAGAAATAATGATGCGTTGTCACACAATGCCTATCATCACGTTCCAATATAGCCATCTCCTTGACAATAAACTCATTGTTCAATCCTTCAAATCCCTGAAAGTCCATTAGGTAGAGTGGTAGTGGTCCAAAAATGTCTGCAGCTCTTCTCGGCAACATTTCCATGTATTTGTGTTCATCAGAATCTTCATCATCAGCAGCAGCAGCAGTATCTGCATCCTTCTTCCCATGCTTAGTAGAGAAGCCAATGCAGCATCCCACAACATCCTCACCATCACTTTCAGGCAACTCTCCTTCCTCATCCAAAACTGTAAAACTCTCTTAGCTGTGGACATGATGCCTGCTTCGCCCAATGCTTCTTACCAGAATGACTATCCTAACACTTGTCATCGACCTTTATACCCTCTCTCTAGGCAGATTGCACAATACCCGACATTGGCTTGTACTCTTTGGTCACATCATGAATCATCAGACAGTAGGCACGTGTATCTGCAGGAATGTTTTCAGTTGCTTCAAACTCAATTCTCACATCAATACTGCCAGTTTTAAGTGACTCATTTTGGCGGGAACAATCAAAAGCATACAACATCATTCGGCCATTTTCTAGAGCACTCTTTTCAAACAGGGGATTGACCAATTGGGAATGTCCATGATTGTAGGCTCCATTGAAAGCTTCATACATGCCATATACACAACAATCATCACCGTCAATGCTCTCATACGGATAGTACTTGTTGTTTAAAACACTCGAATGTCTCTCATGTTGCACTTGTCAAATTGGGATGAATTAGCAGTTGCCACTCCATATCGCGCTGTCTGCAGCCCAATCACAATGTAGCGAGGCTTCTCATGTTGAGCTGTTGACTTGACAGTCCATGTATGCTTCTTTGTAGCAGGTAAGGTTGGGTACTCGTACAATTCCCAATGCCGGAATGTCATACTTATAGGTGTATCATTCTGTACAAGTTTCAGCAGACGAAGTTTGTTTTCATCAGCCACTTCCACATAGGGTATTCTCCATGTAATTTTTTCAATGACAACCTTACCGGCAGCATTCAAACAATTAGTGGTGTCAGCACTGCGTCTCAAAACCAGCTCTTGTTTCACATTCAGTAGAATCTGTTTGTAATCTTCGGCAAAGCCCAGCAGGTAGCGTAGAGGCACATCCATGATTGTTGTATCAGCTCCATTGGGAGGAAAAGTGGCAAATCCAACTGTTGGATCAAACTTGTAGCCAGCTCGTTCCATCCTGTTCTTCTCATTGACATCAAATGTCATAGCATTCTTCATCAGGCTGGTAATTCCAGGTGCGTATGCTATCTACTATCACACCATTTATCTCATAGCGTATATCTGACAAAAGGTGAGCAAAGAATCAAGAGACAAAGGGACTTCAGAACAAGGCGGCATTAGCTGCATTTGTCAACTTAAACTCCACATGTAGATAGCTTTCTGATGGGATTGTGTAAATGTCCTGTTGTTGAATTGGTATCCGTATTTCATCATTGGCTTTGAAGCTTGTAGTATATGGAGCATGAGAATGGTACTCATAGCCAATGATGCTGTTATCCAATCTGGGTCCACTCCTTGTCACATCTAAAACTCCCATTATTGCTGCTGTTGTTGTCGTAGGTGACAGCCACGTTTTTTCAAATAGTTGATGCTCCTTGATGTTAACTCTACAGAGTCTAAATGACGAATGACGTTTGCAGCATTTGCAGGCCTTTTATCTGTTTCTGTAGGTTGACGATCTACCTCCATGTCGCATGCCGCCTCATTATCCAGTCCACGATTCCACTTATCAAATATCAGCACCATCTCACTTGCGTTGTCTCAGATGCAGAGTAATATTGATCTCCTCACCTCTATTATTAATGAGACGTCCGTTCTCGTCAACAACCTCCAACGTAATGTTACCAATCTGCTTGGCGTCCACGGCAAATAGATTACATTCTGTACAGTCACAACTATTTTATACCCTGGATCAACATTTGGGTAAAACTCATAGATCACGTGATCCTTAACACCATTTGAGTACGACCCACTCACAACATTGCACTTTACACGTATTACATTGGGTCGACTGATTTGCACTGCTGTATCACCTTTAGCCTCTGTGTCAGCCTCTATGATCCTAGTGTTGTTGAATCCCAGCAGACTTCCAATCGACTCAGGTTTTGTGAAATCCAATTTGGCATTGCTCAATACTGAACATTTCAAGGTTGATGGGTCCACAGCCATCTGAAGTTTTATGTTGCGATCATGTAGCCTTGATGTAAGCAGGTTGGCAATTGTTTGAAATTCAAAACTGCCTTCTGGCAATGATACAAACTCCAGTATCTTATAACGGGGTGCTGCAGTAGTAGCTCTTGCAGTCCGTCTACTATCTGTTATAGAGTTATCTTCATAATCAATGTCTCCACCAGCCGATGTCTGCTTAGCTTTGAGAAGCACCTTATACCATTGATTGAGTATGGCTGACCTATCATCTATAATTTCATGATGTTTCAGCGATGGATCATCTTCTTCTTCTGCAGCATCAGCTTTTGCACCCTTCTTCTTAAACACATGAGTTATTTTTGGAGCATAATAGAATTTGTTGTTGTAGTTCATTTCAACATTGGGTATTGAATTGCAGCTTGTAAAGCTGATGAGTCAATTTCCCATTCACCACTGCTTGTATCAAGCGGTGGATAAAAGTCACTTTTCAGCACAGATGTATTACCTCCAAAACAGAGCATCATGGTCTTGCCTGCTCAATGCACTATTGCACAATGACTGGCAATAGGCCTTGTTGCCCATTATTTATACTATTGGAAAGGGGAAATGATTAAAACTTGTTGTGCAATATTAAAATTTTCATTTATTATTTTCATCAACCAAAAATTTCAAACATAAATGGCCACAAATATGAGAGTACAGATCTTCTTGCTTCTGATTATAGTTGCACTCAATCCTTGTTGCTGGCTCCAAACCGGTGCATGTAGTCGATAAACTCCTGTGGTGGCCTGAGGTTTCCAAAGCCATCAAAGTAGATGGCAGCTCCATCCTTCTTCACATAGCACACCCAATGTGTGCCGGCTCCACTGCTGGTGTCCAAATTGATGATGCCACACTCTTGTTTCAAAGGTCCTGTTGCAGGTAGAGCATCCCGCATAAACACTCCTCGGAAATGTTTCAGCTTCAGACGACACACATACTTGTAGAGGTCTGCATCAGTCAGTGCTCGATCTGGAAGAGCAATTACTGTCTCCGTTTGCATTGACGATGGCGTGCTCCGTTTCCGTCTTCTGTTGACGTCTCAGGTAGAGTCCTTTTCCCTTTTGGAAGCAGCTGCTACCTTCTTCTTCTTCCCTTGACGTTTTGCTCCTCCTCCAAACTTTGCTTTGGCCTTCATGATGTTGGTCACCGCTACTGCTGCAGCCCTTTCTGCCAATCCTGCCTCTGGAGACGTTGCTACACTCCAAGCTCGTTCAGCCAAGTCCCTGTCAGCCTTTGCTCTGCTTGCTGTATCACTATTCTGTGAATAGGCAATGTCGTGCTGTTTGCAGGCCCGATCAAGTCTGTTGATTCCTGGATCACCTCTTGCCAACCGCTTCTCCAGCTCTGTACCTGGGCCACAGTATTTGTAACCGGAAGATGAAGTTCAACTGGTAAAATATCAACTGCTTTGTTGACTATTGTTCCAGTGGCATTTGCGAGTGCCGACAACACTCCCCTTCCCTGGTACCTCTTCTTTCCTTTGCACCTAGCCATCTAATGGTGTTCTTTGTTCTCCTCACTCTCTTTTATACCCTCAGGAGGCTTGTCAAGTCCTATACGCTTCAAGACCATATCTTTCCATTCCTGTCCACTTGTAAAACTCGTATCACCGTTTGCACGCTCCTTAACCAAAGTTACCATAACTGTTAATACTTTTTCAACAACTTCACGAGAATGCTCATCCATCCGTTTCTCCAAATATCGCTTGTTCACTCCATCTGTGGCACTGATTGGATCCATCACATCAGTCAGTACTGAGTCATTGAGACTTGTAAATACTTGCAATGTACTTGTATCCCTTCTCTTTGGCAGCCACACCTCAATCAAATCTCTACATGTACCAAGATTTATTGCATCTCTGCTGCTTTGAGGATTTGCTAAATTGATCACCCGTCTATGACGAGCATTAATGTTACCCAATGTGTTCATGATGAATACAAAGTGGACAGTACATCATCCGCTTATATAGTACAACTAGTTTGCAGGGTTGCCAACTATGTAACCACCTTCCACCAACTCTTCCAGAATCGAATTGATTTCATTCTCATGACCAGTGTTGCCAACTGCTTTGGATTGATCCAATAGTTGTAGTCTGTCTACAAGCTCATTGGGGTCATTGTAGTAGACATATTCAATCTTGGTACCACTGTTTGCCACCATATTGAATGGTGCCACCAGTCCTCTTCCACTGATTCCTTTTCCTTTCTTTTTGCCTTTTTTCAACAGTGGAAGTATTGTTCCCTTGTACTTGATATTGTTGTAGTCTCTAATTTTACCACCTGCAGCATAGTCATCTCTATACACATTGGTAAACTCCAATATATCTACATAGGCCTTTCTGCCCGCCGACCTTACTCTGTGAGTGCTTGGAATTTTCCTAAATATAAGTTCACAAAGTCCTTGTGTAGCATCAAAAGTCTGTTCGTTTCCGGCATTGTTAGGATCAGTCAACACAATCTTTGACCCGTCAGTTCCAAAGGTTAAAATTTTGCTACCTAAACGAAAACTGTTGTCAATCACTTTTGGTCCAAATGTATCATCAAAGCTCAACTCCTTTCTAATCAAACCTTTAACATAGATCCCCACAGATGTTTTAGCCAATTCTGTTTGATCAAATTCAGATTCCACCACATCTCGGCTAGTATCCATCAATTGTTGAACACTTTTATTTTGTTGATCCTCCTCATCCATTGACCATCCTGGAACATCATCATCCTCACTCAAAGGTGAATCCTTATTGCTCCACAACTTTCTCACAACACCGGATGTACTTGGAGCTGGACTAAAGTGTGAATCATCTCCGAATGCTTCAAAGGATGTAGGAGTCTCCTCTCCAATGTCAGGCAGTTGCAGTTGTTTTAGAGCTTGTTTCAGAGGTCGTGGCTGTATCGGTGTTAGTGGTGGTGTAGGTAGTGCATGATGTTTATGTTGGCGTACAGGTACTGCAAGGCGTTGTGGGTGGGGCTCTTGTGCTGCTGGCAGTGGTTCCGCTGCTGGTTGCTGTGGTGGTGGTGGTGGTTTTTTGAGAGCTTCAACAATGTTGACTAGTGGTTCAGTCAACGGTTTTATGCGCTTTGCATGATGCTCCTCTGACACTTCCCTTCCAAGTGTTAGCTCCTTGTGTTTCCTCTTGATGTTACGTTTCAGCTTGGCAATCTCCTTGATGGTGGGAGCAATCTCCTCCACAGTCTGCTTACGATTCACATCCATCCTGCTTGGTGTACACCAGTGTACTGAAGCTCCAGTGAGCTTACACCTCAACTAGATAAGTGTCAAGCCCGTTCCTGTAGCGCCCTCTATTCTTTTTGGATGAGCGATCAATCACAAGGAATGCATGCGCAGCTGATGACCAGACCTGATTGCACATGCTCTTGAACTGATCAAAGGTCATGTCAGCGCCTACATGATCTCTATACAAATGTCTCATGTTCAGCTCATCCTGTTCAAACACAATTATAAAGTTGGCATTGTCACGCACAAGTTGTTTTGGAATGCGGCTGTAGGTCTGTGCCAAATAAAACACGTCAACATCACTATGCCGACCGGCACTAAAGTATTGTCTGATGGCTTCCTGCTGTTCACAAATCACATCGTCGAAAATAATTATTGAGTTGGCTGGCAGTTCATTTGGGGCAGGTATTTCTTCACTTGTGTTACACTCGACATAGCTCATTCCATCACCTAGTCCTTGCATAATTATGCAAGTAACTTGTACTTTGGCTGAAATGTAGTCTTTGCCCAAGCGTAAATGTTTGAAAAGTGAATTCCTTTACGATCAAACAGCATGTTGAACAGTAAATTGGTTTTGCCACACCCAGATGGTCCACAAATAATGCATCTCATGTGGTTGGGGAACAAAGGACCATGGCGCTTCTTTGTGTCCATTTCCAGGTCTGCCAAGCCACAACCTCTCACCACTTGATCAAAGTCAATTATCTTGAATTTGTTTTGCTGTTGCACAACCTGTTTCATCTCACTCACACAAGGTCACCTCTATCAATCCACGAGTCGTAACTGCGATCGTATCCTTTCCAGCGCACCAACAGTTTGTTACCTCTTCTCTTCAATACCTTGGCAATTTCAAATACAGTTGGCACTTTTGTCTTTACAATTTCTTCAGCATAGAATCCTCCTTGCACAGGCTCACCTCTATAATCTTCCAACTCATAGGTTACTGGCACTGTGGGTCGCACGTGTTACCGTGAACAGTTCATTTGTCCAATTGGGTAGGTATCCCTTGTCAAACGTCATTTTATGCTTGCTGATTCTCACCTTATCACCCGACTCAATTTTCTGATGAGCACCCGGATAGAACGTAGGCTGTGATTTATCCAACAAGCCCTGCTGATACTCTTGACGCTGTTTACCAAGTTTGGAAAGTAAAAGCTTCTCATGCACCTTCTCAACATCAGCCGGTCGCATACCTATTGTACAATGTACTCTGCCATTGTACTCTTTAACAAGTGAGGTTAGAATATCTGTCCACCTATAGGTTCCTCGTTCAGTGAATTTGACCCACATTAAATGTTTAAGTGTTCTATTGAAACGTTCCACTATTGATGCTTTTTTATCTGAAAATGTTGAATAATGATTGATACCGTACTGTTGCACAAGTTGTTGAAATTTTGAATTGAACCACTCTTTACCATCGTCAGTCTGCAAATGTTTCATTGGATACTGAGCTAAAATAGGATGCATTGCCTTGACTACATTGTCAGCCGACTTGCTCTTTATTGGTATAGCAAGAGCAAACTTACTAAGACAATTGATAATTGTAATAATGTACCTATAACCTTTGTTCTGACGAGCATAAGGAATCATCTCGACAAGGTCAGCCTGATAAAGATCATCAAGACCTTTCACAGTAACCATCCTTGTAGGAAAATTCCTACGCCCTGGTCTGTGCAACTCTCTCGCTATCACAGACTTATCCATACTAATGACTATCAAACACTTTCATAGCTATATATTTACTTAAAACTATACCAGCAGAGCAGGTTTTATCCTGTTTGTGAGGTAAACTGTGTTGTGCAATTTGCTTTCCATGAATTCTGTGATGACATCATCACTGTTTGTGAGCCAAACTGCTTTGTGCAATTTGATCATGTAACCTAACCTAAACTATGGTTTCAAGGTTATGAAATAACTGTAGTCGACACATGGTTTCAGAGATGAGACATGTGATATTTATTTACACTTCATAAACAATAAATGATATTGAAACAGAATGATTGATATGCTAAAACAGGTTTTCTAGTACATAACATCTAGGCTTACCCAGGGTACATGTCACCTAGATCGGTAGCCATTTCACATAGTCCTCTACCAACTGGAAACTCCAAAATAACTTTGTTAAAGTCCAGGTTGAACACTGATGCTGTTGGAAAACATGCAGCTATTTTCTGTTTAAAATTTATTGGTGTCCCAAACGGTTCCAGAATATTATTGTAGCCAAACTTGAAGAATGGTTCCACAATCCAACAAGTGCTTCTTACATGGTGGCAATCACCGCAGGCACATCCTTCAATACTGTTTGCTGGCTCCATTGCTGATGGACACTGTTACGGTGTCTGGAGATGGTATAGATGCAATTGCAGTAGTAGTAGGCGGTGGAGCTGGTTGAACTTGACAGTGCAGTGTACACACCTCAACTGAAGCATTGATGATGGCTTCAAGGAATTCTGACGATGTAAAGGATGGATGGAGGCATGTGCGCAAATCATATGCACAATGGACTTGCTGGCACAGCTCCTTATCCACATCATGTTCACCAGCCAGGTTCATGTACCAGTCTTTGATGTGTTGACGCATTGCTCCAAGATCCTTGTTGAACTGTCCGGATGACTGCAGACACTGTTGCATGTGAAATATGTTTGAAGTATCAAGTCCATGCTCCCTTGATGTGAGAAACTCTCCACTCCGGTACTGGGGATCCAGCTTGAAGGAGTTGACACTCACTGCTGCAGTCACAAGGAGATAGTACACTGGTGGTATCATGATTGATAATGATGCTTGACTGCTACTTGGCCTCCTTTTATATAGTTGATAACATCATTGTTTCTTGGAAATTGGTTATTTATAGCATTCATGTCATCGTCTCCTCCTCTGTTTCATCCAAGCTCCTCATTGTGCAATTTATTCTGCAGTTCCCAACAGTCAGTAGAATGATGACTATTAATCCAATATGTGAAACAATCATGAGCATTATCATCACAGCTAACCAACTCTCTACTATACTGACTAGAAATTTCAAGATTGTCATTGGTAGACTGTATTCCCTGTGATGGCGGTGTGGCCAGATCCAAATGCCAATGACTGGTAGAAAAAGGGCTACCCATCCATAATTTGAAGCAATAATAAGCATTAGCATCAAAGCTAACCAAATCGCTAATGTAATGATTAGAGCTTTCAGGATTGTTATTGGTAGTTGGTCCATGACACTGTAACACTATACCTTTCATGCTCAACTGGCTACTGAAGCTGTACATCCATTGTTTTTAAATATATACATGCCTTTATACATAAATCAATGTTGTTCAATATATACATAATTGTTTATATACACTATCTATACATGGCTGCTTTGTTGGTATCCATTGATTGATTCATTGTTTGATAAAATCACTTGATTATACATTCAAAAGACATGGATAGAAAAATCACACACCACCATCCAATTAAACAGTTCAACATAGACTGATAGCACAAGTTTTTCACCAATAATTTATGTTAGATAATAGCGTATTGTCATCAATAGAAGTTGTCTTCTTGATCTTTTGGTAGGTTTTTCAGATCATAGTATGTTTTGGTTGATAGTATGCTTTGGTTGATAGTATGTTTCAGATCATAGTATGGTTTGGTTGATAGTATGGTCTGGTTGATAGTACTTACTCCCGGAGCATACTTACTCCCGGATCATAGTATGGTCTGGTTGATAGTACTTACTCCCGGAGCATACTTACTCCCGGATCATAGTATGGTCTGGTTGATAGTACTTACTCCCGGAGCATACTTACTCCTGAATGATGTCGATGAATTCTCCTATTTATACTACTGTAGTGCAATGCTAATTAAATGGAATCTGCTGATTCAAAATAGTTGATCCTGGTTAGTGCAATCCACGTATACTAGAATACTTATTTTAGCATTCGTGATGCAAACCAACATGAATGACCGTGGCGAAGCGTTGTATCACTACCACCTAGAGTTACAGGTGGTAACTCTAGGTGGTAGTGGTTGTATACGCCCGGTCATCGCCAGGTGTATGTCCTATAGGAAATATACCCGGCGATGACCGGTTAAGTATACCACGCTTCGTCAAGGATTGAATTAATTATTACATTGTCGTGTTTTGCTTATCAATAAATGAAAAAATGAATAATGGATGTTGGTCTATCTGTTCACTTACTACAAAAATACGAGAACTAGGAAACACAAAAACAATACAAACTTACCTTTAGATAGTACATTGTGATCTAATGCGATATGGGAAGAATGGGATGGTGGAAGATGAATGGATCAACACTTTTAGGCATAGGCATAGCGTGGGCCATAAATCAAAATGAGGGTAATATGAGCCGGTAAGCATACCAAAAAACGGTACTTTTTTATATTAGTCCATTTAATAAAATGCTCCGAAATCATTCTGTGTATCCAAGCAGAAACAATTAAGTTTCACCAGATATTTATTTTATTCAGCAAATCTCATCATTTCCTTACAAAATGTGGGGGGGGGGGCACGTACCCCCCCGTGCCCCCCACCGGTGGGCCGCCTATGCTTTTAGGTGTAATAGATACGTTCTATTACAAAAGTATCGTTTATCAAATGAAACACTAAAAGATATTGTCAATTGTACTGTTTAATCGTTAATCAGTCAATTTTGAATTGTTATTCTCCCCGTTATGTTTTCAGAAATAGATGAATGCATCAAGAATTATAAGAGAGAATAGAATAGGAGAATATAAAGAGGAGAAGGAGGGTTGGATGACAGTGGCTCACCCATGTGACCGCCAGTCTGCTGACGTGTATATAACATACGAGGCGCGTGTTTAATCACGACACGACATCTTATTTCGAAACTTTGGCACAGCAGCACACTCCACTCGCATTCCTCTCCACACACTCGAGAGCAGTGCAGCCCGGCACACTTGAACTCGACACGGTTACGTCGACGAGTGTCAGGCGACACCCCCCACCCTCTGAAACCCCTCACCATCCCCCCCCCCAACCAGCTAGCTAGTACTCTACTTGACGTGCCTTTTTTCAACGCCGAACCAAATTTTGTCCTGCACTCGAAATGAGTGGAGCCGTTTTAATAGCTGCGCTACTGTGATACATTCTATATAGAGTGTGGAAACCTTTGAATGTAGTAGACGTCTTAAAACCAATTCACACAGAAGAAACGTAAGGCAGAGACGTGGCGCGGACATGGATCATATGATTCTCTACTCTTTACAATCAAATAGTTCAATGCACACCAAAATAGCTGCTTTACACTTTGCTGCTTCACTCCTCATTTCTTTTCCGTGTGATTTGGGCCTAATGATAGTGCTATTTAAAACCTCAATATCCTCTGCAGAGGTGCTACCTCCCTGTAGAGGGTGGTGACTGTAGCCGTGTTCGAGTTCGAAACGCGACAGGCTAAAATTGTTTTTTGCAGTTACAATCAGTTGTGCAATCTGGCAGCACTGTACTTGATCACACTTGCCAGTTCACTATTTTCCAGGATCATTTCTAAACCTTCAGGTGGGAAACACTAATTGTTCGTTGTTAAAATACATTAATGATTGATAAAATTTGTAGAACAAATATTATAATACAGCTAAGGATGTTTTAAGTGTCCAAGGTCCTGGTGTAAACATTGTGTTTCTTAAAATAAAAGTGGAGTTTTACAATTTCAAAAAGTTTCTTTTAAATTATTAATTATTGATATTAGAGTATTATGGAGTATTATACTTGATACAGTATTTCAAGCAAGAACATATGAGCAGGTTCCTTGCAGCAACAGTTTCAAAAGTTCAATGATTCCAAATGACTCATAACTTTCCACAAGAAGTCAAGTAAGTATCACTGTGAGAAGGTAGTAAACATCGAAAGCACCAAGCGATATGATAATGACTGTGATAAAATCTTTATCTGATCAATGTTCACTGGATGAATATATTCAATATTATGAGAATGAGAGTATTAAAAGTGGCAGGTAAGGAAAGTGTGTTTGATCCTATCAACGTGAAGTTGAAGATATTTGATGAGTGAAGGTGATGGATTTATCTCGATACTCTGCTGGCGGTGAAGGCTCAATACGAGTCAGCGATTCCCTTCCTTCCTTCCTCAGCAGAGCTTTTCATGTCATTTAGTTCACAATATATGAAGAGTAAGTTAGTGCGATGCTTTACTTCCAGAACTTGGTCGTCTAAAATCAACTTCAGCCACTCATTCCGAGAGCTGTAGCTGTATGGCGAAGTTTGCCAACCTTTAATGTTTGCCGAACAGAGTTATAATCTTAAAGCGTTCAAAGTACACATAAAAATTGAGTTTACGTTCTAGAGCGCTGTCCATTAAGTGTTTTTGTTTGCTAACCGAGTCTATTTCATAACCGTATTATGGCTAAAGAACAACTTCAACTAACCTGTGATGAGCTGCAAGGTTTTCAGCTCGAATACTTGACTAGCTCCTTATTTTAAATACGGTTGCTACATTTTCCAGAATATTCAACCGAATTTGTACATACAGAGTAGGCAATACAGAGGAAGCAAAGAGTAAGGTCGTGGTCAAATTGGATGCTAATTAATGGTACGAATGGCAAGCGAAAGATACCCACAAACAATACATTCATAACACGATTTCAAATTGAATGTAATGATAACATCCTTTTTAAGGCGGAGTAAGCAATAATAGAAATTGGAGTATTTTTACATGTTGGCCTATTGATGATTATGATCTGATTGATGAGACAACCTATGTGGATGTGTAAATTTCTTCAACAAATTGAAGTGAGATATTGTAAGCATATACTATAGCTTTTAAAACAATTTTTTAAAATGGCAAAGCACAACGATGTTCATTGTTGTATTGCTAATTATCAATATAAAACATCCTAAATCAGAAGTTAGTTTTGGGTACAGAGAGTGTATAGTGACTATACACTCTCTGTAGTTTTGGAAAACATGCAGAGCTTCGAATGATACATGAATTGAGAAGTGAATAATTTTAACACAGTGAAAAATGTTGGAAGTTTGTGATTCATTTCACAACTAGGTCACCTTCTCACTAATTGAGAGAAAAATCATTGGAATGTTACAGGAAAATTCTCTGCAGGTGAACATTCCCAATACCCTCCATTATCATGTACACGAGGAGCAGAAATGGAGAAAATTGCTTGCAACAAAAATTCTGATGATGTTTGGCACAGCTTGGAAAATTCGAGTTCCAAGAAATTTCCCGACAAGTGAGGAATTTTCAGTTGTAGAAATGTTCATATTTGCATCGCTCCATTTCCGTTGTTATGCATCATTTCAGTTTCTGAAAATGATCCTCTGCTGAAAACTGTCATTCAAATTCCACAAAAATTTATCATAAAATGTTTTGTAGAACAACAAATTCATAGATAAAAATTAAAAGATATGAAATATTGATGAAAGATTCTCATAAGGAAAGAATCAGCTCAGGTTCAACAAATCACAGGGATGTCAACTCAGATTTACATTACCAACTCAGATTTACATTACTATATTCCCGAATTTTTTTCCTGTTTTTTAAAAGAATTCCAAATAATAATAATCAAACAAAATGAATGAATAACGCATTCTATCACTAAGGAAAAATAGTCGAAAGAATGAATAGTCTCTAGTGCATTATGTATATTTCTAAACCAATTCAAGCTGAATAAAATTTGATTTGAATCATCTAATTGAAGAAGAACCTCGAAAATTTGTAGAGAAGAATTTTTGAATTTTCAGTATCTTTACTTTTGATAATAATATCAGAAAAAACTAAATGACATTAATAAAATTAATAAATCATCAATTTTCATTACAATCATAGAAATCCTTTCCAGATAGAGTTATTTTCAAACTGGTTCATCTAACAATAGTATTCAGTGAAGGATAAAAGTATTCAATATTCAAAAATATTCAATATTCAGTATTCAAGAAAATATTCAATATTCAATGTATTCAATAGTATTCGGTGATGCAGCGCTTTCTTCCAAGAAACAATTGTTTCGCACAATACAGGTATACTCTTTTTCCACAATGCTTTTCAACGAAAAATAACTTTTTTGTCATTATATTTTCCCGGCTATGTATTTTTTCACGATTGTTCTGAAGTAGCATTCTTCTCAGACTAGTTTTCATACAGAAATTCTATCAAGAGAACGATAATTGGAAAGTGAAATATTCAATGCCGGCTTGTTCGAGGAGAATCATACCTGTATGGTAATTCGGCACATGCATTTCAACCTATTTGTGAGAGGATTTGGGAGGGTTAAGTGTGAAATAAATATTACTCTCTTTCTTACTCCTCTCTCTTGCCTAGTTTCCAGACCTTCTCCATTTTACTAAATCTCTCTCACTAGTTTCATCTCCCTCTTTCTTCAATTCACTCATACACTTTCACATCTTCTTTCTTATTCCTCTCTCTTGTCTGGTTTCCATACCCTCTCCATTTTATTAAATCTCTCTCACTAGTTCCATCTCCCTCTTTCTTCAATTCACTCAAACACTTTTCTTCTCTCCTCTCTCACTTCAATCTCTTGCCTAGTTTTCATTCCTTCGCCAAATTATCAAATCACTCTCACTCCTTTCAACTCGCTCCTTCTTCAATTCACTCATACACTTCTCTTTTCTCTCCTCCTGGATGCCTTTTCTCTCCTCCAAAAAGACGAGCATCTTTAGAGCACCAGCATCTCCATGTAGAGTTCAATTAGCGAGCCAGGGGAATAGAAGGTATCAGTCCCCCCCTCACCCCCTACAACACTCAGCGCAGCTCGTGTGTGTGCATGTGCGTAGTATCTTACGCGGCGCCCAGGGCCAGAAAATTGTCTACCATCTTTTGTTTGGGCGTTTCTGCTCCACATCCCCTAAAACCCGCTTAACGGCGCCCTGCCTAAACACAAGTAATGCTATTTTAATGTAAAGGATGGTGACAACCGCGTCCCGCTGAGAGTATGAGCGGTCCTATCTTATCACGCACTCTCCCCCGGGTATCATTTGTAACTATTGAATAATGACACATCTGCCAATAGGATTTCCAACGTTTACCTTCTATCTCGAAATTATTCCCTCATATATCAGCAATTTCTCGATGGAACTCATTACAAAGCTATTACAAATTACATTGTGAGGTCTCAAGATATATACGAACCAGGGATGTAGGCTTCATTATAAAAGCTCTGGCTCAGAGGGAGAAGAAAGCAATCTCAAAAAATACTACATAGTTAGTTGTGAAATGGTAGAAATTATTCCCCCATATATTAGCAACTTCTTGGTGGAGCTCATTAAAATACTATTGAAAATCGAGGTACAATGCGAGGTCTCAAGATATAGGCTACATTGTAAATAATAGTTGTAAAATGTAGGAAATTGTTCCGTCATATACCAGCAATTTCTCGATGGAACTTATTACATAGTACATTGTAAGGTCTCAAGATAAACATATCAATAAATTCACATTAGAAAACATCTGGATCAGACTGGAGAAAGAAACTTCTGGAATAACTTCGAGTATCTCAAAATGTTAGTTTTCGATTTTTTTCCCATTTTATTATATTATTCAATTTTCATTAGTTTGTTTATCTACTATGAATAGCTATTATACGAGATGATTTGGAATGATACATCATAACAGGCATTCACCCAAAACTGCTCCTATTAAATATGGATCAAACAGTCCATAGGTAATGCTCATTATTCATTCCACTGGGAATTCACGACCAAGTAAACACTCAGTCCATGAATTATCATTGTTTAAATTGTTGATTGGGATGAAAGCTGAATTTCAAATGACCGATGTCGGAGACAAATCTCAGCCATTCTTTCGCATTGTGCGAAAATGATGTGGAATATAATCCTTTTTTGTAGAAAAATATTGAGGTTTGTTTTCAGGAAACCCCGCGTTGATAGTATTCGAGATGCAGAGCGGGTTGTATGACACATCACGTAGGCCTGAGTACAAAACTCGGATGAGTGTTTCAAAGCAATCTCCGGCCTTTGTGGCTGACTATGTGTGTGTGAGTGTGCGTGACGATAAACTTGCCATGTCACGCAATCATGTATACAAAAAAAGGAAAAGTTTTCACATTTGAAAAAATGAAGCATCTCCACTTTGTCATTGTATTATTCGTATGGATGGAATGGACGGAGAAGACGACTCTACTCAATATTATTGGTGAAACAATATTGTTAAACGATTATTTTCTCATCAATAGCGTTCAATTTGAATTAGTCAGTTGAATCAAATTCGGCATACATTTTAGGTAAACTTGAAAATATATTTCACAATAATTGTTTTTCTAGTTGTTTTGAGAATTGAATTTTCCAAAATGTTAATTGTTTTGGAACAATACACATTCTTCCGTGGAGTTCTCTTAATATAATAACAATGACTAATAATTATTATTTTATTATGTATTATCACAATAACGAAATTATTCCAGAAGATACATTAAAGCTATATTTCTGTTTGAATTAATTCATATTTGATTACTTGCTTGTACAATAATTGATCATGAATTTCATAGTAGCCTATTGGATTAATTATGATATGAATATTGAATTTTATAATATTAATGATTGAAAAAACATGCTGAATATTTCATATTTTTACTAGAGAAATTTCAAACCTGATGAAAGATTACTTCCTTCTCAGACTATTGCTATTCCTATTGGTTCGAATATTCTATTATCTCATTGTAAAGGGTGCGGCACGGCATTTTACTTATTTGAATTACGCGCTACGCAGCGGCCATCGGTCGTAGGAGGTTGGGGCCATTTGCAATCAGATGGGTGGAGTTTAAAATTTTACTCAGTCTAGGTTAGTTGCGGCCATGCAGTGGTCAAGAGGGGAGCGAGCGTTCGTAGTGTCTGCATACTTTTCCAACAGTCGTTTGATCATTGCAACCCAGCGTGCGTTTAGGAAACAGTTCAATGTCGCGCCCAAAGGACGTGTTCCTGGTCGAACATCAATCATTCAGTGGGTGGATATTTTTAAGAATACCGGTAGTGTTTGGCAACCAAATCCAGGTCCGTCAAAAACCACTAGAACACCAGAAAACGTAGAGAGAGTAAGGCAGGCGGTTTTGCAGATAGGGCGGTACAGAGACGATAGGGCAGTTACAGTCACTTCGGAACGGTACACGCGGATGATTGAAGGAAGAGTTGTTTCCACAAAATGTGTGGTTTCAGCAAGTTGGTGCCACTCCTCACACGGCAGGCGTCAATGGATCTCTTCCGCGAACACTTTCCACGACGGCTCATCTCTCAAATGGGTGATCTCCAGTGGCCAGCACGCTCGCCGGATTTAGCCCCCTGTGACAATTTTTTGTGGGGATATCTGAAATCCGTAGTTTACGCCAATCGTCCGAGGACCCGAGCTGAGCTGAAGAACAACATTCTCGCTGCAATTGTCAACATTGGTCCAGATATGCTTGAAAAGGTAGAGCAAAATTTCCGATCTCGCCTTACAAAATGCATTGATCAACGTGAAGGTCACCTAAAAGACATTATATTCAAGAAATAAGCTTGTAAGTGAACCAAACAAAACTTTAAATGTAGCATTTTGTAAAAATAAAAAAATTAAGTTGTTATCTTTAATACTTTTTGACTTGTGGTTCTTTAAAATAAGTGAAATGCCGTGCCGCACCCTTTACATTGGATACCAAAACTTTTAACATAAAGAATAATGATTTTTTCAACCTTTTTTGAAATAATAATCATAGTAATTGTCTACTGATCCCTTTTTTACTCACAACATTGACTGATAATAAATTAACTAATAACAGTTTTTCCAACCTCTCTTGTGTATATCACAAGGAACATTTCGGCAAGATGGAGATCCCATTAGAGTCGACGAGGGATGCCCTCAGCAGAGTGAGCAAATTTGCTCTAGAAATGCATCAAGTCTAGTGCATGCAAGATGGAATACACATGAACCTGTTTGTCTCTTACACCTGCATTACTGTCTGCTGGAGCATAGGGTCCTTCCTAGCTGACTGACTGGTTAGGTATCATCAAGTTGAATCCCTAGAGCTTGGCGGTCCTGTTACCATAACAACGACTGCACTAATCCGATGACAGATGTCGCCTCGGTCGCCCAGCCAATAATGACAATACAATTTCAAGTACAGCATTCAAATTCCGACCGAATCGCACCATACCACCTGCTCACTGATCACTGCTTCCCATAACTTAAATCATAACTTAAAGTCCACTTTCAATACGAAGCTGAAATTGTAATTGCCATTGTAAATGCGGTCAGAGCATTCACATAAAATTCGTCTCACTGAAGACAGTCAGAAGTCATACAAGTATGTTTTTAATATTATTTGAGTTTTGATTTTTGAGGTACAATAATTTATTATTGTTTCGGGATACTCCTAAATATGAACACCATCGAAATCTACTTCGAACCATAAGGTGAAATAGTAATAAGCCAGGGGATTCGCTTGTAATTCGCCTCACTGGAGGCAGCTAAAAGTTGTGAAAGTATGGTTTTTAACATTATTTTTGGTTTTGATTGGTGAACTAGAATAATTTTAATCTAATTCAGGGATACCAAAGTGAGCTGACGTATTCCAATCAAGTTGTTCTATCACTACAATATTTGCCAATTATAAATTACCTCAGTATATTGAAAATGTTGAGTACAGTATTATAATGAGTATGGATGGGATGTGAGAATTTGATTTTTCATCTTCTACTCATGGAATGATTTCAAGTCATTCTGAAATAAAGCACAAATTGTGATTGAATGGAAACATCCAATTAACAGTGACAGTGGAATGCAATGAGAGCCATTTTTTAAAGTCATCAAAAAGTATTTCAATTTCCCTTCTCAAAAGTAACAATTCCTCGATTGTTCTCAGAAAGGAGCTGACCAAAATTAAATTCTCAACAACTTGAATGAGAAGTGCTTTTTTAATATGGCAGATTCTCATAACACATTATCTTCTCTAAAGAAAGTTCTCCACATTGTATAGATAATGATGTGGATATTCAATAGGAGGTTATCCAGGAATTCAAACCTTATCGACCCTACTCTAGTTGATATTATTTGAAAATAACAAGTTCATAAGAAGTTGCTTGTTAAAAAGCTACAGAATTTTCCCAAACAAAATTGCAGTAGGGGAAGTACAGCAAGTGAACTGCAATAAAAACTAGAAAGAAGTTCCGACTTGATGCTATCAAGAAACAGTCTTATACTATTATCGAATCCACAAACAAAAAGATATTCCCAAAGGAAGTAGCGTGGTATGGTGTGGGTATCGTCTGCTATCCGAGGAGTGAAAATTGTAGCGCGAGGAAAATTTGAAATTTTCCACAAGCAGATAACTTTTTACTCTCGGATCTTGTCGGTTTTTTCAGCGCTATCTTAACGGCGTCTTCGCTATCAACACCCACAACACATAAACACACTCACACGCGCAGGAGTGCTCAGCAGTCGGCTGTTGAGCAACTCCTCACAATAACAAGTGCCTCAAGAATTGTGTTTTCCACAACAGCGCACAGCCAGGCTCAGCGCAGTGCCGCCATTCCACAAACAGACTGCTAGGATAAAGTTTTCAGCTCTTGTACATCTGGTCAAAGTTTCTAATTGGATCAATTCAAACTTTTTTCGTATCGAACTCCAACTCATTACTCTGCCGTTCAATTAAGATAAGTTTATCGGGTCGATATAAGCTTAGATCACTAAAAACAATGACTCCAGCTATCTGTGAGCTTAAGAAGTTACGCTAATTCCGATGGCGGATGACCGGGCCACTCCCTCTCACTCTCTGTTTCTCTTTCTCTCACTCCACCTTCAATCGCCCAACTTATTCCCAATTACAACGTTCTCCCCAATAGCAATATCAATGCCCCAAACTTCGCTGTTTGCTTTCCTCATTGACTTTGATTAGAACATTTATACTCGCCCATCGTAATGAATTGATAGACTTACCTGAATGTAATCTGAGTTGGATTCCAGATTTTAATGAACATTTTTAATGAGGCCGCTAATCCATCCATCATTAGCTATCAACCAAATTGGGACGTTATTTTCTCGAAGCACATTCTATCAAAGAAAATAATTATTAGTGATAGAAACAGCCAAAACGAATCATAATCAGGAAAAATAACGAAGACTATGAATCGGCAACCGATATGGAATATAAAAATATGAGCTTGAAATATAATGAGCCTAAATAGAATGAAACCTTTCTTGAGACTTGAGAATTATCATCGTTTTTACTTGATGGATTAGGGTTTTTGAAGCGGTTTCATTACCCATGTTCCCTTGGTGTCCCAACAACACTTCTACCAAAAAGGTTTTTGGTTTTGTGTAATCTCGGATTATGATAGCTCATCAAACACCTGAAATTAGTCCATTAGTCATACCTTCATAGGAGTAAGTAGAAGACTCCAAGAAAAAAAATACTTAACAATAGTGTATTATTGAAAATTGATTACTACTTATTATTGAGAAATTGTTCTTCATTCGTATTCATTATATTGACAATCTTTACAAGCACAATAACTGCTTACTTGTTAAGTATTTCATCCACCTGTTTGTTTAGAATTCAAAAAATATATTTATAAATTTTCTATATCCTTGGCCGTATATTTATGATCAAATTTTCCAAATCAAATAAAATTGATAACATTGAGTAAAAGAGCTGAAGCATACTAAACATGTCTAGTGGCAGGTTGCCTTTAAAAAGTCCAATGTTTCATTCAAGGGTTCATTTAATTAAGAATTTGATCATATTGTATAGGTTTTTTGTACGGACGGCTATTTATTGGAGAGATGGATGTTATCTCTAACAAAGCTATTATTTCCATGGAGAGGTTGTTCTGGTCACAAGCAGAACTGAACGTAGACAATATTATGACAAGTAGATCAGAAATAGAAAGCTACAAGCAATCGCTCAGTTTAGAACAGAAATCCAGTTTCTTCAGGAGTTTCTTCTTGAGAATTCAATTGAAAATCACAAACTCAAGTTGGATTTCAGGTCCAGTAGCCTGACTCCAAATATTGTTTTGGCTCAAGGATCAGCATTTCCTAGAAAAGGTTGCTAAACGTATCTTGCCCATTCCTTTCTTGATCCAAAAGCTAATATTTGAGTATCGTCCTTGGTTCCATTCAGCCTTCACTCTAGTCTGCCTTCAAGGCATAAGCAATGTGGAAGGTGCATTTTTATTGGCAAGGAGAAAGCTGTTTAACATACTACACATGAAGAATGAAGAATTCAACACACACTCGCATGCTTACATACATGTATGAATGTGAACTACATATATAATACCTCGAGTCGCCTTCCTCGTTCTGTAGGCCTCTTCTCTTCTAGAACTCGGTGTTTCTCAGGAATATATTACCTCTTTTCCAAGCCCTTATTTGTACACTATGGTAAAGCCAAACAGATATAGCATCCCCATGAGGCTTCATTACCATAATATCGCTCAGAATGGTTGCAGTAATCCATCCTTGCTCTCTTTGTACTATCTGCAACTAACACCCACACTGAAATTAACAGATTTTCAGTTTTTCGCGAAAATGGAACGCTCTTAAAAGAAAGAGAACAAACTGGAGATAGAAAGATAACGAAAATGTTATTCAAATATAATAGATTTGTGGAATATAATTGGAAAATTGCTTCATAGAAACGTGTGAACATTTAATGATGTAGGCCTAACTTAGCAAATGAAAAATGTAAGGCTATGTTAAGGGGAATACAGACATTTGAGAAATGTTCCAAAAGTTAAATAATTATTGTTTAAGATTATCGGTAAATAGGCTGTTTAAAGCTGGAAGCATATATTTGTTTCCTAAGAAAAATTTCCAAAATTATGAATTGCAATATTTGAATCATGAATTTTCAAAGTCATAATTTGAATATTTGAATAATGAATTATCGAAATCATGAATTTTCCATTAACCCGCATAATAGATTCCCCCAATAGGTTTTGAAGACTGTTTTTAAATTGAAAAAATAAGTCCTTCAAACAAGAAAATTATAATTAATAATGGAATGAAATTATGATCAGAAGGATTAAAACTTGAAAAGGGATTAGACGGAAGTGGGAAAAATAGGAAGGAAGTACAATTAAGCTGATAATTCCGGCGAATATTCAATAGGCTTCACTTTCTTATGATAAGCCCATATAAAGACAGGCTAACTTTATGGAAGGGTTCGAAGTAGAATAGTGTAAGATGAACCTAGATGGCAACATTTCTTCTGGAACAGTCATTTCATTGTGTAATTTCATTGAACGACGGGTGGCACCGGGGAATGCAAATCAAGATTATAACCGTATAAAAAATTCATCTTGAAAGAATGAAGCGTATAACGAGCAGTCTGAGATTGACTTTACAGTGACGGAACGGAACGGAGCGGAGCGGAGCGGACGGCGTCAAGAGAGGAAACAATGAAACGGATTAAAAAACAGAGAAGTGCTGAAGCAGGGAAAGATGTTATCAGCTGTGAGATGATTAAAAGCACGGGAAATGAAGTGGGGAAGTGTCTAGAGGAAATATGCACTCGGAAGCATCTCGACTTTCAAAATTATTCGGAGAGGCGACGCAACCCCCCTCCCACCATTTTTAAAAACGCAGATAGGATTATGCGCCACGAACGACTGACTGACTCTTTTGAGCCAACAGAAAATCTGCGAAACGATGATTATTATTCAAATACGCACTCATAAAAAACTGTAACCGTCTTCAAAAATTCACCTTGACTTTGTGTGATCATCTAAAATTACAAATCGGAATATTCATCATCGTGTGAAAATGTTCTCGAAAGAGGAATAAATTTTTCCTCAACCTTTCTCAGCTCCTTTCCCATCTATGATTGTTCAAAAAATTCCCAGAATCCCTGCTTCATCACTTCTTTTTCAATTGTCTTCTGCCCCATCTTTTTACTACTTAGTTCGTTGTCCTGGACCTCAATCATAAAATTGTAATGTTTTCCCTCTTTTTTATACTTTTTCAAAGCTTTGTCTTTGATATCATTCTCTCAATCATTCACACTATCCTCGTCTCCGTGCTATAGCATTATCAATTCCTTTCAAACATGAACAAATTACTGCTGAGAATTTTCATTATTGTCTTAGTAATATAATATTGTTATAATGCTGAAGAAAGCTAAAAGATGTTTTTTTCTTAGAAATGGTGTTGGAGAAGCTCTTTTATTAGTCCTATCCCATTAAGTCGATATTATGAGAATTATTTTTCTTTAAAGTAATCAAACTTTGCTCAAACTCAATTTCAGTGTTTGCTTCATCTCAAAATTGTGACTCGTTTCGTCAGTATTTATCTCGTATCAATAAGATTCGTACACGATATAATTAATTAAACAGCTTTTCAAGCACAAAAGATTAAAGCCATTATAACAATTTATAATTAATCTCATTTAAGTAACTAATGATTTCATTGACAATATGCATTGTTATTATACATTGATACATGCAATAATATTATCCATTTTCTGATTAATTTATAGAGAAGGCGAATTACACAAAAAATCCTTACAAAACACATCTTGAAATAAGAGAAGTGGAAGAAGTGAAAAAGCATAGAGAGAAGAAAAAGTGGAAAAATTAGGGAGAACAAGCAGAGAAGAAGGAATTCGAGAAAAGAGAAAAAGAAGAGGATGGGTATAAGAAGGAGGAGAAGAAGAAAAATGAAAATAAATGAAGAGCATGAAGAAGGAGGATGTGGAGTATGAGATGGAAGAAAAAAGAAGGGAGAGGAGAAGAAGGAGAGGAAGGAGAACGAGAAGTTCAACAACAGGTTTTACAAGAAGGAAGAGAAAAAGGGAAATAATTAGAAGGAAATGGAGCTGGAGAATTTTTATATAAAAATCGAATGATGTATGAGATAAGAATGAGAGATATAATGTACATAGGAGCGAATAAATGAAACAAAGGAAAGACTGTTCAAATTAGAACGTAAAAATGAAGAGACCCAGTGATTGGACAAGGCAACATGGCTTAGAAAGTGTAACACGGTTGGAATGCTGTGGTGGGGGGGGGGAAGGAAGGGGGCTGTCCGCTGATTGAGATTCACAGAACCTGAGGGATGGGAAGGGGGGTGGTTTCATGTGGACATAGCTGCGACAGTTAATGAGGGGTGTACTGAGTGAGGGAAGGATGGAATATTACGTGCATGGGCGCGCGTGCGTGCGTAGGCTAGTGTCAACCTTACTCAAAACATGACGATGGGATGTATGTAAATGCCAGGCAGACATACATACATATTGCATGTCTTACTTGTTCACGCGTTTTGAAAGCCCTTCCCCCCCCCCCTCCTTCGACTCCCCAAATCCAACCCCTGTCCCATTCAGAACAATATTCTTACCGGGAGCTTCTTCTCGACACTACGACATAACTCGGTCCCCAAATGAGAGAGTGCGCGCATGAAAAAATCAGCACAGCCGTCGGGCATTATAAGGCTTAATTGTCTGTCATATTCAGTGTTAACATCTGCATTGAATCGCGCCTACTACTGTTAGTACGTCTACCCTACAAACAAGTTGAATGGATTCGTTTGCGTAATTGAGCAAGCTTTGAATGAATAGCAGCAGAACTACACGGCTTTCACTGTAGTTATTCAGGCAGTGGCAGACGCATACAACCTAGCTGACGTATTGTTTTATTGATATTCAATCATTGAATATTACGCTGGAGATTCACAAAAAGGGGAAAAATAGAAATAATATTCAAAGAAGGAGAAGGGATAGAAACGGATGACAGGAATGAACATGAATTTTTTTGCTAGGGATGATGCCCACATAAGCTCTAAGCTTGTGCGTGGGTAATGGGAAGGATGATGATGAGAGATTAATGGACCTACAGCATTAGGTGGGTTTCGAACCACCGGGAAGCGATTTTGAAGCTCATAAATTACAAGGTCACCGTTACAACGGGAGTGGTAAGCGCGGTCTCTTATCTAAAGAAAATATTCATTATTGGGCGCAGTTAGGACCACTCAAGAGAGGAGTTCGATGAATGTATAAAAGTCATAAAAACTTCAAACTTGAAAAGGATCTGTTCAAATAGGAAAAATCTACATCGACTAACATAATTTATTTGCAAAAATAACAAATTTCATAATAGACAAACATACGATGCATAAATAATCTAAATCATCAATCATCATTATTCTGCGTTAAAATTCGATTTCTTGTTGAATCATAATTGACTACTCTTCTTCACTAAGCGTAATATTATTATCAGTTATTCAATAATTATTATTGGAGTTTGCAAAGTGCAGAGATACGTGATATTGAGGTTATAATATCCTATTTAATTATATATCCTGTAATTTCCTATAGGAAATATACCCGGCGATGACCAAATAAGTATACCACGCTTCGCCACGGAGGATATTATATAAAGAGGATCAACAAGCATGAGACAAAAAGTTTGCATTGTAATGAATTCCCTCGATAATTATCTTTTTTATCATTCATGTGGGTAGTACCCATGAAATACTCTGGTTCAAAAAAGAATTGTTTTCCTATGATGCTTCTTATTTCATATTCAGATTCACGATATCTTTTGTTGAAAAATACTCTTCATAACAAAGATAATGGAATAATAATAATGATTCCAAGAATGTTTTAAAAAGCGCAAAGCCATAATCTGTTTAAAGGAATAATGATTCTTGGAATCTTCACTGTTCGAGTAAACAAACGTTCTGGAAATCAGTGATGACTAATCTTTAAGAAAAAGAGAGATGAGAAGAAAGCATGAAATCTAATCTTCTTCATCGCTGAGCATTTTTCCCAAAGCTCTGTTTCTTTTCATAACAAATTTTAAAAGTTTATATCCTGAGGAATAACAGATATTTCGTATCTCTTGATTCAGAAACATTCACACATTTATTTTTCTACTTTAATAGAATTTATTCATTTGTTTCCATCATAACATATAAATCATCATCCATCATTTGTTTCCATCATATTCAAATCAACATCTATCTTTGAATAATCAAGAGCTAACATAAAATCAAGTAATTCATCTATGTAAAGCAAATGTGATAAGACAAATTTAAACAATACTACTTTGTAATGGAAAGCAGGTAAATCATTATTGTCATTTGTTGGACTGAAGCGTAGGTTTCAGTACGATTGTGCTCAGATACTATATAACAAGGGAAATTGTTCCTGATTCAATAAACCTTGCAACCAATAAGACTAAGGCTAGGCGTACACCGGTTAGTCAAGACAAGACAAGACGAGATTAGTCACGTTTAGTCACAGTACTTCACATAGTTGCTTATGAAGCAACACACACCTGTTAGTCATTGCATCAGTGTGTGCTGCTTCATAAGCAACTATGTGATTTACTGTGACTGAACGTGACTAATCTTGTCTTGTCTTGTCTTGACTAACCGGTATACACCTAGCCTAAGACTGTATTAGAGAAAAAATACTTGAGTGCATGAATTGAGAATATCAATTACTCCCAGGCTCAGCCAAACATCACTCTTCTGCAAACGGAATTAGCCGGGAAAAATGTTTGAACAGCCTCTAACAGAAGGAATTACCGTAATAAGAAGTGATTAAAACAGAAGTAGCGAGTGGAGTGTCTGCATAGGGGATGTACTAACCTCTCCACCGCCTACCACTCACTATATACGACTACGATGCATTACAGAAGCATGAAACGTAATTACCAGTCGAGTAAGCAATCTCACCCCGTCGTCGAAAACCTTCGGCTAATTGAATTTCCTTAATCCAGAGCGCGTTGCCAAGAAGGAGCCTGCACACCACTGTTTGGAGAGCTGAGAGGACTCAGACACAGTTTATGCTGCTCAGCTAGTAACTAGATACGAAACTAATGTCTTCATTCTGCCTAGTCATCGCTCGCGAATCCCTCCCTTTCGCATTTTGCACCTGACAGCATTATCTCTCGCCCTATTATTGCCGCCAAGCTAATATAATCCCACATCCATATCTGTATATAGTTCACGTCTCACTGACAGCTATTCGATTTAGTATTGCTCCTCGTGCGCACATGTAGATATACAATTTAATCATCTTTATCAGTGTTGATGCTTAATAAATCAGCTAGAATCGAGTGCGGAGAGGAAGATGAATAGATCAATAACAGAGTAAGCGAGAGATAGAGATAAAGAGAAAGAGAGAGAGATTACACTCTTGCAATTAATTGAAGTTCCAGAATGTTAGAGGTTGATAATCAGGTGTCGAGATATTAACAAGGACTTCGTTAGTCAGGATGCTGTATATAGTATCAAGATGTATGTCATTCAGATACAATCAATCCAAAAAGATCAGTGACAGGGTTGCTAGGTGATCATGAACATTCAAGACTGCTCTTGGATGGGTGACTGAGACAAAAATAGGGCTTTGTAGATCTACTCACCAATAAATATCCATGTTTTTAGTCCAAAAATATTGATTTTCAATTGGATTCACAATGAAATTCAATTATTGAGGCATTCAGGTTTTGAAATGACTGATAAAATATAACGATCAAGGCATAAAATGGAAATCGACTTATTTGATGCGAAACGAGCATGTATTTGGGAGAGAACTATTGGCGAAGCGTGGTATACTTATTTGGTCATCGCCGGGTATATTTACTATGGGAAATATACCCGGTGATGACCAAATAAGCATACCACGCTTCGCCACTGATAACTAATCAGATTTGGCAGGAATCACATGATAGCTAACAGTAGGAGTAAACTTCAACTTCTACTTCAACTACTTCAACTTTAACTTCATTTTCAACTTTAATTTGAATATAAATTTGAATACTTTTCGAATATAAATATTTTCTCCAATTCTTTAGAGTGATTCTCAATGAAACTGATTTCCTCGAAAGTATTTGTAGAAGTCAAGGTCATGAAGAAGTGGTTCAAGATCATTATTTTACAGAAAACATAATAAGGGGATGGAGAAAGTATTGTGTCGTTGGCAGGGTGAGGTGACAGAAGCAACCATTCGAAGTAGAAATAAATCGCCGCAAAACTTTACAAGAAAAAGTGGCTGAAAAGTTGCAAAAGTCTTACATATTCTTCTGTCTGGCTTAGAAACGTAACAATAAATATTTCGCAGCCAACCGGAGCCCCGTTGAATTGATAGTATTGGAATAATAATGATAATAAAGCGCGCCCGACCTGCAATAACTCGCAATAATAAATGATAAGGCAAGATCGAGGAGAAATACACGACCAAGAATTCTACAAGTAATCAGAAACTTTCTGAATTCATACTACACAGAGTGATAAATAATTCATGGTGCGAAAAAGGGCCTTAGGCTCTGTGTGAATGAGAGCGGGCCCAGCTCCACCCAGTGAGTGTCAAGATTTAACTGTGTAATAATATGCAGTCGTAATAAATGTAGCAACTTTTCAGAATTCATTATTCTTCCAGTTGTGTGTTATTGAAAGTAAATTCAAGTATTCGCTAAAGTTGCAGAATTTCTATTATTTATATTTACGTCTCCTCTCCGCAATCGTATCTTTCAATCTTGGACGGGTTGTAATGCCTTGGAATGAATACTAAGTTCTAGACTAGCGCATCAGTTTGAAACTTTGGAGCCGTCCTCATACCAGAATGCGAATACAAAATTTCGCAAGAATGAATCTATGATTTCATGTTTCATATTTTAAGACAGGATGTATAAGAAGTTTGATAATAATTAAATTGAACTGTAAATTAGAAATTAGGAATTGGAAATTAAAAATATATATATTTTCTAATAAATTATAACTTTATACTACTTTATTTCCAATTTTACTAACTAGAAATAGTAAAATGAAATCATAAACTTTTAGTGCCATGATAAGAATTATCTATTCATGGAATAGCATTATTATAGGAATAGAATAAAATTGGAATTAAAATATAGATTAGATTAAAAATTAATTGATTGACTGGTTGACTGCCTTTATTTACTTAGCCTATTGTGTTTTTATTCTTTTATTAACTTCTGTTGAGAGAATCGTTATGCAAGAAAAGAATGACTGGATAAATACTCCTACAACATTCATGTAATGTAGGATAGGTGTAATGCAATATGATATTACATTAGCATTCATTTCCCTATTGAAGACATGGATAATATGATAGATGAATCTTCTCACACATTCTCCACAATCCAGCAAATTTTCAAAATGAAAATAAAAATGATTGAAGCTCAAACTCTCATCAATCCCTCCCTTCGTAATCATTAAGAGGGAGCAGACAGTCATCTCATCACCCCTCAGGATACCAATCATACACGCTTGGCAATCTTGTCTAAGCTTGCGACTCCCCAGGGACAAGTACAATACCGCGGATCATTTTGTACTAAATGACAGCTTACAGAGCTCTCAGACAGATGGGATAGCATGCAACAGGCAACGTGCCATCATTCGACATAAGATACAAGGATAAGATCATTATAATTATGCAGAGCGGTGATAGAAAAAATGTTATTCAATTCAAATTATTCAAAATATAGATTAAATAAATTATTCAATATCTATATTAATAAAAGAGAGTTGGTGTCTGTACGCTCGCTTATAACTCGAGAACGGCTGAACCGATTTAGATGATTTTGGATTCGTTCGAATTTTTACAGCACTGGTTAACATAATATGTATTAAAATATAAGAAAATCCCTTTATAATAATAAATAGTTATTACATTAATGACATAACCTATCAAATATTTCACAGAGTTCAAACTTTGCCTACGTTCAAACTTGCCGGCACGAACGTGTACCTACAACGGAAAGATGATCGCAATTCAAGATCAGATGAATTAGCTAGAATATTCTAAGTCCCCGTGGCTCAGTGCAAGAGTCTCTGCTTGATATCCTAGAGGTTGCGGGTTCAAACCCCGCTCTGGACCGTTTTTTTTGCTCTAGGTTTTCTACTCTTAATTATTTTTTACGCTACAATCATCAATAATTAAGAATGAGTTATCGTTCGTATCATGCATGTTTTATTGTTTCTAATAATAAAATTGAAGAACGGAAATAAAATTAAAAAATAAATAAAATAAAGTAAACAAAAAAAAAAGTAAAAAGAAAGAGAGCAATAGGAAAAAATCTTTTAATTAGAATAGGACGGATAAAAAATTGAAGAACGGAAATAAAATAAAACTTAGAAAAAAAAGAAAAAATAAAATCAATTAAAATGAAAAAATTTAAAATAAATTAATAAATATGAAAAAAATTCTTTTAATTAGAATAGGAATGATAAAAATTGAAGAACGGGAATAAAATTAAAAATATAGGCTAAATTAAAAAATTGAAAAGAAAGAATTAAATAAATAAATAAATATAAAAAAACTAATTGGAGGAGGAGGGGGGTGACATTTGATGGGAACTAGGGGGTTGACATGCAGAGGGCTACGTGGGGGTGACCTTTGGGGGAATGGAGGGGCATTTGGGGGATGCCATTTTTTTTGGGGTGGCATGAAGGGGGGACATTTGTGGGGAGAAGAGGGGGGACATTTGGGGGGGGGGGGAAGAGTGCGATACGAAGTTCGCCGGGACAGCTTGTATTAAATAAATTAAAAAATTAAATTATTCAATAAATTATTATTCATAAATTATTCAATTTATTCAAAAAATTTATTCAATAAATTTCCTCTGAAGTTGTCATTTTACTTGAATTGTTGGTAATCATGTACGTGAGTACTGTTGTAACATTGGAAGTTTGTACACACATTTCCAGTTATAAAAAATAAAAATCCATGATGTTTTTGCATTCGAATACATAATCAATCATGTTAGAAACAATATTCTAAATTTGATCTTTTCCAGGCTTGAAATCATAACAGTTAAATAAATTACGAATAGAAATAGGACTGGGACCCTTCCAAAATCGGATTCTAGATTTTGCTCGTGTCTTCAATATTTCAATATCAGTTCGATTACGTTAACAGTATCCACAAAACTTAAATGAAAAAAATAACAATAAAATATTATTGCTCTCGATACTTACAATAATTGAACTTTTTTAATACTCACAACTGCCGTATGGAACTCACTCCACCAATCCGCTAAATCGTTTCATACGAATCATGCTTGCAGATTTGCAATTATTTATTGTAAATAGCTGATTCACGAAAACTCATACCTGTAAAAAAAGAGACATCATATTAGATATTTTATTGAATAACAGTGGTCAATAACTGAGACATCGTATTAGATATAATGGTTGGTGTCTGTTTTGATACGAATGGTCCACTTCTCTCTCCTACATTTACCTTTAACTGGACCCCAATACAAACTCATACACAGGGCGATCAATTTATCATAAAGTTTCACCGCAGAAGCTGTGTTGTGGTAAATTGTGTTCTAATTCGAAATCTTACACAAATTGAATTGTATAAGAAAGACAGACAAGAAAGATTCAATGAAGACAAAGACAAGCAGAACAAGTACAAGAAAGTAAAACACAAAATAAACCATGAACATTTTGAATGAATAACTTGTTCTCGAGTGATCGAGTATTTTATTGTATAGATATTAGGCCTATACATTATTAATATCGAGTATTAATATTCAACTGCTTAGGGACTACTTGATCACTCAGTAGACTAGATTAATTTGATCATCATAGACATGACACTGTCTACTATTTTTGAACACTGTCTGTTGCAGTCCACGCAACGTAGAAGCTATCCACTTTTGCTTGAGGGCGATCTCAACTTGGGAAATGATTATCGCTATGTAAGCGTTGGAATTTGTTGCTTGGAGGGATGGTGGAAAAGTGTTGGAAGATTTATTAAAAATGCTATCTGGACAGAAGCGCCGGTCGACTGAGAAGGCCGAGCTGTGCCAAGTGGAGTCGAGCATAATGAACTTTTAGTAGCTATCATCTCGCGCAGCAAGGCTGTGGCACATGTGATGCTTTACTGTAGGCCATGCTGCAGCCTGCTCAGCTCCACGCTAATGAAGTAATTCGCTCGAAACTCTACGCTCAAGATGCAAAAAGTTTGTAAATTGCTTATTTTGCTTCGGACCCTTTTTCGCCAGCTATCGACTGCGAGTGCTGAAGAAAGTGAGTGAGTGATGAAGAAAGAGAGAGTCCAACAGAAATGGAAAGTGGAATGTGGGAGTATGGAGGAGAGAACTGTGAGAGTAAGGGGGAAAGGAGTGATGGAGTGAGAGGCAGGGTGAAAAAGGAGGGTTGAAAAGAGAAACAGAGGTGGAATCGAGGAATGGAAAAAGAAACACAGAAAAAGAAGGGGGAAAAGGGAATGAAGGGTGACACAGTGAGAGAAGGCGGACTGAAGAGAGAAACAGAGTGATAGAATGAAAGAAGAAGTAGAGAGAGAAACAGAGTGCGAGAATGGAAAGAGAGGGATTGAAAAGAGAGACAGAGTGAGATAATGTGAAAGAAGGAGTGAAGAGAGGGAGTGTGAGATTGGTAGAAGGAGGACTGAAGAGAGAAACAGCGTGAGAGAATAGATAAAGAAGGATTGAAGAGGAAATAGAGTGAGAGAGGAAAGATAATAATGCATGAAAGGAGAAGCGACAGAAAGAATATGAAAGTTTCAAATGTATGAAAATAATTAAATGTGAAATTGCTGAGGAGAAGACTATGAGGGATAATAGAAAAGACGAATTGGAGAGAGTGGTAAAAGATAATACGTTAAAAATAAGCTAATATGATATAAGTATAAAAAATATCTGGAGAACGAATCAAAATATCTGGACAAGTATTTTGTATAATAAGAAAATTTGGATGAAAGAGTAAAAATGCTCGAAAAATGAAGGACATGAAAGAGAGCGGGAAGGAAACACAGTGGAAGAGGAAACTCAATTCGAAGGCAAGATACTCTGGAAATTGTTGCGGTGGAAGAGAGAGGAGAAAACGTGTGAGAAACGAAGAAATTACGGACGAAAGATAGAAGGAAACAAGTTTAGAGTTGGACGTTCGTAAAGAGGAAGATACACGGTTTGGGGGAGGCGTTGGTGGGGAAGGAGTAGAGCTGAGAAGATACTGCACCCCTTCCCAATAAACGTCTTCATCCGGTCCAATGAAAAGAGTTATAAGCCCGGCGCATTACTCTTCTCCAAATTTCGGGAAAAACACTCTTCAAGATTATTAGAGAAAGCTTTTTATTTTAGAACATAAATTTCGCCGTACGATACACGACGTCAGGGTGAGCTGAGCAGGGTTTGGCTGACACTCTTTGCAAAAGCCAAAGTACAACAACAACAAAACATGCGCCTGTCTTTCGGCAAACTTTGCTGCTATTCGTATGCTGTCGCCTTTCTCGGTCTCTTCTGTAGCAGCGCACAATAGCGAGATATCCTTGGCCAACTTCCAACAAGACACGGCCACCGGAAAGATACATCCCCTGCGTGTACAGGCCGCTCTTTACAGTCATGTATAACGACAACAATCCAGCCTCTATGGCCCGACCTCTGATGCGATGCTGCCGTCTACGTTTGTTCTTCTCCCTATTTACAATGGCGATTTTCCCCGCACATGAAATATTCATGACGCGATCCGCTGTTTTATTCCTCGACGCGATTTTTGACCATTGCAACCAATGTTGGATGAGATTGTTTGAGTTATTGGCTTGTGTGTTTGTTGTTGACATCTGTGAATTTCATATAACAAATTGTAAATCTGCAAACAAATAGGCAAACTGTACCTTAATTTGATTGTATATTCTCCATCTTAGAAATGGAAGCGCATTTTTTTCTATTAGTTTCCTACTTTTCGACTTGCCTACTTTTATAAATTGGATGAAGAACAGATTTGGGCGAAGGACTCTTGTACTTTTCCTTGAAAATCTATTGTATGTAGCAGAATAGATAAATATACTATATAAATGTTATTGGTCACATGTCAACTGGGTCGCAAACATTTTCAAATCTACTTTTAGTTGTAAGCTTTTTTAATGAACCAGTTTGTAGTAAATCCAGTAAGTCGAGTTCGTATGTATTTATATATTGCCATAAAGGAGATACAATGATGGACATTCATTACCATTAGTAGTAGTTGATGCCATTAATTCATACTGAACTTCCTCTAGCCAGAAAGGTTCTTCCATCAACATCAAATGCCGTCGAACTGCTTGTCAAGGACTAATTTGACTTCACTTTGCAAACAAAACGCGTGTTGCTTGAATAAGCAAGGTAGATCACATTGTTTGTTGTGTTAAACTGGACGTTGAGCGACGATTAAGTTAATGCGCGGCGTTGCCCCGGCTCGTGGGTGGGGGGAGGGGGCTTCATTGTGTCCGAGCCGGACGCATCTGTGGTCCGAAATCTTCCGATTAAATGGTTGGGTACACTCTGTGACTGTCAAAGTAAGGCACCGCTAACTGACGCCTATTTCGCCAGCGGCCGCGCTCTGATTTATGGCCATCGACGTTCATTACTCATTTTCAATAATGGCCATCGATGATTACTCAAAGGTAAAAGCTGCTTGTCTGTGCTCGCTCACCCGTGCTGGCCTTCAAAGGAGAGCGATCGCAGCGCCCCTGGCGGCTAACAATGCCAAACAAACCTTCAGTCAGCAATAAAATGAAATTCGATCCCAATTTCTGCCCGCAGTTCACCCTACTACATTGTTTGGTGCCATTCCGATCAATCGCCCTGTACTAATTTGTACTGTGGATTCGTCCACTCGACTGGAATCATTGCAAATTCAAATCGGAGTTTGTAGGCTACAAAGAGATGCCTAGGGCTCCTAGCCCTCATGAGTACGGCAAACACTTGTCTGAAGATAGGATTATCCAATTCACATTATGATTCATGCTGTGTTGTCAATATGCTTGTAGTGATACTATTGACGTGGATGGCGTGAATATTGATGAGATTTGCTCAAATTAAAACAATCTTTCATCTTTATCTGGCAGTGCTAAAATGTCTTTCATCCATTCCTCTCATCATGATCTCTTGAACTATATCATGTAAGTCTGCTATCACTGCTACAAAGTATATATTATTATGTTTTGTATTTATCTGAGTGTTTTTGACTTCGTTTCATGCTCTTGGTGAGCCATACGATAAATAAATAAATAATCATGATCAGCATATTTCTCCTCATTAAGCCTCTAAACAAACATAGGGCTCATGTGGGCATCACCATCAAGAACTGTTTTTAATGCGTGCTTCCTCCTCTAATACGTGAAGCAATTGCTTCCTTCAATTTGTCATACTTATAACATGGGAGAACTAAAATACTAATTGTTGCAATTGAATGAATATATTAAACAACTCAAAACACATAATTCCACTTTTTCTGACGGTGCTACGACATGATAATAGATCTGAATATTTCTTTAGAGTATCAACATATGATTACGTTCTATACTTATAGTTCTTTTAAAATCAATATTAATATAGTAATACCGTTATTTTTATGGTTACAGTTTTTACAATTCACAGTTTATGTATTCAATAGCAATAAACGAAATAGAATTTTTCTGGAAATAACCCTCAATAGAAATCGTGATTTTTATTACTGAATGAAGACAGCGGAAGGATGTGGGATGAGTGCCCAACTTTTCCAAAAAAACAAAGTTGAAGTCGATAGTTTCGACTAGCGCTGGGTGGACCAGGAAAGTTTCACGCTTCTCTTGGCCATGTCAGGTTTACTTTCACTTTTAAGGTTTTCTGCTTTCGCTGGCAATTTCAAAGGACGACTATCGCCTGCTCGTCTATTTTACAACCACACTTTCACTATTTATCACCAGGAAGAGGCAAGTGCACACACTGTACTGCAGCGCTGTACTGCATTCTCTAAGGTTACATTTGGTCGATTTTCGGTGCTGCACAATATGCTACTAATGCTTGAGTACAATGAAGCATGCTGTGCAGAACACAAAAATCGAAGCAATTCGAGAGATATTCAGTATTCACTTCTAGTCGTATAGGATAAGGAATGAATTCAACGTCTCTTTTCTAGGCTCAAGATTGGAACAACAAAATTGAAATTTGATTGTTCTACAACTTGCAGGATTGATTGTAAAATAGAATTGAGAGTTTCAACTCTGTCCTAATTAATAATCATAATAAGATAAGTTTTAATAAACTATTTTTAAAACATATTCTACCCATTTCATTCTGTTTTCTGCCATCTTCACTGTGTAGTGTTAATAAGTAATTGTAGTAAGTATACATAGTAAGTAAGTGTGAGAGAGTAACTTTGCCCTCCCATGAAAAAAGGAATGAAGAAATAAGAGCTATAGTCATCCTATTCTGTCATTTTAATCTTTCTATAGAAATTAAATAAAAATCTTTCAACAATCATTCTATTATATTATGTAATCTCTACAATAATTTTACTCATTGGTTCACCTTCAATCTCTCTCCTCACACAATCACTCTCTTTCTCCTTTTCTTCGTCCCCCACTTTCATAAAGTAGCGCCCCCTCCCCCCCCAAAAAAATCCTTTCGATAAACCAAGCGCGCTGCTTCAGATCAAGGCTCTTTTTATCGAAGGGCAGAAGGCAGGCAGGTAGGAAAAATGTCACCGGTTTCATTTCACACACAGCGGGCAGCGAGGGGGGGGGGAACGGTAACAGATGCTTTTGTCTTTAATATGATGATGCGTCTATGGCGGCGGCGGCAGCAGCGGTGGCATGGCTGTAGCCGACAGTGAAGGAATCGAAGTGAGTGACAGCAGGTTATTGCAGCGCCGCGGCAGCAAAACAGCAGCAGCAGCAGCAAAAGAAGAACACCATCATCTTGTATGTGAGTGAGTGAGAAACAGGGATCGATTGACAGATTCCTATGGTTCGGCACCATACTGCAAAAGAGCAGACTGGCAGAGTGACGTCACCGTGAGATAAGAAAACGAAGAGGAATGAAGGAAAAGGAAGAATGGAGGATGGAGTATTGCGGCGGCGCCCGGGGTGAAGAAAAACAATTATCTATGTGGCTGGTGGCGCTTGCCTCTCCTTTCCATCACTGGCCGCAAAACACACTTTCGACGCCAATAATGGTGAACGCAGTAAAAACATGGAATTCCTCTTGCTAGGCCACACCACGTCGCCCACATTGCGACCTATTCAAAAACATGGCACTCGGCTGCTGGATAACTGATGGATCGTCGCCTTCTCAGCGACGAGCGATATGATTATTGTAATTGTGATCTTGATTTCGAATCCCTCAATTTCATTCAAATGTGTTGATTTGTCCCATTGTTATATTATACTAATAATATCAGTGGTCACTCGGTTGCTAAGTAATCATGTTGTTAAGTAACAAACATTCAAGACCGCTCTCGGATGGGTGACCGACACAAAAAAGACACAAAAAATTGTGCAATGAGGCGAAGTGGAACCTACCCGTAAGGGTCTCCCCACCAATAAAAGCCATACGATAAAAAAAATTATACTAACAAGGTTTGTGTGGCAGTTGATCCTATGAAATGTTTGAAGTTTCATATCCTTCTATTTCACCCACAACAGAACTCATCACTCACTATACCGTGGAGTTAGATTTGTTTGCACAGAATTTCCACGCTTATTTAACAATATAACTTACAATATTCTTGGCAAGAGTATCAAAAAAATTGAAAAATAGCTTCATGATATATATATAATGTATTGCATTGATTATGAAGATGATGATGAATTCCAATCCATTATCCATTAATAGATTATAGAATGGCAATGACAGATATTCCCTCCAAAAAAATCCCATCCTAATTCATGGGTGCTTGTAATCTTGTACTCTAAAACGCTACAAAAATACACACAAATACCCGACCTTATTCCTGGATGCTTGTGATCCAATTGCACTAACTCAATAATCCGGGGAGCACTACTTACTTGCTGGTGGCATTGGTTAGTGGCTGGATAAGTTTTCGCACGATGCGGTCCACTAGTGATGAGAGCTGGCAGTTAGTAGAATCCACATTGTACATTGGAATTCATTATCGTCGTGAGCCAAGAGTGTTTCGGCTTCGGCACAGTGCATGCGTCTGGTGCAAAGCATCACCGCAAAAGAGTTGAATGAAGAGTGTTGGCCTGTACAATGTACAACAGAAGACTGTAGTAGCTGTTCTGTTTCTCTGACCGACCAACATCAGTGGTGGCCTCATCCGCAAACTTTCAACACCACCAGCTTCTCTGTTTGTTGTGTGGTGTCCTCTCCCCCCCCCTTCCTCCCCCTTGCCATCCCTCCTTCCCCCCTCCCCACATTATCATGGACTCTCCCATCGTAAAGCAATTTACTTCTTGTTCTAATTTGTTCCCTCTCCTTTCTCGACAGCACAGCAGCAGATGCTGCAACCTTGTGATTACTGCTTACAAAGTTCTCTAATCTTCTTTTCGCCCGGTCAGAATTTCATGTACACTAACCTTCCAATAAGCTGCTGCTGCTGTGTTGTTGGTTTGACTAATATTTGAACGTGCTTCAATGCGTTTTCCACGCAAAGTTTCCACTATCACATCATGACGTAGTTACACGCAAAGCAAGTGCAGCGCAGCGCAAATTTGAAGTTAATTAAAAGGAATTTTGTGAAGTTTGCTTTTGACTTGTGAAACCATTATCAACAGACACGCTGTGGTTGGGTTTTGTGAACTTTGGTGTATTCAGGTTTTGAATATTGTTATTTTGATTTAATTAACCTTTTTTTGTGATGTTATAGTGACTAACTTCAAGGAGACAATGAACACTTCTTGTTCAATACAATACTAATCATATTTTATACAAAGATTTGTAAAGCTATTCGTATGCTTTACATTCAAATATATTTATTGGATATTATATCAAATAATATTATTTCAATTGATTATCAAAATATCCCCGCAGGGGGACAGAATTTATTCTGTCTGGGGTGTGGCGACCCCCCGGGTTCCTAAGCAAGTGGTTGATGTAGACTGGCTGGCAACTAACACCGTTGCGTCCCAGGTAGTAGGGTGTTCAGTGGATAGCTATGAACACCTGAAGCATCAACCGCGAACCAGTAGACGTCGTTGGGCTAATCCCCCACACGTTGAAAACAGCGGATTCAAAGTAACATAAATAGCCTCGGACGGGACTGGAATTTTCGGAAAATACTGGATAACAAAATTAATTTACGATTTGGAAATTGGAATGTGCGCACTTTGATACCCCGACGCTGTGAGGCACACCGGAAAGAGATAAAGAAGAAGAAGATTATCAAAATATATTCATTACGTGTGTTGTACAAATCATTAATGAATAAATCCAAAAACATTTCCCACTCAAAAGGTAACACAATATGTAAATGTTCCATACATTTCCAATGAAAATCACCAAATCGTAATAAAGATCAGTGAAGTGACTTATTATAAATAAGCCCAATAATACATTCATTGAAATTGTATTCAATTAAACAAGTATTGCGTTATAAAAATCAGTTGTAACTTTGAAGTTGTATTTGAATAACCCAGTAACTGCTGCCATCTTACGACAGAATTCAGAACTAGCTGCGTTGTGCATTGCCGACCAATCAGGGGGAGAGGCGGAGCTTGGAGGCGTGTCTGTAAAAATTGAAGCTGTACATCACCCAGTAACTGCAGCCATCTACCGGTAGAATTCAGAACTAGCTGAGTCATTCATTGCTGGCCGATCACGAGATAGTAGGCGCAGTTTGGAGGCTACATGATTTACAAATTAGGCTCCGATTCATGGAAGAATTTTAGACACAGTTCAAGTATTTTTCAAGTATTTTGAAAAATGAATAGAATTTTAAATACTATTTCTACTTGAATGATAAATAAGACATCCAGTCTTATTTCAAGACGGGAATTTGTTCTTGGGACATTAATGAGTATTAAGTTACAAATTAGTTTGAATAAATACAGAATCTTTGTTTCAATTCACAATATTCTGGATGAACAAAAATTCTGTATTTATACAAACTAATTTGTAACTCGATACTCATTAATGTTCCAGGAATTGATGCAAATAGTTTTATCTATTTATTTCGTTATAAAAAAGACACGTATGAAGCTCACAGAATTACAATACAACAGTTGAAGATAAAACAATTGGCATACAAACAGCTTGTACACTACACTACTATTACCCACGCACTCACTTGCATGAGCATATCTCACACTCAACAAAACACAAATTTCTCATGCAGGGCGCTAGATGCTGTTGGTTTGCGGTTAGCCATACAGTTTGCTTGCGTTAAATCCGCGCCACTGTTTTACCCATTCCACTCGCGAATAAAATCCTCTTATTTGAACCTTTCAATTTGAAAATACGTGCTGCACAATGCGCAGTGACAAAGGGAGAACAACTAAAAATTAAGTGGGGCAGAGTGAGAAGGAAAACACTGAGCACATGGAATAGATAGAGAGAGTGAACACTCAAACAACGAATATGTTGCTATCGAAATACGCTCGCATGAAATATGTGGGATCAAGCTAACAAATTAATATTCCATTCAGGCGAGAGTGAATTGCATGCTGGTGATCAATAATACCTTGTGTGGGTTGCGGATGCAATTCATACCGTTTTATATTCTTGTTTTGCTGCAGTGCATCCTCAATTAATGGAGCTATTGTGATTTCTCTTAACAATTGATTAATACTTTCCTGGTTCTCATGATAATCCAATGCTATTAATTTCTTGCAGTTCAAACAACATGAAAATATTCATTCGTTCGTTCGTAATAATATAGTGAATGTGTTCCTATTCTGCTCAAATTTTCGTAGTGAATTTCAAATTTCCAAAGCTTTTGAATAATTATTGTTTATTCTTTTAAAGGATTATCACCAACTTTAGTTTGAAAATGATAAGCCATCCAAGCATCCACATACATAAGCCCTGTCGTCCACTGCAACCTTTTTCGTACGAAAACGTTCGAAAAGCAAATATTGAGTCAAACGGCCAGCTGATCGGATGTTGTAGGACGCAAACTATTTTTTAGTTGGACGAGTGGACGTCGAAGCTAATGTTTTTATTTTCTCTTTGAACCAATTTACGTGAATATTTCATTGTCTGTCTTCATGAACCAGTGAATTGAATAGAACATGTTTTTTTCGTAATCAATAAAGTAAGAGAAGCCCACTTCATACAGACTTCTTTTCTCTGTAAACTTGGCGATCAGAACTAAGCTCACAAAAATCTCTCAAGCATAGTAGCTTAAACACTTTCCAGCAGTATTTCTCACAAATCCTCAACAAAATTAATTACAGTAATTCATCACTCTAAATCATAACAGGATGGGACTTTTTGGGGTGATTTTTTTCAGGCGAGTGGGGAGATAAAGAAGCGATCCAACACGTGAAGTCCCAAAAATCCCCAGTTACAACACAAGAACTGTGCTACATGCTGCTTACAAGCATAGCACCGCTGAGCGATCCCAGTGGGGATTTTCTTTGCTGGCGTTACTATCCAATGCCGCTCCATCCGATAATTTATTGCCTCTTCACATGCTCTTAACTACCCACTTTTCTCTGCCACTGCACACCCAGTCAGCTCCCCCCCCCCATCTTAAAACTCCCCCCCCCTTAACCCTATAATGGCATGCCGTCGCCGTATGGAATAAGGATCACACTCCATGAATGTTTACAAACTCTTATAGCCGCTTTACAACAGTAGTTCCTCCTCTTCACCAGTGACATTACACGTTTCAAAACTGCGTGAAAATGATAGAATGTGAGTAACACTGTTACCACGTTCTTCAAAAATTTTCACACTTAAAAGGAGTTTGTGATATGTGTGGAGTCCATTACAATAATAATGAAACCATCACAAGAATTTCAAAACTTCTTCTTCTTCTTTTTGTTCTTCTTCTTCTTCTTCTTCTTCTTCTTCTTCTTCATCATCATCATCTTCTTCTTCTCCTTCTTCTTCTTCTTCTTCTTCTTCTTCTTCTTCTTCTTCTTCTTCTTCTTCTTCTTCTTCTTCTTCTTCTTCTTCTTCTTCTTCTTCTTCTTCTTCTTCTTCTTCTTCTTCTTCTTCTTCTTCTTCTTCTTCTTTTTGTTTTTTTCCTAATTTCTTTTCTCGTATCAATAGGAATTGGCTTCGATTAATGACGTCATATTACATTAAATATAATTGGATTTTCGTGCAACTGGCCTTTGGTTGTTGGTTGACAAAAGGAAATACAAAAAAATGAGTTCTTTGTTGTGATCTCGATGAACCACTTTCATCACTCATTAAACCCAACTCAAACTGAAACTCTTGCCACTCTGGCTCATGATAATCTTTATAAGTTCCTCGATTGTCTCTAGCAGATAGCATGAATGCTTCCTGAAACTCAAAAGACTAGATAATGCTATTCAAGGCGGAAAATTCGGCAAACTTCCAGTGTCTGATGAAGTGTTTAGCAGAGAGAAGACGAAGGCACAGCACACATACACACAGCAGGCGTGTAATTTTGTTACTCAAGAGAGTTGACAATTTTGTAAGGTATCTGGGACGCGGGTGGTGGTAGGCACACAGTAGATAAGGTTGAGTAGGAAAATGTTTATCGGCTGTAACTCGTAGGATTTGACGCCAGTCGACTGGAAAAGCGGTGAGGGGGATGAGATAGTGGCGTAGATGAGAGGGATAGAAAGAGAGAGAGAGAGGGAGTGGAGGGGATGAGAGAGAAGTAGCGCAAACGTGTGGGTCATGTGCTCGTGCTGATGAATATATGTGACACCACTTAGTTGACTTTGCTGGGCCTCAGTTCCCTGTAGAGTGAGAGAAAGGTAGAGTGAGGTGGGTGAAGTGTCTGATAATGAGAGAAAGAAAGATAGAAGCCGTGAATAACGGAGAAAGCACCTCTGCAGTTGGGAGGCCTATCTAGTTTGATCTCTTATTAGGGCAACATGGACTCCAGTAATTTATGTAGCAGCTCGACCGTTGTCTAACTCACCCCCTCCCCCCTTTCCACCCTGTAATGAAAGTACGCAATGAGAATTTTGTCACAATCACCCTCAAAAAGGTATATTTTCATAAACCAGCCACCCAGCTCCCAGCCACAAACCGTGGTGGGGCTTCGAGATTAAAACACCAACAATTCTATTCAACTCTTGACCGGTGTGTTTGTTTTGTCTCATTCGACTTTTGTTTGCGAATGTCTGCAGTTATTTCGCCAGCCATGAAATCGTTGCTGGAATCGGATGCCCGGGTGAGGGTACTGCGTGTATAACATCATAATCATCATCTCTAGAATACGCTCATCGCTAGAATAAAAGTGAAGCAAGAAGAGATGTGCACTAGAAACAAGAGGACTCACACATTGGATTATAATTAATCCAAGGATTATCAAGGTAACAAAAAGAATTATAAGAAATTATCGATTATTATCTGTATATTAAATTTGTACTACTCATAGAAATATCAATGTATATGAAGAAGATTTTTGAATAGAGATAACGAAAAAAATTGTGGTGGGTCCGAAGCGACATTCATTCCAAAACCAGCCACAATTTGTGATTGACTAGTCCTCAATCAGTAACGATTGCGAGTGACACGAACCAATAAGAATTATAGGGAGAAAAAGTGAGAATAAACCGGAAACAGGGGAAACGTAAAAAAGCAATGATGACTGACTGATACAGGGTGAGCCACAAATTGCATGCCAGGTATCGCAGGGGCCGAACAACACGTCTGCGACTACAGAACGTGACATTTTAAACGGGGAGACGAGCCAGTAACTTGACCAGAATTTAAGAGAGCTATATATTTCGGGGGGTTGTCAAAATGAATAAATTTGGGGCACCCCGGAGGGAGAGCGGATGATGCAGGTGATGTTTTTCTAGTTGTTTTCAGTGGTAGTCGGCGATGGTCGTGTATCCTCGCGTTGACCATGGCTAGCCGATTTGTCGTCTGTCGTGCATATAAATCAATCTCTCGCTCTCTATAACTCCTTTCTCGCAACCCCTGACTCTCTCTTCCTCCCTCTCTCTCTCGTTCACTCTCTATCCACCCATCCCTCATTCCCGACTTTCTCACTCTGTGGCGCAGCGTGGTCCGCACCGGTGCGACGGAAATTTAGTGCGGTGACTCCCGGCCATGGATACTACCCAACTCACAGCTCATAAACTGCATTGTGGCCCTTTCCATTTGTACTGAAAGCCTTTTTCATCATGTTTCTCAAACTATCGCGTTGACTTGATAGTCTCCAAGATCGGGATGACTCGGTGACGATTTAGTGTAAGTGGAAGTCTTCTATTACCTATGATGAACTAAAAGTCAGGATACACTTTGATATCTGGAATACAACTACATGATACCTATGATGAATTTTCGACTGATTTGTAACGTTTAATGATACGTATACAATGGACATTGTCTTTTTATTTTGATATAATACTCCTCAGACACTAACAATCCAAAATTTCTCGACAAAATAAAGTATATTTTTCTAATCATTTTTCATCAATTGAAATTGAATGAATAATTTCTAGTAAACAGAAACCAAATTACAACACGTTGCTTTCTTACTAAAAGATCTCACGAGTTACATCTCCAGGTTATGTGATGTACACATGTAAATTCTAAAATAAAGGAGAATAAGCTCTAGAAATGCTGAAGTTAAATCTAGACAACAGAAAGTGATAAAGTAACTGAAAAATTGATAAAAATATAACAAAATCGATAACTTGAGGCGATGCTTATGATAAAACGAGAAAAAAATTCATTGTTCAGTAATTATTCAGAACAAATATGTTCAATAATTCATAGTACAATGAAATTATTAATGTATAATAAATTCTATAGATTGGAATTGCAGACTTAATGGGCTAATGAATTTAATGACTCGTTCACGGAATAGATGAGATTTATTGAACTGAAGAAGATCAATTATTCTAAGTTTGACCAAATCCTTTGAAAAAAATGAACTCATTCACTCTAATTTGTATGATGATTTCGAAATATTGTTTGTTATTATAATTTCCCATAACTTCAGATGCATACACTATAAGTTTTACAAAACCTCTTCAGAATAACATTGATCTGTAACTTTTCATGTCTGAATTATCATATACTAGAAGTTACCCGTGCTTCGCAACGGAGCTCCACAAAACAAAGCTAAAATTGATTTCTTCTCTACTATGTGTATCAAAGATAGGCCTATTATTTATTTTTTCTGGATTAGGCCTTAAAATATTGTATAGCCAAATGCTATGCTAAAACTGAATATATATACATATAAGGGAGGGAAAAATAGTTTAAATTTATTGAGAAATTCATTTCATCCAATAAAGTAATAAATTAGACCAATTCAGAAATTAATGGGAAAAATATTAATATGAGGAGATGGAGAGAAGTATAATTGTGGCATAGGCTCCATGTTATTCTTGACGGGTAAACAAACACATTAACACAACTGTATTTACTTAATGTAAGTAGTATTTATGCTACTTTACAGTAAACATATTTATCTTTTGTCAAGTAAGTTACCTGTAAGCTCAATATTCCCGTTAGCAGTTAGCATTTTTTAAGAAGGCCCGGTATTAATCTCATTACTCTTGCAAATGCCACAAATGACAAAAAATGTTCTTAAAATGCGAAAATTATAAACCAACTGAAATCCCCTTCAATACCTCCTCCTTAACTACAAATCTTCATCACCACAATTTTCAGTACCATACATCTATTCCATCAGATAATTCCATAACAATTTTGTAATTTTTATCAGACCACTAAACTTGGCAAATTTCAATAATAGTTTGATTAGTTACTATTTTGCAATATGTAATTTCAACACTCTAATATCATAGTGTATAGCAATTCGTAAAAAAAATCGAAAAGTTTATTTTAATTACATCAAGTTGAAAATAATTATCAGCAAAATAAAAATTATGAGCTAAAAATTGAATAGATATTGTTTTATAAGGTAAAAATCAATATGGTTCATAAATAATTGAAAACAAACGAAGAACTGATTCTATTTCGATAAAAAAGCTAAGATAATATTGATTTCAGTTCGAATTTTTTTGCAAAAAAAAATGTGACCAAGCCTGGGATCGAACCCACGCCACTCATGTCGTGAGATTTTGTTGTCTGCAGTGCTACATACTGCGCTACCACGGCAGTTGAAGAACTCGCGACTTAAAGCAGTACTAAGATTGAGAGGTTAGAAACTGACTCGTTTCATTTATGATGAATGGCTACAGGAAGTATTTCAGCTTAGCGAATGAAGTGATATTTGAGCATCAATTCTGAAATATCTAAAGGGAAAATTGAAATTTGGGCTTCGAGGTGCATAACATTGATATTTTTGGAAGCTGAAAAATTCAAGCTCTAGATTATTCACGTTTTCGAACACAATCCACAAAATTAGCTTGCACCTTGCTAATAAACACACACACGCACACACACACACACGCAACCGTACCTTCTTTTATTTATTTAGATTTCCATCCACAGATTAAATCTTAGAATTTTGTTATCTTGAATGGTTTTGTTGCTCTTCAGCGAAATCAGGTTATTTCTTGATCACTCATGTCTAGACACCAGACTAGACAGCGATACACAAAGACTTGTTTTGAGAGTCAAAAATTATTTGCACTTACCCTTCCCACATGCACTTACAGATTAAAAGGAAATTTCAAGGAAGAAGCTAGTTCAGAATTCTATATCTGCAGAATTCTATTCTAAATTGAAAGCGACGTTTCGAGGGTCGAATTAAAGCTGGAGTACGATTCGGAAGATTATTGTTGAGACGCATTATCGAATCCTCTCCTGGAAGACTATCCGGTTCAAGTACTCTCGAACTCTGTTACTCCAAATTGAAACGTTTAAGATGTTTCCAAGACATTCATTTCCACAGCTTTCTCATTCCCTAACTCCGTCGTATCTGGTTGGCTTTGTGCATTCGCAAATAGAAATCATCGCTATTCCTTTCTTCTACCCTTATTTTTCTGCTTCGCTCTCTTGTTTGAAACAATTGCATCTCAATGGTAATTTCGTCATCTGAATCCAGCTACATCCCTCCCGATTTCTTTCTTTTTCTATCAGTATTCATGTATTCTCTTTGTAATGCTGTACATTCCATTCCCGAACTACAATCTTAACCACAAATCTGGAATGGTTGTTATAACTCTCAATTATCATATCTTTCACATTATTGGCTTTGTGGCCTCATACGTGGTTCAACGTCCCTTCACTTCTTCAATGATATCTTTCAATTGATTTGCTCTCGAAAGGTCTGTATAGAAAACAGTTTTCTAGTCAATAATAATTGGTTGTGGACCATAAATAAATAAATGCCTCTGTAACCTTAAATATTGTTTGCTGATACAAGAATAAAAGTATCAAACAAAAATTGACTTTTGATTGTGTAGAATCTATTTAGCATAAATATAACTCTTTCAAGCATCTATCAGGAAGAACGATTTCAACAAGGCTCGGTTCTCCAATTGAGTGAGAGATCGTTTAAAAAACATATTAGGTACTTTGAAGAGCCCCTCTTGATAGAAGGGTATATTGATATAACTCAATATTCTGTTTGGAAACGAATTATAATGGTCTATTAAATTACATTATGAAAAAGTAGCTAGTCTTGTCAAAGTATCATCAGAAAAATTCCAGTAATACGTAAGGGAGAAAGTTGTCTTCATTCATTTGAACAGCCTACTCAGAGCTGTATCCTCATTCCATTCATGCAAATCCATTTTCTCTTTCTAGCTGCTTTTCCTGAATCAGTTCCTGGAAATTCTCATTTCAAGCTCTCATTTCCTAGAATACTCACTGCTTTTGTCGTTTCCTTATCATGCTCATCCACTTTAAACTTATCTAAATCGATTTATCTTAATCTTAAAATTGGTATTGTGACAGATTTGAGATAATACCATTTTTACACAATCCTCCACTCATTTAATGTAACTTACCATTGAAGTTCAAATTTTTACAATGGACTGCCTGGCTGATCAGGTTCTATCTTTCTCAAAAAATGGCTTCAGCTTTTGGACTGCCTGGCTGATCGGTTCTGTCTTCCTCAAAAAATGATTTCAGCGTCTCTCTCTATCAAACCACATACACAAAAATAATTTGAACCTCAACAATTCTCAGTTGCATAACAATGTATCAGATTTCAACTTGAAAATTCTCTAATCTACAAAACTTGAAGATTTCGTTCTCATATTGATAATACTAACTAGATTAAGATAATTTACTGTTTTCCCGATATTTGTTGATTCCAGTCCTATTTAAAGTAGACTTTCATACATCATTCATCACTTTACGGTGATGAAGCTTCCTAGAATCAAGAAGTCAACAATGAAAGACTTGGATACGGATATTGAAGTGACGCATGTACATCACACGACACCTAACACACTAATGGATTAAGCTGGTATGAAATTTTCAGAAAACTGGATGGAAATTTCTTGTTCTTGTCAACGGGGAGACATTCGTAACGTGAGAGGGGGGTGAGTAGGTGGGAAGGGGGAGGGGAGGAGATCTGTTTGTCGGTTTTTCTTCAAGCATTATCATCAAAAACAGCAGAAAGGGTCAAAATTAATTTGCTGTGCAAAGCTTTGCCTTGGCTACTGTAGATGGCGACGTCGTCCCGTGCTGACTGGTTGTATAGCAGGCACCGAAAGAGAGAATATATTATTATTAAAATACGACGGATTATGACAATCCCTGGGGGCTGTATCTTTGTGGCGGCAGCGACGCTAGTGAACAATGGCGGCAACCCTGCTACGTTGTTGATGTTGGACTACTTTGTGCCTGGGGAAGGGGGTAAGGCACCAGGAGGGCCAGATAGGGAGGGGGAGAGGGAAATGGGAAGATGGACAAAGAGAGAAAAGGTAGAGAAGATGGACGAAGAGGGAAAAGGTAGAGAAGATGTTAGAGAGAGTTGAATGTGTTGTTGAAGAGAGAGAGGGAGAAGGTGAGGAAGAGAAAAGGTAGATTATGTAAGAGAAAGAGTGAGTTGAGGTGATAATGATAGAGGAAGTAAAAAAGCGAGTGAGTTAGTTCAACTCTATGAAAAACCGAAAATTCTGAAAAATGATAAGCCAGATTTTCTAAAGTTTTCCCCGAATGCTTCAAACGAGGGAGCCGCCGTTCTGCATTGAATGAAGCCTAATGAAAAGTTGGCAGGTTGATATAGAACGCACACGTTTTCCAAATTGCTGTAGAGCTTCAGTAAAACCAAAGTCCATTTTATTTTATGGGTCTGAAGAGTGCGCGCGCGAGCCAGAAAAGAAGAGGCAATTTATTTCGATTTAACTGTATACCCTCGATATATCGAGAAAATAGAAAGTATCACCTTCCTTTTTCAAGCCGTTGCGAAAATCTCCCATATATTTCTCCACCGAGAGCCAAGTGGATAGAGTTCCTAAAATACCGTTTTAGATTTCGGGAACGCTTCGAGAAAATTGATCAGTCATGACTTGCCTTGGAAAATTGAAGTGAATTCTCTCTGAAAATGATCATTTTCAACTCTATTGTTGTGAAAGTACTTGTACTATTGTACAGTACCTCCAGTTTATCAAAAAAAATTCAGAAAACTTAATGAAAATTTACATTAAATTGTTGTATGTACTCGATTTCCATGTTTTATATTGATTTTTTGTTACTACTGATGATGCCGATTCAAACTCATAATCTTGATAGATAGCAAGAAAATAGCAAACAGAAGCTGTGACGCTCAAGTCCATTCAGACTACTCCGACTCGCTAGCGAATTATTCTTGTTTAATTAATAGTTGTCATCTTTTGATAAACTTTACTACTTTAATGCATTTAATCATAGCAATTTCAATCACACTTGAAAGAAGAATAATTTATTATATATTTCATTGATACTTCACCAAAGTAGGAGGAATGTGACGTGAACAAAAATCGAAACCGGCAAAGAAAAAGTATGTGAAGTCGGTTATCGAGAAATACAATGAAAATAAATACAACTAAACCTGTAAGTATCACTCACGATGATAATAATTATGTATCCGTAGAGGTTTAGAGAATTCAACAAATACTATTGTCTTCCTCCAGGATAACATCTGTCAAACAATCAAGAACTCCATGCTTATTTTGTATTACAAAAATTACCATCAATTTTATCACAGCTATCTCTAAAAACTCAATTTCGTTGTTGCAGTATAATTATTATTCCATGAGTGAGTTGTTATTATTTTCCGCTGTTATCTATACTGAATTTGAAACTAGAGGTAATCCATTCATATTTGGTTAGTCTTTTCTTTAGTCAAAACTGAAGAGACTGTATAATAAGACTGATTATACAGTATCTCTAATTGAAACTATTAAAAGACAAACAGTATCAATGATGATGATTATGATCAAATAGAAGCATCCGACCCAAACAAGTCGTAGCTGAAGATTCATATCTAATAAGGCTGGAAATGGAGTGATGCAAGTCAAATAGGAATTCTACGTTACACTTAAACTTAGATGAAAACGTTAATATTATGGATGAATATAAAAGACCAGTAGTACAGCAATAAAGAAATATCAATAGACTGCCTCATATTCGGCTGGGTGTGGGCCACGAATGTATGAACACATAAAAACCAGTAATACAGCAATAAAGAAATAGATTACGTGGACTCGCCGTTTCAAGTAATTACAGGCATATTGAAAGTGGAGCACATGCATGTGAAATTTATGCAATTCACTTTGCTGAGGTGGGGTGAGGGAAGGGGTTGCGATAAGGTGTGCCACGGCCTTCTGAATCGTAAAAGAGAGATGGTAGGGGATGATAATCGCGGGAAACGAGACGCGACCCGGACGGATGATCGGTATCGGGGATGATAGAGGAGGCAGAGGCCAACGCTCACAAGAGATTGAGCTCTTCACTCTAAAAGAGTCGAGCTGCGCTTTCGATGGCCGTCACGCGCCCGATTTGTGAGCTTCGAGCTTCGAGCTTCGATTTCGAACTTCAGCCGTAGTAAACTGAGCCTACTTTATGCCGCCGGACCCCGGCATCAGCCCCCCCCCCCTTGAAAAAGGACAGACAACCGGGCATTCCTCGGCCGAAAAAAGGACACAGATATAACTCTTCTCACCAGAGTCAATAGCATTTCTCAAGACCAGATTTCTGAGGGCTACTTAAAGAGCGCCATCCTTCAATCCTCAACCGTTATCGAAACCCGAAAAAAGATCCTCACATTCAATCACTCCCAAAAGTAATACGTTTCAGTGTATATTGTCAGCGGACCCTCTTGCCTCTACAACTTTATTAACTGAACTTTGCTGATAAAGGTTTCTCTAATACAGACAGAAGATTATGACATAGCAGAGTTTGTAAAGATTATATTTCACATTTCAAAGTTTTAATTTAAGTTTCTTTACATTTTCTTCACTTCAGTTGAACAAATAGTCTACAAGGGAAGAGAAGCAGGCAATCGCCTAAAACCTCTCAAATCTACATTTTTGTCAGGTATTCAAATTTTCTTTAATATGAATATAAAAATATTTTATATTTGATATATTTTGTGACATAAATAGTCCAAATATCAAGGTTATTTTCAAAATCCTATTTCTTTTGATAATGATTTTTCGAAAATGGTCAGTCGTAGTAGCCTGCATAGATTAAATCTTAATTTTCAAATTCAAAGTAACTCCAAACGTAGTTTCGCAATAACGTAGACACTTATCTGAACAAGAACAAGGATATTGTGGTGATCTGATCACACTCATTTCTGACTTCATCCAATGAATATTTTCAAATACGCACAAAATTTGATCATAAACGCATGAAAATTAATTCAATGGAATAATACTGAATAAAAAATTGAAATGATTATCGGATGCGTTCAATGGCTCATATTAGCAAAAACACAGGAGAGCACTCAGATACCCGATATTTTCATAAATTTCCAGCCAAACAATCGAGAGAAAAATAGCGGAAACAAACGCGATCACTGAAACGAATGAGTAATCATTCGCATAAGTACTTGAAAAACAGGGAGGTTAAGCTAGCCACGCAGGCCCCGTGGCGTGATGAAGCGTATAGCTTTTTTGTGGCGTTTTTCGGAACCGAAATTTATCTCTTCCTGCGCAGAGCGCATGACACAATTGCCAGCCGGCAATTCAACAATGCTGCAAGTGAAGCTCCATCAAGCGTTGGCGGCGACGGAACGGACGATTCGACGCTGAAGCATGAATAAAAGTCAGTAGGCCGCACCGCCGGCCCGCACAAAAGCTATGAATATGTATGGCACTATCATTTGTCAACAGCTCTCCACAAGTTGCTAGCGAGCTCGCTCGTTTCACGGCGATCGAACCAACCCCCAACCCACTGCAGCAGCCCAATACAGTCGCTGCTGCAGTTTTGCAAAGCAAATCACGTCCAATCGCTAACGAAAAGTTGCCAACATCATCGCTGCAACTTCATCAGTTCAACAGTCAAGGTTAAATATGACGCATGGCCTCTGATACAGTTTTCGGACGGATATTTTCGAATATCATTCACTGGCATCACTTTCTCTCTAGAATGACATGACTAATATCATGTTTTACTTTCCACCTATAGAAAGAATGAAAAGGAGTTACCCTCCTTTATGGAAAGGATGTTATCGTATTTATCAACATTCTTCTCCAATATGCAATATTGTAAGATGCAAGATGTAATTGGTTGCAGATTACTATTGAGGGCTACCGGAGATGTATTAAAGATGTAATCTATTAAGGATGTTATCTTCGTGTATGCAAACATTAATAGCACGTGTATTACCTGTATTATAGTAATCAAATTCATAATCCATACAAATTTTTACAACACGCAATGTATTCCTTATCTGAATATTTTTATTATTGGATGGAAGAGAGTTTACCCTCCTTTATGGGAAGGATGTTCTTGTATTGATCTACATTCTTCTTCATCTTTTTGCATGCAAAACACCTGTATTTTAGTTATCAAATTCATAATCCATATAACTTTTTCCAACACTCATCTTACTCCTTTTGTCTATTTTTATTCATTTCAATTGAGACTGATCAATATAACATGTTATTATCTCCAAAATTGTTATTTTAAATGAAATAATTCTGCTCTTTCATTCTATTCTCGTACCGTCTAGTATGCAGCACAAACGTGATAAGACATTTTCTTGTCGAGTATCACTTGAGCAGGCAGTTAAGGCTAGATTGATGTCTGGGATGCAGCCTGCTCTGAACTAATGGTACTTGCACGCTATCTGTAAGGGGGCAGCCAGCCCTCTGTCTTGTAGGCATAGGTATGTTCGAATGTTCATTACAGCAGACAAGGGAATGTCAAGTGCCCAGCAGTTTGGCAGAGGGAGGCAAGCCCATGCCTCAAATGCCCCCTAGAATGCATGGATTCATTGCCAGTCAAGCATTCCTCTAGGTGATGTTCATAAGCGGTATTCAAACCGCAATTTCTGTATTATAATTGGTTGCAGAGCGCTATTGAGGACTATCGAAGATGTATTGTGATCTATACGATTCACATTTTTATTCATAATCCGAAAGTACACTTCACAGAGAAGACAAAACGAGAAATTCAATTTAGAATTTATTGATGTTTATGCTAGTATGATAGAAGAATTAATACATTGAATGCATGAATAGGAAGACAAGTAAAAATTTGAGTTAGGTGTCATTGAAAGTTATTTTCAAAAGTATAAATCATCGTTATTACATAAGCATTGTTGATGAATAGCTGCTAACCCAACTAGATTGAAAATTATTTATACTTATCATAACTCATTACAACTTTTAATCGAGTTCGATTAAAATTTGTAGAGATGTTTGGCTCTACTCACACTTGGAAACTCAAATCGCGGAAACTTAGCGACTCGGATAACAAACATTTGTTTTCAAATGATGAAGCTCTGACAATCCAGCAACCATACTGTCTGAATGTCATCATTTGAAAACACATGTTTGTAAATCCGAGTCTCTCAGTTTACGCGATTTGAGTTTCCAAGTGTGAGTAGAGCCTGAAGTACACGCCTATAAGAATGAATTCATCCGCTATACAATATTAACAGAACTACATCATAGCTGATGAATTCTTATACACTTTTAACATTATGAAAAGCAATTAGGTGATGATTGCCAGCCCAGATGCGTTAAGAAATGAACCAGCTATGTGTGATAGGGAAAGGGTTATGAAGTGGGAAGGGTTATAAATGCAAGATTCATGTAATAGAAGGTTCGGACTATTTTCGCTAGAACTTCTACTTCTAGGCTATTTTTACACTTTCAGTTTTCTGTTTTCTTTCCTAACCGTTTGGTAATTACTACGAAGTCCAGACCCTCATCAAAAGTAACACTATCAGCGACATGAGAAGCTTTCTTGAAACGAAGAAATAAACATGCAACTGTATTCATCTGTTCAGTGGCAAGTGGAGACTACGACGTCTAAACAATAAAACATTCGGATTTGAAGTACAAGTTTTCACGGAAGAAACCAATTTCCCTGGGAGCTATTCTGTGTAATGTCTGAAGGTTCCATCTAATAATAATGAAATAACGAATAATAAAGAAATCTTGAGTTTTTGTACTGTGGTAGCATGCGCTCTTTCACAGTTCTTTGTGCAACCAATGTTGATATTAAAATAATAATAAGTTGGCACTATGCTACTCCTTCAACATAGGATTGCTCTGCATTTCACTGGGTTAGTACTGCAATAAAACTTGCTACCATGGTGGTGTGAAGATTTATGGATTGGAGTGTGATTTTATTTCAGTGGGTCGTAGCAAGTAGCTAGTACGAGTTGTTTCATTTGAAACTAGTTTGCTCATTCATCTTTTGCTACTTTTTCATTGCTAGTTCTCATTCATCTCCTATTTTTCTATTGCTTTTTCTCCTTCTCCATCTTTTCAAAGTCATATAACATAAAACATGATTTACTGTACCATCTCCATCTCTATCTATCTGTGTACTATTTAGTGCCCATCATCATCATTTTGTATCATTATTTTTATCTCTATTCCTGTCTTCTTTCAAGTGCTCTCTTTCTCTATTCTTGAAAATCTTCCTTCAAGAATACGAATTTATGTGTTCAAACACGATAATAATAATCTCTTCCCCAATCTTTTTCCACTTTTTTTTAAATAATATTGTTTTGCCTTCCAGCTTTTCTTACTCCAATTCATAAGGGGAATAAATTTAATGCTGAGAATTGATAATGATGAATCTCTTAGACTCCTCTAAGATGATTCATCTAGAAAAAATGACGAGAAGAGAATGAATTCTCGTCGATAATCTAATAATCTCTCTCCCCTAGGGAATTAAAATTTATACCTATATATTTTCATTTAAAATCTTTCTTACTTCATGTTTTGTTCAGTTAATATTATGCTGTAATTATTATTTTTAAATGACGCGTTCATTGTGATGACTTTTATGACCTTGAATGACATATTTTGTAATCTGCGTGAATAAAGTGATTATTCTATTCTATTCTATTCTATTCCCACTTTTTCTTCAATAATTTTCTGTCCCTTCCCTTTTTAATATTTCCTTTTAAGAGATGAATGAAGGCCGGTAATTGATAGTGATACACAAGTCTTCCAATAGATTTATCTAAAAAAGAATATAAATGACAAAAATGATTTCTCGTTGATCATCTCATCTCTTTCCCAGTCCTTACAATAATTTTTCCCTTCCAGCTTCTAATACTCTCTTTCAAAAGTTGAATAAATGCTGCTAGTTAATGGTGATACACAACGCCTCTAATCGGTCCATCTGAAAAAATGACGAGTATGATTTTTCCGTCGAGATACGGATCTATCCAGTCCATTGTTTAAGGGAGAGAAGTTATCACCTGCGGTTAGAGGCGGCGTATTTATCTTGCAGAAAGGCTGCTACGTTTCGACTGCGGTTGCCTGAATTATTGAAAGTCTGCTCTGGATGGCAGCGATCAGGGTTGGAGTGAGTGAACGGAAAATTCACAGCCACGGATTTTTCCCACCAGCAAACAGCGTCTATATATTATTTTTGGGTTGAGATCGGGCGACAGAGAGACATGAGACCGCATGTGTGACTTACTAACAGATCGCCGGTCATATGGAATGCCAACGCTCGAATCGGCGAATAAATTCTCAGACAGGCGTAGCGCTGCCGCACGTGTATAGGCTGCCTTTTCTCGAATACTTTGTGTTCACCGTAACACATTCACAGTACAGTTTCTGCTTCTCATAGTAGAAAATCGTTTTTCAAGATTGACTTTATACTTGATAATCATGAGCAGGTTATGGAATTTTTACAATTACAAATCCTTTCCAAGGTCGATCGACATTGGACTTCATAATCGTGAGCAGGTTTCGAAATCGGTACCTGTTATGGAACTTTATAAGGATATTTCCGAAATTTATGTTATGGTTAACATTGTATGGTTAACACATTATTACAAGTTGAATTTTCATGGTAGAAATTCATTACTCACGAATGTTTTTAAAGACTTTATAATCTTTGAAAGGTGGTTCAATCCAATAATATAACAGTTGAGCTGGATATAATGATTTTGAACTTTTACATTTAAAACAAAACTCACAAATTTTAGGGTCCGTTTCGGGACGTTTCTTTATAAACTTAATACTGTAAATATTGATTAATAAACATTTTGATCTGAGAAGAGAATTGGTTCTCAAGAACCAATTGAACAGCCAACAATAACATTGGTTTCATGCGGGAAGCGTCAGACTTCGCCAATTTTCAGGTAATAGCATGATAATAGTATGATATTTTTGACAAGTGAACAAGCGAAGATAAGACGTTAATACTGGTTTCGCAGGCATTCTATATACCAGTTTTCTCTAGTTACAAGGTGTCTGCTCATTGTAAATCACTTTCTTTTCCAGCTTCTTCAACCAATCCAGACATAACTTGTTTGAGTTGTTCTCAGCTCCTATCAAACAAGAATATTCATAATTTCCCAACCTCATTCATAAAATGTCCTCTACAATTCTGCGGAGTTCCATACACCCAATTCACACGAATTGATTTTTCAACTATAACTACTTGCTATTCTCCTGTGGTGATTGGGTTGTTTGCGATCCCATCAATAGACTCAACTCCTTTCACCAGTTGCACAAACATCCAATTGAACTAACCGCTGCAAAATGATGCCATGTAAGGGAACCAATGGAACTAGAACCAATGAAGTCGGAAGTCAATTCAATGACGTCATTTACGGTGGTTTGATTGGATAAGATTTTTATGCAACAGGCCGTTTGTGTTACAGTAATTCAGTAATGCACCTTTTGAGCTGATAGGTTGAATTCAACAGGAGTCAACTCAATTAAACTTGTTATTCTATAGTAAAGGAGAATCATAAATGAAAATCACTCTCCCTATGTGATCCGTGTATGCAATGAAATGACCTTTTCATAAATCATTAATTAGTTTTTGTAAGTTTGTTGGATGCAACAGGCTTCAGAGGCCTGTTTCATGGAATTTAGAAGTCCTGTAGTACAGGAAAGGCCCTATACACAAACACTCATCTCGAATATCATGGTGTACTAATTGTGATAAATTTATATAACTATTGTACATCAGCTTTTCCTGTTTTAAATTATGGTGTAATAAAATTGTGATAGATTTATATGACTATTGTGCATCAGCTTTTCCTGTTCTAAAAGATTTTTTATGATCATGAGACAGGCTGCATATTTAAAAGGTGTTGAAGCCAACTCGAAACGTCAGTAACAAAGCTTCTCATTGTCTCAGGAAGCCTCCAATCTGCAGGTGCCAATCATGTTTGTAGAAATGAACAAAACTTTTCATTCTGGAACGGCCTGCAAGTGAATCTGAAAAGAATAGACGCATGTGCGTATGCGTATGGAGTTGAGGCTATCAAAGTTGTGAGATTGTTGGTGAATAGGTTAGGAGAACATTTCTGCAGCGAATTTTGGACAGTCTATCACTTATAAGCAGCCGAGCTGGATATTCATTAACAGCTAGTTTAACTTGATATTGTCTGAAAGTGTTGAAAGCTTTGAACAAGGCATGTTGTTAGGACCAGCTGTCAGTTGTTTAACTAAGCACGGGATAATGGGCTGTCAGGTCCCGAACTATTGTAAGGTTCTGGCGAGCAACGAACAAACAGCAACAGCGGTGAGCTAAACTTGAGTCAACATTGGTCGTTTGACCACGTCCCGCTACCGTCTACCGTCTGATTCCATAATTATTAAAGAAAACTGTTTCGCTAACAATAACTACCACTGTCTACACACAATAGTTCATCGGTTGTCCTTTCTCATTCATTGATTCGACTCGAAAGGTTTACACAGGATAACCCTCCATCATCTTTGTTCTGCATGTTTGTTTGTCACTTGTTGATCGTTCCTGAGTGGATCGTCTGGTCTCGTCAGTACAGCGGGTTGTTGCTTTTTCCACACACAATGAACTTTGCTCAAACTCTAGCGAGGTCAACATCACTCGGTGAAAATTGTAATCGGATAAATGAACCCCTTATTATCGATTGATTGATCCTTGATAAAAAAAACATGAGTTTCACCATTAAATTCATTGAAATTATGTTTGGTGCCTGAATGCGGTTTTTAATAAGGTTACCTCATTCCTGTCTCCCATTGTATTTTATTTTCTCAATTTTGTCTTATTAATTTTTATTCCATGGAAATAGCATATAAATAAATTGAATGTAATCGTGTCATGGCTGGACAGAAATGTATGACATTTTTAACATTAATAACAATATTTTTATGTTAATCATTTATGACATGTTTAATCGAACTGATTTGATGATATAGGCCTACTGTTTCATGTAATCTACTCCAATCGTCGATTGCTATATCATCTCATTATTTCCTACAAAAAGGTACTCTAAGAACATACCAAAGTTATTAATTCCAAATTTATGGATTACAAATAATTACAATTCATGAAGTATCGTTCGTCGAATTCTTTAAGTATAGTCGAATGAATTTGAACCCCGCAAAATGAACGTCATCTATCGGAACCAATGCAACGATCTTGCAAAGCGATTACATTTTCATAACTATTCTATTACTATTCATAAAAACCAATTTCGTTACGAATTTGATACTACTTTTTCATGACTACCCGTAAGGGTCTCCCCACCGATAAAAAAGCCATACGATAAATGAATGAATGACTAACATAGCTCCCTGATTATGGAAGAAATAGGAAAATCAAAAGGCGAAATAATTTCAATTCAACTCATACTATATATAGATGCTTTTATTCTCAGTTAGTGTACTCATCATTTATGAATGTGTTGAATGCGAGTATATGAGTCAACGCTTATGATGTGAAAAACTGATATTGATAGTGACGCCGTAATTGGAAGCCAAAACTCAAAGAGAAGCAAGCTCTCATGAGTCTCTGCGTGCAGTAGTAGTTGCCTCTGTATATCTGCTTACACCAGAGCCAGTCCTATCTCTGTGCAAACCAAGCGTGAGCGAACGAATATATTCACAGCTTTCAGGTTGGCGATACTAGCTGTGCGCCCTGTGCCTTTGTAACTGACAGAATTTCTGATTCGCAATGAAGAGCGAGACTGATTATAATCACCGTTCTGTCTGATACACATGTGCGTGGCAAAACAATGGTAGGTTGTACACACACACAACAACAAAACTAGATTTTACAAAGTTTACAAAAGGGCTGAGAAATATGAAGGGACGGGCGCTAAAAAACAAGCAAACTACAAAAATTAATTGGAGATTCAATTCGAACGAGTGCACGTCAAATGCAAATGTAGAGAGTAGATGGGGAGCCCCAATGGTCGCCATTAGAAACAATAAATGAATCTATGTTATCTGGCTGCGTTGCTCTTAATTGAATTTCTCTGTGCGTGGTAAAGCAGGTGTGGGGGTGGCGGAAAGGTTCCGGGTAATGGGGTGAGGGGACGGGGGGTTTGAGAGCCACTCAGGCCGTCCGCTGAGAGAGCCGTGTTGTAATCGAACTTAAATTATATTTTCTCCTACTTCACATCTGTGTGCAGGTTGGCGCAGAGTAGAGGCTTTTTTGCACGCTCATCTGGTGGCTTTCCTTCCACTGTCGCAGCCAGCATAGCAGTGACGGTGTGAAAAACCTATTCTTGGTGCTGCCAGTTTTTTCGTTATTAGCCGAGAATTAAATATTCAAAATACGGCATCCACCAGCTGTGTTTAGGTGTCCGGAAATCTATTTCTCTTATTCCTGACCCGAAGAGACTGGAAAGGAGAGAAAATGGTTCTGAGTTGGTGGTGTAGGAAAGAAAAGGACAACCGAGTGGGTATATGAATGAGAGTAATGTTGTTATTATTGTACAAGGTATAGGAATGAGAGAAAAGCATTGTTATTATTCTTGTATTTTAATTATGTTTATGGAAGGTAAACATTATGAAGGTAAACATTTTTTTTAATGTTGATGAAAGGTATTAATGATTGATGAAATATGAATAGACATTTTCATTCGGGTGGAGTTGAAGCGGATGCAAATCAATTTACTCACTATAGATTTTCATCCATGTATTCTTAGGAACTGAACACTCTATTTCTAGATAAGAGTGATTGGTATCATAATTAGTAACTATAATAATATTAATAGATCATATAGATCCAAACTATGTTATCCACCTACCATTGTTATCTAGAAATTGGATAATTTTAAAAGATTGTTTATTTCAAATTTTTGTTGATAAAAAATTTGATATGAAGAAGTTAACATTAACAAGTTTTAAGTTCTTTTCTACCGATCATGTGTATTAGTAGATGAGAATGAATTTTATTTTTAAATTTAATTTGGATATTTTTTGAATTAAGTGAACTTTGGACCTCTTCCATTGCAACATGTAATTGTTATTGCCATTGCTCAACAACTACGGTATTCATTCAGTCTATCTATCTAGCGTATGGCTTTTATTGGTGGGGAGACCCGAAGGTTGTTTTACCTCACCGTGTATGTAACCTAATTCCACTTAGGTTGAAGTTTTATCCATTTTTCATGATCCATTCAGTGTCCACTTGAATCACTCAGTATAGTTGTGATAAGGTCCAAATTTACACTTATTGCCAGAACAAATTATTGAATAATATAAGAAATAATACTGCAACACCAATAATCAACAACTGGTTTTTATTCGACTACAGCTCAATAAGTAACAGAATACATACGTTTTGAAGTTGTTATTTTGACAAACGACTTCACCCTTTCCCAGTTTTCTGAGCTCTTACTCAATTATTTCCATGTAGAGAGCAAATGGAGAGTACAGGTCAACAATTAGTTTTATTATACCCAGCTGAGAGGATTGCTACTCAATTTTAATTTTGTGTCCTTGGTCATTCAAGCACTCTCACACGATTTCGTTTGAGTGCATGCTTGCCGCACTCTCTTTATTACCCTCTCTTTTACTCCTTCACACACGTATACCCTTACACAGGCATATACAATAATTGGAGCCACTGAAGAGGCAAGGAGGCAACGTTGATCATGTCCAAAGTTTATCTGGTAAGCCGCGGCAAAGGGAAGTGAGTAAAGGAAGACCAGTGACCCTTAATTACTGGCAACAATGAATTTTCTATCCGGGCTGTACGTTCACGAATAATGGAAAATCGTTAGGAGCATCTCCCTTTGTGCGCCCTCATGTTATAACTTGGAAATACTATACCTCTCTTTCACCTACTGGATACTTTCAGCTCAGATTCTCTCTTCATTCGTTAATGCATTAACGGATCATATTATATGCAGCCCGAATAAGCTTCATTTTAATCAGACGAGCTCCCACGTTGATAAAAGTCTAGCTGAAAAGTATTTTTGTGGGAACTTGTAGCAAATAATATACGAATTATTGGATGAATACACCTCATTAGACATTCTACAGTAATGGGATTCTACTCAGAAAAAAGACAATGATTTATTTATCAATAGAATGTTATATGCCGAATATTTTTAAATTTTACTTTATACTTTAAAGTAAAGTATACTACTCAGAAAAAAGACAATGATTTATTTATCAATAGAATGTTACTATCCCATTAAATATTTTAAAATTTTACTTTATACTTTAAAGGGGGTGGGGGGGCGGTTTGGTGTGTTTACATCATAGTTGTTCTAGAACCGCCATTCTATATTTACTCATAACCGATGATAAGATTGTGCTGTATCTAAGTTACATGAAACGGCGGAAATGATAAATCATAACAAGATATATCGATTGGCGACATCTGAAATGGATTGAAATTGAAACAAAGAATAAAATGAGTGGCATTTTTATGATAGATAATTTCATATGGATTATAGATTTGATAACTATAATACTATTTCGATAACTATTACTGTTTGTGTTATTATTACTTGCATGCACAAATTGATTTTTTGATCACTTCAGATGATGATCTTAAGAATCTTGAGATGCTTTCAAGATGCTAAAGAAACTTTAGTATGATCTACCAAAGACAATCCATTGTATTTGTGTGTAGTATTCAGAGTTCAGTATACAGTATACTTTGTCAATATGCTAGAATGCTAGGTATTGCCTGTAGTCCCACAGAGTTCAAGAAGTTACTCAACCTTGCATCGATCATGAATCTATCACACCTGCTTGAAATGATTAATCAGAAGAGGAATGGTCGTTCATTAACAATGTGAACTTGGATGGAAGTAGGAGCAATCGACTGCACTGGGATCGCATAAATGACGTGCCAATGGAATTCCACTGCAGTCGGGTTCATAAATCTAATCGCAGCAGCCTTGAATGCTGCAGGTATCAACTCCAGGGACTAGCCAGTTCACTCATTCCCTCAACGTCCCATTGTTTCAATTATCCAGTCATTTGAAGGCTAACCGTTGCCAGCACAGATCTACAATTGTCACCGTTGGATTGTTTAAGACTGATTGGAAAATATCACATACTGGAGAGTATTAATTTTGTGTTGGTACTTTTTCTGTTGAATAACGTTTATTTCACAAAAACACAAATTAATAAATAGTTTACTTGATGCCGTAAGGTCAGATCAAGAACTGAACTGTTTGTATCCAATCCCTTCACTAACGTAAAACGTTGGCTTCAACATAAATGATTATTAAGGACCCGATAAGGTTCTTAATGCGATCGTACTGGTGTCCGTCTGTCCGCACGATAACTAACGAACGGAAGATCGTAAACTTTTGAGATTTGGAATTTAATATCTTCACGGATGAAGTAAGAAGCCTAATGATTGTGAATATTGAGGGTTGAATTTTAAAAAGTTACAAGCAAAAAATAGGTACTGCATTTCAAATACATGTTACAGAGAAGTATAATGACATTGAACTACTCAAAATTCCAATGCTTTGATGGCGCAGTTGGTAAAGGCTGCGTTCTCGTCTTTGAAGCCAGATTCAATTCCTATTGAACCTATTCTACTATGAAAAAACAACAAGATATTGTCAATTATCACGATTCTTAATAATAAGAACAGACATTTTTCAGCACCTATTCTACTATGTTCATTACTTGAGCAATTCTTGAAAGTACTGTCCTGTTTTTTCTGTTAATCTGTACACTACAATATCGGGTCCTTGGATACTCCGTTGTATCGGTTTATTTCAATACATTACATTTATAAATTATACTAATAACTTAATAACACTGTAAATAGCCAATACTTGATTTAATTCATAATTGATGAGTTAATAAAATCAGCATTATGCTCGAATTAGACCAAATTCCTTGGTTTTATTCCCATGTAAATGAGTAATGGACGACGAAGCCTACGTGTCTGAAGGAGAAAACTGTTCACACCAGCCTATCTAGTAGTTTGCTGAAGGCCTTATCTTATTATAGACAGTTTCCAGTCGCAGGCCAGAGGAGGGGTATCTAGCTGAACGTAGTGTTTGATTTCATCTTGGAAATGTAGGCAGGTTATAACCAGGCAGAGCAAACAGACGGTGGTTAGTGGCCGGGAGGGGGGTGGACGCCAACTACGTCAACGATGTTGTGTACTCGTAGATAGTGTGGATGACAGCAAGAGAGGAGGGTAGCTAAGAGAAAGAGAAAGAGACAATAGAGAGAGAGTGAGAGTGAAGATGGAAGGAGGGGGAAATTTAGTGAGGGAAAACTAGAACTGAAATTATGAATAGAGCCAAAGACAACCCCCTTCTTAATAGAATAATAGAATGAGATAGAACAATTTAATAATTGATCATTCTTTAAAGAATAGGAATAATAGAATAATTGTATTTGTTGGAGCCACAATAAGATAATGAGATAACATGGATAACGAGGGTATACCTAGTCTATCTGTGGTAGAACTAACTAAGCTAATTGAGACTAGAACTAAAAGATAAGAAAATGAGTGATTGTGAGAGATCAATGTGAGACAAGCGAATCATTGAATAAACTTTTCTAGATTTTCTTTGTAAAATTTTATTTCCTTACTCATTTTAAATTAACTTGGTTATACTTGTTCAATAATCAATTAAACGGAAATCCAAGTAATGCGATAAGGAACTCTGAAGACTACTGCAACTGCAAACATTGGCAACAGTAAAACTTGATAAATGCTACTATATTTTATTTTAATTGATAATTATAATTATTAATTCAATAGCAGTTACAAATTGCAGTATCTAATGATTTCTTTCATCTATTTTACTTTCTATTCGTTAAATTGTTTTAATAAACTCCATTGAATTGAATATTAATAACTTCTTGTGCTTAATCAACATCAAGATAGATTGTTGACTTTATTAGTCTAATTTGGATTTTGAAAATTTACATTGATAGATTATTAATATACACAATATACAACAATAAAACAAAAATACAAACATGAGATCATCTAAGTTGTATTGTGTGACAATATTTTCAGAATATTGGAGCTATAAAGTATTTTTTTATTTCACATTGATAGCATTGGTTTGTGTGTATTACAAAAATTTATTTATTCAAATATAAAAAGTTAATGCATCCATGTTAATAAAATTACAACAAATAGAGGCTTGCCGATAAAAACCTCATTGCTAACAGACTGAATTTGCAAAGTAAAAGGAACTATATACTAGGGAATAAGAGATAGAAACAAAAAAAAACAATGTGTAAATAGATAAAGTAGGAAAAAAGACATGAAACAGTATAAAACTATAACTAAAGACAAAACAATATAGGATACATATATATACTGAATCTAAATAGGGTAGATATGGAGAATGAGAGTTCAATTATTGTCTATAAAACTGTGTAAATATCTAAAATTTATATCAATGAAGCGGAACTACACACATGTAATCAACATCACTTGGATTGTGTTACAATTATTATTTTAATATTGTAGCTATGATGTTTGATATTTCGAAGAGTTCCGAGAATGGAATTCAACACTGAACAATTGATGGAATACGGGAAACTCTAGTTGTCATCGCATCACAGCCGGGAATTTCATCTCTTGAACTTTTTTTATTGGTTGATGGAATTAATTGCTGTTGGATATTTTTATTCTCCCATAATGGTTTTCATATTGTTTCGCTATTTCATAGCTTAGATTGGATAATTGAAATATGAATAAATATTATTCAATTCGTCTCAATTTTCTATATCTCTCATCATCACCTCTCTCATTACCCACGCACAAGCCTAGAGCTCATGTGGGCATCACCCTCAAAAAAAATATCAAATACAAGTCTGGATTCCATTGCATTACTATCATAACTGCTATTACAATAACATTACTGCATAATAACTTTTTAAAATGAATGTGGATTTCAATCGTAGAATAACTGTAGCCTAGAGGGGGCTATGCTGTAGCTCAATAGTAATCAATAACAATGTACAGGATTTGAATTCATAGTCGAATATTCGTTTGTATAACTACATTATCATAGACTTTATTAACTTTTAAATTTATGTAAGATTGTATTGCATTTTTTTCAAATATTTATTCAATTCATTAAGAGATAATAAAGGTTGTAATTGACTAAAATGGGTGAAAATTATGAGATATTTATGTTTAGTATGGGAAGAAAATACCTAAAAGACTGGCTGGGAATTGTGTGTGTATTCGATAGTGTGAGATACTGAGAGAGGCTGGATGTGCAAGGGACAAATAAAAGTAAGGCACTCTCAGATAAAGGTAGACATCTCCGGGATGTGCTAGCTACTACAGGAACATCAGTTCTCAAACTGCTAGAGATTGTTTCACACTAGCGTTGGATGGTGAGAAATACATTACAAGAGTGCTTCGACTCATGTTTATGTATCAGGTAAATGATTGTTGGTCCCCTTCAACACTGAACTGCTGGCTACATTGTTCACGACGCACAGTCGCATGAATGACGATGATTCTGTGTGTGGGGGGGAGGGGTTTGAGGGTGTTGAAGGGGGGGGGGAGCTCGCAATAATCACCGATCCGCCGCCGCCATTTTAATGTTTAAGTCCCGTATCGTGTGCTGTAATCAACTCACAGCCAACGTACGACCAATGCAGTACCTGTATACGATGCCCAACCTATTGCAATTATAATCTCGCGTCGTATCAAACCAACCCCCTCCCCACCTCCTCATCTCCCCACAACCAAATAACTGGACCATCATGATATTTGAGTCCCAAATTCAACACCACACTCGCACATTCTACCCACTCATTAACATAATTACCATTTTCTGGACCGACCAGTATTATTTTGAGCGATAAACCGCGCGGCAATGGCATTCGCTCGTTATTGGGTTAGAGTTTCGCCAGTCGAAATCGAACCTTCCAACTGAATTCAGAATTACAAAGTTAATTGGCTTGTGGAGATGATCATACATTTTTTCGGGGTGTCACAATTTAGAGAAGTCAGGGATGATTGGATTCCAATGTGAAATAATTCCATGTTTTCAGATTTGATTGTGAATAATATTCTCAATATTATGACATTGAAAACGACAATAGAATAATTGTGTTGTAATTTTGATAGGAAAATATCAAAACTCCTATCAATTTTCCTATCATAACATGATAACGAGCGAATAGATTTGTTTCATAGATTTGTGTCTCATTTGTTTCATATCATATCAGATGTCTCATGTTTCATATCATAATATGATAGGAGAATCCAAGTGAGAAGAAATGTGTTTAAAAGAGGAACTAATCTTGATGATGATTGATAAGATTAAGCATAGGATATCATAAATATAGCATAATCCAAAACTGCATCCAGCAGTGTATCATATGGATCATATATAATCCATATGTTTGCTTAGTCTATGTATTGTTCAACAATATTTGACTCCTTTACTTTTCTTTCATTACTGTGGCGGCGTCGCACGACTACTACTACTAAAGTACTAGTGAAATACTAGCGAGGTTCTAGTGAAATACTACTGAAATACAAGTAAATTTAGTACATTTTTCCAGGCTTCTACAAGTGAAATACGTGGCAAACCAGTGACGGACCGTCGAAACTTTTAATAGCCAGTCGTTACGGTGACAAATGATCTTTGGTGACGAAATTAAAGCCGAAAGGGTGCTAGTTGAATTTGCATATGTGCTGTATTAAAACCCGCAATGCTTAGCACGCGCATCACTCGTTCTCGATGTGGCTATTTGAAAAAGTAATGGTCAATTTGATATAATTGAAGTCCGACCAGAATTAATCCATGTAAGTGCCGCTATGTGACTGTGTAATTCTATTATTATTTTAAATTGGTGATACGCGACCGATCTGCGCAGCCATTTGTCAACGGATATAGTTTCCGAGATGGGTTCCAAGTTTTTCAGAGCCAATTTTGATATTCGTATCCGATAAAAAGCTTTTTGAGTTGCTTTATACATACCAGCACCACAGAGAGTAGCCACATCTGTGGAAAACCATTGAAAGCTCTGGAATAACTTTATTGTAGCCAATCGTTGGAATGAAGTAGTGCCCTAGATATTTCTACATGTCCTGATATTTCTAGACATTTCTATATGTCCTGGTTAGGAGAATGTATAGGTATACCATAGTAATTCTATGACCTAGTTGAGGGACCGTATGTATACCCAAATACTGAGAATAACTCTATGGTGCAAATCAGCATTAATGTTTTGCCATTATGCACATTTCGTTCTGAACTGAGTGCTTCCAATCATTTTTTTACACCACTGAAAAAATGTATACATTAAAAAATTATTAATGTTTCAAAAATGGGTTGCATGTGGGGAACCTATTTTCCGCGTGGAATTCATTTAGGTTTTATTATTCAACAAACGGGAAAAAAATATTTTTTAACCCTTTCAAACCTACATTCTAATGATATTTCAATATCATTGGTATTTAGATATTTATAATACCATTAGATATTTCAATATCTAATGGTATTGATAATTCAATACCATAAAGCTAATACAATTAAAATATCATATATCCACTAAAAAAATGTCTTCATATGGCTTTTATCGGGTAGGTTCCACCTCGCCTTATTTTTGGGTCGGTCACATCATCCTCAATATCTTTAGACAATGTAATGTTGTTTGTATTAACAATTTTATCCTGATTAATTGAGGTGAGGAAAAATTAATCACTACCGTGTATAATAATTTTTATATTAGAGCAATAAAAAATGTTAACCTGATTCATTGAGGTGAAGAAAAATTAATCATTATTGTATTTAATAATGTTCAAATCTGTATAATTTTCATATTTGTTGATTGTATTCACAATGTTATCCTGATTCTTTGAGGTATAGAAAAATCAATCACTATCAAAATATAATAATTTTCATATCAGAGCAATCAACGATGTTATTGTAAACTGTTTGGGGATGAAATTTAATGCAGCCAGAGTTCAACATATGGAAGGATTTCATCATTGTTTTGAATTTGTGTCGAGACTTAATTGAGTTTGGTGCTAGAGCAGGTCTACCGCGAGGAATGCAGTGACGCGCACACACACGCAATATGTTGCAGGCACGGCATTCGTGAATTAAATGAAATCGAGAAGGTTTTTGAGATTAATTTACGGTTACAGGTCGCTCTTGCACCCCCCACTCCCTCTCCATGTAACGCACAATACAGGCTGACGTTGAAATTTACAGTCCACAGAAAATTTAATCAAACATCTATTTGAATTCCTAACGGCCTCAACTTGTTAATTCATCCTCCATGTTAATTCACCTCCTTGAACTATTCGCTATGTACCAATTATTCTACACAACAACTTGAATAATACACCGTAATTGATTATTATAGGTTTCATGCTTTTTTTCGAATGAAGAACATAATATTAATTTGAATCAATTCTACACGACTTGAATAATAAAATTGAATCTTATGGGTTTCGTGATTTTTCTCAGTTTTCAACTTTCTTTTTGGCAATAAAATATTATTGATTATTATTAATATATCATTGAAAGGTTCCTCACCTTTTAATAGATAATGATGCTTTCAGGCGTGGAGTTTTAATTTGACCAAACATGAGTCAAAATTCTCAAATACCAGCGCCATCAAGATACATACCTGAAAAAAAAGAGCAATAGAAAGTTGTAATCATGTATAAATTACCAGAAATATAAACTGGCAAGCAATAAGAAAGCGTATATTAGATATAGCAGGTATTTCTGGAACAAAATCTTGTTCAAGTAGATAACAGCATGCGTGATTTGACTAATAACTACTTTTAGTAGAAGCTACTTAAGATAATAATGCAGAATTATTAAGATAAGTATTAATATTGATTAGATTGATGAATTAGACAGGTACAGTATATTGAGTGATGCATTGAATGTGAAAAGCCCAAATTCCAATAATACTAGAATTTTGAACAGTAAACTTATGTATTAGATATGGAAGGAGAATAATCACATGAACACGAAACATGTTTGTATCAAACAGACTAGATTTGACAAAAGATTGACACAATTTCTCAAGATCAAAAAGTTGCGAACGGACATTGGAAACTCAACTCAACATCAGTACACGGGGAAAAACTGAAGATGCAATCTGGAATAACCAAGGAAACTATTCTTGCAGCTGAAACAAACCGCAAGAAATCTGAAAAATTGCAACAAACAGTGGAGTTGATCAGAATGGAATTCAGCTAAAACATATGAAGCTGGTAGATCAAATTCTATCCAAATATATTATTATATTTTATTTATTTTATTATATTATTTTCAAATGGAAATGTAGAACTCAATCAATACTAAGATACGACGACAAAATGCAGCTGAAACATCGGAAGCTGATAGATCAGATTTTATCCAAATATCTTTTTCAAATGGAAATGTAGAACTCAATCAATACTATATAGGAAGGTAAGACAAAATGCATCTGAAACATCGGAAGCTGATAGATCAAATCTTATCCTCATATTCCTTTCAAATGAAAATGCTATTCTTTGGCTAAATTCGAATATAGATGTATCGAAATCGACTCCGTGGTAGATCGACTACAAATGGGAATGATATTCTTTGGCTGAATTCGAATACATAGATATAATATGGAATTGCAACAAATGGTAGATCGACTACGCTCACTTTGTCACATAGCAATAACTTAGCAGCAACCAGCAACATTGATAGAGTTGAAATCGCAGTTGCTGTGATCCCACTGTTGCTGGCAATTTTGATTACTTTCTCCAACAGCCACTCGAACGCCTCATTTCTCCGCGTTATTCGTGAAGTAGAGAGCAGCAGTTACCGAAACTCATGTCGTTCGATTCTGCCCCGAATAGTTGCTCGATTCAAGTTTCTTTCAGCCCCTTTGTCTTTCCACACGTTCGTAGACCTCTCCACTCGAATTTAACTTGCAAGAAATATATCAATCGCCGTGGGGGGGGAGGACGGCGGCGGCGGCCATCTTTTATCGAATTCAATTTCTTCTCCTCCACTTCCGGTTCGAGGCGCTTTTTTTTCTTAAAGTCGGCCAAATTGGACATGTCACGGACATTTTCTCGGTTCATTTCCCCCGGAGACTTGTGTTCACCAGCAAGCACTCACACACGCGGAATGGCTCACTTTCACTCCACTCCAATTCCCAGTCAACTCGTTGCAACTCCTTGTCTCTCATGTATGCAGATTTCAAAGAGGAGATTCTACTGGAGAGAAACCAGAGAATCCAGCATGGAAAGATTTGAATCAAACCTGAAGATTTTTTTTTATGAATGGATTGACAACGTAATAATATATTTTGTATATTTTATTTATTCAATATAATGAAATGCCACAATTTAAAGATATAACTAGCGTGAGCCCATTAACGAAACATGATACAGAATCTTAGAAAATTAAAAGGCGGATGAGGTAGATAGATAGATAGATAAATGACTTTATTTTTCACTTTCACATTACAAAAGTGTTGTGGGCGAAGTTGAGGCATACAAGCCCCCTCTTCCACTTAACCCACTATTTCTGTATTTAGATTACAGTTAATCTAAATAGAAATCTATATTATGCCAATAACATTTTCTGTTTATAACTTGTAGACTGCCGTGATGGTATACTGGAGTCACTATTTTTGGGACAATAATAATGATGATAGTGACATTTTATTTAATAAGTGATAATTTTTGGTATTACTATATTTTTTAGTATACTATAGTGTATTATAATATTATGTATTTCTGCAAACAGAAACTTTGCTTGAATACATTGCCCTCAACACTAATCTCTACAAGTTGAGTTTCATAAACAATCACATCCTCAATTTGTTGACATTTGAAAGTTACAAATAGGATATCGGATTGTCAAAGTTTACTTGTTGCCTGGAATCGAGCGATGAATTGAATTCATGGCTCTGATTCATTTAAGAAACTTCAATTCATTTAATTCCTCATTAGTTTTTGATAGTTTTCTCATTAGTTATTATAGTGTTGAGTTGTTGATAGTTGAAAGTTGAAATATAGGAAATCGGATTGACAAAGCTTATCAATAGCCTATTTAGAATTAGGAGTATTAAGAACGATGAAAATGAATAACAATTCATCCTCTCAATATTATTCTTATCAAACGAAGAATAAGATTTCATTTCACCAAACACAGAGTTTTATAACATAGGAAATTATTAATAGAGTTGATAAGCAACTAGAACATAGAAACGTTTTCCATGATGCTTGGTTGAGTTATGAAATCCCACAGCTATTCTTCTATTCCAATCCTGCATTTGACACCTACTGAATGAATAATAATTTGTCTAACGTGCTAATGATATGCAGTCCAACTGTCAACACCCTGATTTGATCTGACAAAAGCAACAGCATTGCACGAAAGTACTCTATTGGATTATTTACTCCTTCTAAACAAATTTCTTCGAAGCGAATCTCTCATAAGTAGAAAACATAAATCTCAGACTACTCGAGAATTTCATATTAATTCTATCCTCACTTTTCTAAGTAGGGTGTTCAAGTAGGAACACCTGAAGCATCAACTGCGCAAGCCAAGCCAACATATGGTGGAACAGCATACGCCGACGGCTGCATGGTCAGGGGAGTGCCTGACATGAGTATGCGAACTCTGGATACCAGGCGACCTCCAGTTTCAAGAAGCCTTCCCTGGGTGAACGCGGAGCTCTGCCCAGGGTGACTGAATAAGTCTCCAGCTACTCGTGGGAACAGGTTTCAGAGTTATTGCTGACTCAAACCTGCCGGGAAACGGTACATGCAGAGGAAGGCACTACAACTGAAGATTCCGCAATGGAATCTGAGGGTGTGCAGACCATCCCTGATAGAAGTTGAACAGCTTCGGAAGGGTGGGTCCATAGCTGAAAATCAGCAGCACATTTTCTGCTCGCATGGCCAGCACTCGTGCAAATGAGGAGGAGACTTCTTGGAAAGCCAACCCTCCTACCAGAGGAGGCAAGAGAACTGGACTTCAAGGCCCTGAGTAAATTCTGCTCTGGCCTTGGATTATGGAACATGGCATAAGCCAAAGAGGGGATGCCACAAAAGATCGAATAGCGGTCGCGGTGGCTAAGGGTTAAAAAGCCCAACCCAATTTAACAAAAAAAAAAAAAAAAAAAAATCCTCACTTTTCTACTCAAGAAACAAAGGTTATGGACGCTTCTTTTTTGAGTGAATTAAATTTATTTATTTAATTTTGATATTTTTATTAAATTGTTGTATTTGTAACTATTACACCTAGTATTTTATCGAATTATCCATTATTCAGAAAGCTATTTCTGTTTGCTAATTGAGTGAGTATAGGCTAAAAATTGAGAGTTTCACTAGAAAGGACAATGAATGGATAGAGATGGAGCAACACTATTTGTGACAGTAAGTAAATGCACGTCTCTGCAAGTTTATGTAGGAATCAAATTCATCATTTGTAGAATAGTGAAAGATATTTTAACAAGTGAATGAAGAGTAATAGATAATAAATTTAGTTAACAGGAATAAATTTTCTCATCAATCAGAGGATGATATTATTTAAAGTATTCAAATGATCTCAAGATACTCTTGGAACGTAAATCATTCATGAGAATTGAAATCTTCCCGGTGGTCCGGAATCTATTGTGGTCCATTCATCTCTTGTGTATTCTAACCCCGTGGTTATTCTCTCTCCAATTACCCACGCACAAGCTTATGTAAGCATCACGACAGGAAATAAAAACTATCATCTATTAATGTCAAAGCTGATGTAAAACTTGATTGATTGATTGAAACGTTGAACGTAGTCTACTATGTAATCCAACAAACCTCATGATCCAATCAATGTGATAAGTTTTTTTCCAGCAGGGCAGATTGGACGAGAGCAGTTTTTGTTTTGGGCGGCTGAGCAGAGCCTTCTTGATCACAACACTGTAAATCAAACATCCTTTGGAAAAGTTACAGGGTTGCGAGAAGGGTGGTTGGTGGGGGGGGGGGAGAAGGGTTGCAAAGGAAAAACGGAAGAAGTCATCAAGAAGGCACAATCGCATCCCCGGACCTGAATGGCTCTAATCAAGAAGCTTTGTGAAATGAAACGGCCTGTTATTGTCAGAGAACGCCGGCCGAAAAAAAGAGACGGAAAGAAATTCATGTTCTACTTCTTGCTGACAGTTTCAGTGGTTAAGTCAGCGCGCAATCCGCTCGACTATCCGCCTCCTGAATGAGTCCTCATAATGCTTTTCGTATTTTGTGCCGCTTTTATTATAAATCATTTCCAACTCGCAATGTAATCTCAAACAGAAATGTGTACTGTATTCATTGAAAACATCCAAATTAAGTACGGAGCGGACGACTTCTTATTTCCCTTTTTCATAAGTTAGTATGTGTAGTGTATAATGTAAATTTATATTTTTTCATTCATATGATATTAATTTTTCTTTCATTAAATGTATTTTTACAGTAGTTTATGCGATGGTTGCCTTTGGTTTGGTTGCAATGGTACACCATTTTATCTACGACCAACAAAAAACAATAATATCTAGATTATCAATCTAAACTAACCTTGATTCAAACTACCATGTTCTATTTCAATGTTTACAGGATAGGTTAGGAACTGTTTCGTTCCATGTGTTTCCAGTGTTTTAAAACTGGAACAGATTTGAACTAGAAACGTTTTATAATGTTCAATCTGTTTTATAAAATCTTAAAATCGTCATTACGATACGAACTGATTGGGTTGTAACACTATCGTAGGTAAACTTTTTTATCTTCTTTTCAGAATATCACATTTCATTTAGGTTTTTTGTTTCATTTTACAGTACATTTATTGCCTTTACAAAGAGTGGCTTTGTGATGAAACTAGGTGAGAATAATGTGTGTAATTTCAATAGCTGGATCGGTTCATGCATCAATACGATAATTTTAATTGTGATATTGACGAGGTCCTATGAACTCACGGAAAAGTAATAAGTAATGAGTATTAGCTATTTTATTTAGTCCTCTACATAGAGAACTGGTATAATATCGCAGCTGTTGGCTTCCAAGTCTAAATCTTGTTATCTCTTTCCCCTTTTACATTATTCTTGTTTTCTTCCAATGAAAAGGGAAATGTCTCCGGGTGATACAAGGCGAGATGAAGGTAAGAAAACAAATAAGTAAAAGTGGAAAGTTTTGATTCGCCCCTTTCCCTCTGCGCTGTGAATTAGGCAAAAGTTGTCCAATCTCAAAGAGACCAAGATGAAGTTATGATTCGAAGCGACAAAATCTGAATCTTCATTTCCCATTCATTTATCATTACGAGCCAGTGCACTTTGAAGATTAATCGATTGAGCAATGGAAGTCAACCAGATCCTCCAAAAATCAACGCACTACCAACACAACTTCTTGATCAAGTTGGATTTACAATTTATTTTTTCTCTCTTCTCGCCACCTGGAGCTCCGAACTTCCATCGGCTTTCTCTCATAAATCCTCATCCTCATTACTGAGTTCTGCACTGCCAACGACCAATTCCTTTTACAAATCTTTGAGAGGATTTCTGTCTGCTCAGCAGAAATTCACTCGCCATAATGAAGCTCATTAAACTTTGGAAAGATACATTTTTTCATACAATCTGAAAACATGAAGTTCACTTCGAATAACAATCGATACCTTCAAAGTAGATACTCATTAATACACTTTTCCAAAATCGTAATCATCTGTACTTTTCGAAGCACGAGATTTTCTTTGAAGATAAATTTAATAATTAAAAAGAGAAAATCTACGAATGGAAGTTCTTTCGGAAAAAACAAGCTCTACAGAAACTTTGTAATGTCAAACACGACTAGTTTCGAAACAGTATTATTGCAGAGGTATAATATTAATACAGAACACAAAAGGTTTTCAATTATTCTCTGTTCATGTACTTTTTTGGAGAAGGTTCTCCAGTGATAGAAGTGTTGTAGAATATTCTCCAGTGGTGGATTCTTGGAATTTTTCCTGCAAGCTCCAAATCAATAAGCTCTTTGCAAACGAGTTTCCTAATATTCATCTTCATTCTACATCAATCTCATATTCCATTGTTCATATTTTTCTCAAATCCCCTTTGTCTATTGTAGACTGTAAACTCAATTCTTTTCTGAAAGCACCCACTTTGACATCAAGATCTAAATTTTTCTCTTGAAAACCTGCGATTTGAAAAGATAGAGAGCGAGGCTTTGATTGGAAACCTACATTTCACTTGTAGAAGCCAGTGAAGATTCATATTTTTTCTCTCTAGTGAGGACCAAGACCAAAGTTGTTTCAGACAAAATTGTGTATTTAAAATTCTATTTCAGTTCTTTAGAACAATATCAAATTAAGCTACCAATTTTAAAATGAAATGAGCTTTTATCCACTCAACCATTACTACACTTGGATCACTGTTTTCGTATTAACACTGTATAGACCTTGGTGCGGTAACGACCAAAGTATCCGTATCGGAAAATGGACCGTATCGACCACTGAAACCGTATCCACCACTTGTCCGTATAGACCACGAGGTCTATACCACCATTGTATCGACTCCTGTGATATCGAACTTCAAGGTTCTACTGGACTGGAGATATATGAAGAACCTTACAATTTTACTTCACCAAGGTTTAGATCATGATTAATGAATCCAGGATTTAAGAAGAACAAGCAATCTAACGGAGTGAGAGACACTATAGTCTGGCAACAGACAAAAGAGCCTCCAAAATAAGAACTCTACTGCGCAGAGAGAGCGCACGTTATGCAATGCAGCAGTTTATCTCACTCGCTCACTAGAGTAGTGGTACTATGTGATACTGTATCACTTCGGTGATACGATGCGCGAAGGTTCTTTTGTCTGTTGCCAGACTATAGTAACTAGAGACTCTCAATACTAATCAATATCAATACTTCCAATATCGATTGATCAGTTTGAGTGGTAATTATCGATCAACCACCTCACACCAAGTACCAGTGAGGGACAGAGACTCTTAATACTAATCAATATTGATACTTCCAACATCGATTAATCAGTTGAATGTTTAAATGAAAAAATGTTTATGAAACTTCTAGAAGAAATTAAACTAGGTATCAGTGAGGGACAGAGACTCTCGATACTGATCACAATCGATACTTCTATTATCGATTGATCAGTTCAAGTGGAAATCATCGATCAATCACTTTGAATAAAATAGTGTCGCCCGGTGCCAAATTTGATCATTTGCAACACCGCAGTGAGCAACGTTGAAAGAGGAAGAGCGCGGTTTGAAATCCATTTATGAATGTAATGGCGCAGGTTATTCGCCACCACACAAATGGCCGCGTAACAGCGCTTGCAAAGTAGCTGCTCTCATTTTGTATTAGCCCGTTTTCAAGTATTATCGCGTCGTACATAAACGCCAACACTTGTCCAACCTCCGGGGACGTATGAATAGCGATGGCGCCTTTTATTGTCACGTATATATCTATATAGAAATGAATGACTATATCCCACTATATCTATATATGGGCTGAATGACTATCGACTATAACTATATATGAGGTGATGACTATTTTGACTATATCTATATCGACTCATTGGACCCCTCAACCACGGCGTATAAGGATCTACGATAATGACACTGCCTTGCAGCTCCAGGCTAGAGCCTTGGTCCATTGTCTTCGACGTGTTATGCCAGTTTTCATGCCAGCTACAGAAACCATTGGCTATGTGGATGATGTTTGAATTGATACGAAAAAAGAATGCAATGCAAGGAGGATTAGATTACTTTATTCATGTAGATAACAGAATTCAGACTGAATTCTAGTATGAGAATAATTACTAGAATTCTAATTTCTTACTAATAAGGATTCAATCTAGAATAATTACTCTTATTCTAGATTGTTTTAAATGTAAGTGATTATTCTATGAATTAGGAAAATTATCATTAGTCTATTATTTAACAATATGGGTAATAGAAAATAGGAATAATAGAAATATCCTATAGAAAATATACTCGGCGATGACCAAATAAGCATACCACGCTTCGCCACTGAGTAGAAGCGATGTGATAATGGTAAAATGATTGTGAATATGATAATATATTAACATGTATTACATGAATATTATTATTATCATGGAATAATATGTAAAATGATTGATAATACATGGAGATGGAACTACCAATGGAACTGAAGATATCTAGTTGCATCACTCTCTACAAAAAATTTACAGCAAATCATGGACTTGGTGAAACAACTAATCTATAGATGTGTTCTTAACTTGAATAATAGTATCACTTCATCAGATAAATTAAGATATTTTATCTATTCAACAAAAAATATTTCTCCAACATTCTTGATAAATCCAGAATAGCATTGTAGTGTCAACATAGTGAATTAGTAGAGGCTTCTCTCACAATGTCCAACACGAGTAATATCTATCAACTGCTTCTATTCATGCGCTCCCATTCTTTGCGGGAATTAAGCGCAAGAAGAATGTCCAGATTAGGCAAGGACAGAAATCCTCCAGGAAAAGCGCTTCCGCAAGCAAGATTGATTTGTAGGACGTGGCGGAGAAAAGGCAATGAAATGAGAAAAAGGCCGCCTGAACCAACCCCCCCCCCCACCACCCAGCAACCCCCTCACTAGGGGTCGTGTGTAATATGGCTGACAGATATGGCGGTTGAGAACTGAAATGGAACTAGACATTACGTGGAATTAACACTCAAGCCTTCCCAACTGCAACTGGACTCAGGATTAGGATTATGGCAGCATATTCTGGACCACAACGTGTTCCCTTAACCTACGACTGTTCTCGAAAATATTAATGATTGCAGAATTTTTAAAAGTAGGGTGATTTTTCAGCCTTAGTGAAGGACTAGGTCAGGAAGCGCTGTAATCTGAATACGTTTTCAACGAAGAAAAATGTCAATTTCTCCGTAGTATTTTCTGTGATAGGCGTTTAAAAGCATAAAAATCATCGATATTATTTTCAATTATCATTAAGTATTTATTGATTCAAACCAGTGAAATTCAATTTATTTATTCCTCTTCAAAGATACAGTACAAAGGTTATAGAATTGTGCAATACGATTAAAAGAAAAGAACAATACCAGAGAAAAAATTGGTGCAATGTTTGAGTGATAAATTGGAAATTTTAGGTTTAATTTTTATGATGAATTTTATTTTATTTTCGCCTACAAGGGACTTTATTTAAAAACAAAACAACATAGGTTAGACGAATTTCAAGGTGTAGGAAACAAAATTCATCTCATCAAAGAATCTGTACTAAAGAGAATTGTTTCACCTGAGAGGTTCAAGAGTAATTAAAAAATTTCGTCCAGTCAATGAATTACATAGAGATATGAACTAATGAGGTTTGATTGTATACATTCGAATTTAAATTTATTTCCCATTCAGTTAAACATACAATCGGTGCAAATTTTTAGCACATTAACTCATCAATATCATTTATCATAATTCATTATTACATTGATTAATAATTAAGTTATTAATTTTATTACAAAGTTTTCATTTAGATGAAATAGGACTACTTGCTTCAGAAACAACACCTAACCCAAGTCAAATGTTGAAAAAAATTATCAACTGAATTATTACATTTCACTGTATCTAAATTTATTCCTACATTTTATTTTGTATCTATCATCATCTTGTCATCTGTGATCTAGATCTTTTTCAATAATTTTGTTCTAAATCAATAAAACAGGAACAGAAAGCCAGAATTCAGCTGGTCAAGAGTGTCCGAGATCCGAGTTGGTACATCGAAGGCGAATTGCGATGCCACAGGACCAATCACAGAGCTCGAGTTCAAAAGCGTTTTTGTTTTCAATCAGCACGACAAACTTTGATTTTGAGACGAACGTGCCATCGCAAGCCGGAAATTGCTGTCAAGGTTGTGTGAGGCAGCAGCAACAGTAGTAGCAGCAGCAGCCGCAGCAGCAGTAGCCGCAGCAGCAGCAGAGAGCTCTCATATATGGGTTGGTGGAGCGCGTTATTCACAAATCTTTCGGCGTTTGCATCAGCTCAGCCGATCGGTTCCGCTCGTTTGCAAGTCATGCCTCACTGCAACTGATTCGGCTTGGCTTGTATACACGCGTGTGTACGCACGATTGCGTGATAGTGTGCGCGTATTTGCAGGAGCACTGAGTGGAAGAAAGTCACAGGAATCAATCAAAAGGACCCGGGAAGGCTTCAGCGCTTTCATACAACGGCGACAAAGTCAGCTCTCTTATTTCTATCCCCTCTTCAACAGCCCTGGCTGGCTATGACGTACCGGAAATGAATCTACCGGTACATACTTTCTACAACAATGGTATGTACCGGTACTCTAGTTTCCCTTAAAATGTGAAATTGTGAAAGAAGTTGCTCCTTGGAGACCCATACCTGCAGAACGTGCAGTTTCTATGCAGCCAGTGTAGACAGAACTGTACTGTATATACTGTATAACGTTTCAAACGTCTGACAGTAGCAGACAGAATAGAAGTTGAAAGTTTTTCTTCTATACTATCTGGACCACGGTATATGGAAGAAGATTTTCTTCTTCTATAGACCTTGATCTGGACTGTAGCGGAAGTCGTGTGAGTGTAGGGGAAATCCAGGGAATACCGTACAGCAAGGCAATGCCGTACACAAGGTTTTCATACGTTGGAATCAGTTTAGATGGTGAAAACCTATCCATTGAGAACTGCTGAGAAGCATGGGGATAAATGAGGAGGTTTATCATTTGTGACTTAATTGGATTTAATTATTCCGGTATAGCCTACTCTTTGAATTGAATCTATAGTTCGAATAAAACTAGTTGTCCCTTGATCTGGTGCTCAAGAACCAATCACTAGAAACGTTTTTGTCAGATAATCCGATGACCATTTGTCAGAGCAGCTGACCATTTGATTCAATGATGCTAACAGTGAATCAAATGGTCGGCTGTTTGGACATCGGACTTTCTGACAAAAACGTTTCTAGTGAGTGGTTCTTGAGCACCAGGCCAAGGGGCAACTAGTTTTATTCGAACTATAGTACTCGGTTATCCCTGATGTAGAACATAATTAACAATAGTACATTACTTGTTCGGCATATTCTAAAATATTTCCTACATTCATGGAAGCTCAGATTGGAGTCTTGCATATACAGTACTATTCAAGTCCTTTCAGGACTTCCATGTCCTTTTAATTCATTCTCATTCGAGATTGATCAATTCAAATGTGACAGCAAAAAAAAAATATTATTCTTCGGTATTAATGACACTTTTAACTGACATTGTACCATAAAACACAGTAAGGGCACTGTTCGCTATCAGATATTCATTTCAATTCTACAATGAAAAAACAATAAAACCCCCACTTGTTGATTGTTGAACTAATTGAACCACCTTGCTAGTTCAATTTCTAGCCACTATGGTCCTTTTTAGAAGCGCTTTCATAACAATTACTACTAATTATTTAATCGTATCATCAGCAATTATAATTGCCGAATTGGTTTAACTTGGCTAATCATATCAGGTTTTAATGGATTAGTCAACTGGGAATAGCTACTATTACGGTAATAGTGTTGTTTATCAGATGTCAACTGTTGACTGTTGAGTTAACTGTTATCACTCCACAGTGGCTGATAATAAGCCCTATCAACTTCTACTCTGATTGACGAACATTTGGATAATTGTTATCAGCAAGCAAATCTATTCTGAGAAGATTCTGATTGTAGGGGGAATATAATTGAATACTCGGTTGTATTCCCGTCACAGCGGTACACTCTATTTCCTTCTACGAAGAATTGTATGATTGTTTATGTTTAGTCACCATTAACTAGTGCCATAATTTCTTCCGTTTCTTGAAATGAATTTGTGGTTGCTAAGAGAATGTGTACTCTGATCAATGAAATTGTGTATTTTAATCATTTTCAGATATTGTATTATTAACTTCTCCAAATGCACATTTTTTATTTCTATTTTTTTCATCGTATGGCTTTTTATCGGTGGGGAGACCCTTACGGGTAGGTTCCACCTTGCCTTTTTTTTTTGTAGGATCTTATCAATCATGGTCCATGGATACCTTTTCGATGCCACTACAAAGACACTCCCCAATTATTTTTATCACAGAATACTCCTCGTCACAACAAAGAAACTTCACGATTATTTTACAATTTAAAACAATGCATCCACGAGCACAATACAGTAATCAGATTGAACCGGAAACGCAGAAACTGTATTCAAAAATATTGGAGTGAAAATGTTTAATATGCCATTACATGGAGTATAGAATTAAGATAAATTATGACTTGAGAGAAAGTATTTTACTCCGTAAAAGAAAGGTGAGACTGTGATACACACCCATAACCTTAGACCATATTCTATACATGGTCTAAGCCCATAACTATGGCTTAATCTTAGGTTGCAGCTCTGGTCTTCTCATAACTTGTACTGTACTTCAATTAAGTATTATCAAAATTCATTCTTCTTATAATTATAATAATAATTCCGAGCCTGGCTGGCTCAGGTCTTGTGTCAGAGTTTTCAGGTCACTCCTGATCAGTTCAGGGTCTCTGACGTGACTTAACGACTGTTTTTAGGCAGCCGGGACCGACGGCTTAGCTTCTTCTTATAACTCTTGAACTTCAATTGATTATTACCAGAATTGATTCTTCTTATAACTTGTACTTCAATTGAGCATCATCAGAATTTATTCTTCTTATAACTTGTACTTCAATTGATTATTGCCAGAATTCATTTTTCCTATTCTTCTTATAACTTATACTTCAATTGAGTATTATCAGACTTATTTCCATTCAAAATTACCTCTGCACAGTGATTGCGACCATAAATATTATTAATTTTCATGGAATCTTTCTGTACCTCGCGCGTTGACTAAATTATGCGTTGATTAAAATGTTGACTATCACGGTGAATTTCGCCTATCATAGCTGAACGAGGGTGAGCCGACTGAAACAATAAGGTAGCTGTGGTGGGTGCACTCATGCAGCAACGTGATAAAGAGCAGCCGAAACGCAGATGAACGGTTTCGGACGAAAACAAAGGCCAGCGCTGGACTTTCGGCCAGAAATAATTGCGTGCCCGATACGACGCGCGTGGCTACGCAGCGGGTCCGTGACGCATGCAAAACGCCCGCCCTACAAGAAGCGTTTGCGACGTGGAAACGATTCCGGCCACAACAAACCATTCGCCGCAACTCTCTCTCTTGTACACAGTGTTACAAACTTCAATGAAAGTGGCGGGGAGAGTAGAGTAGCTCAATTTCTCTCAAATCAAGATTTTGACAGAATTTGTAAGGCTGAGGTGTATACGATATCAAACTATAAACAACTTTCAGTGGAAACAAGAGAGAACAGGAATAAAGTCCTTTTTTTATACTCTCTGGTGGAAACCTTCTGCTACATCATTGGATGCTCCTAATCATCCTATAGTTCGAATAAAACACGTTTTTTGTCATAAAGTCCGATGTCCGAACAGCTGACCATTTGATTCAATGATGCTAGCATTGAATCGAATGGTCAGCTGCTCGAACATAGGACTTTCTAACTAGAACGTTTCTAGTGAGTGGTTCTAGAACACCAGGCCAAGGGACTCCTAGTTTTATTCGAACTGTAATGTAATGAATTTGAACACTCTTTATCTTTTATCGACATTTTCCTGTAGAAAACCTCTTTTAGGTATGTAAAGCTTTGTGTCCACAACCATATTTTTTTTAAAATAACATTGAATAAAATCACCTAAGAGCTAATTAGGTAATGTGTTCCTTACCTACTATATAGGTATAGTTCCTTACCTATATTAGTTCAAGGTTACTTTATTAAATGGAACTGGATGAAAAATTACATCGTGAAGTCACAGCTCAATGAAACTGTTCAATTATAAAAATTTAACATTAACAATGTTGTTTTTACAACTACAGTAAATGTGATAGAATTTAAAAATACAATAACAAGTTCTATAACATACTCCACAATCCAAGTTTTACAATTCATTTAGGTAGTGAAAGTTTCATGTTGGCTATTTGCTATTATCCTGAAAGCTCTTTCATTTTCATTTTGGAAAATTTGTATTATAATGACCCTTGTAAGCAATGACAGTTCCGTTTCTAAACTTGAACTATCCGTTCAGTCATGCAAATTACTTGAAACAAAACGCATTCATAAACAACAAGGTGGAAATTAAAAACTGACAATCGAGACGAACAAAACCCGCAACAGCTACACTATTTCCAGAATTCCATCAAATTTTGACGTGAGGTGTGCCACGTGAAATCCAACAACGTAGCAACTGGTTTTCAGTTATAAATGCTGGATACTCTGTTCTCGGAAAGCGTGTGTAATACATATTCAAAACAGAATGATGGATTACGAAAACCCGGACCCAGTGTGACATTGCTAACCACATCAATATTCATAGCAAAGCATTTTCAGCTGGCGCGATCGCCCCACTCACACTGGGGAATTGGCCGCTGAAAACTTATTTTCCTTCCTATTCAGTCATATTGTCACAGTCAGTTGCATTGTTGCTACAGTAATAATACGAAATATTCCAAATTTAGTTCACAAAACATGGCCCTACAAGTGTCACTTGTACCTGCATCCAGCAGAATACAGAATCCTGATTAGACAGCTCATCTCATTTATTCATCTTCAATATCAAGGGCCGATTCTATGAAAACCAGTTAACTTTAAACTATGTGAGATGACGAATTGAAATTCAACCGGCTTGAGATGACATCATTCTACGGAGCTCAACAGGAATTTAGCAGTATTGGTTTCGTTGGATGATGTAATTTTACGGCGGTTAAATATTCAATCCATATTGACAACTAAAAATAAAAAGATACTGATTTGCTCACAGTTCGTGAAGAATATTATGAGATTAAAACGGCATTTCTCCAAAATCACTTCTATCCCAGATAATATTATCAAGAATTACTCCGATATGTTAGAAACAGAGTATAAAGTTTTATTAATTATAAATGCATAAGACCTTTGATAGCGTGTACTCTATCTGATTTCAATAGATAAATTGCAACATCTGATTTGTATCACATCCAAATGTTTTATTTTTATGTTTGATTCATGATGGTAAGAGATGTCTTCATATCTAGATGTCCATCCATCTAGAATTAAACACCAATTCAAGAATAAGAAAAAATAAGCCAAAAATAACACGATAATCAATCAATCACGAAATAATATTAATAGAATAATACATACTTGATGTTATTGTATTGAAAATGGTGTGCAGTTCTGTATTGAGGACAATAAAATTCTTATCTAAACTAGGATTTTCCTATCTATTATTAAAGCTCAGCCTTGAAAAGCCCAAACCTGGCTTCAGCATCCTTCAGCATCCGAACAGCATCCTGGAAACTTTGACACCAGAGCAAAAAACACAATTTAGAACCTCATCAACAATATTGAAACCAATAATATTTTTGCACTACAAATTAAACTTGTGAAAGTGTTTGATTAGGAAAGTGTGAAGAAAACATGATCAGTATTTTTGCTCGGAGTGGAACTCTTCAGAAAGAAAATGAAGAGATTGAGAGGCGAACAGGAAGATGACGATGATGAAGGGGAAGGGGAATGAAAAGACCGCATTCTTGAAGCCAACCACCCGCAGAATGGAATCTGATTCCGACCCCTCTTTCTCCTACAGACACTGATAATATGGAGCCTGCCTACCCTCCACTCCGCACCCCCCCCCCCCAGGCACCTATTGGAAGAGAAACTAATGTACACTCATTGAACAGAACAAACGTTGGTTTCGACTCCACTCGCACTTCGCAAGGTGCTACTTGCGAAGCTGGCCCAATAAACGATCACACGGTCCAAATGGACCTTTCAAAGTTGTTTCCGGCCCGGGCCACTGCTAACAAGACTCCGTCTTGCTTTCCTCCCTTTTATATCATTAGAACACCATCCAGCAACGAAAGTGTGGCCATTGTATCGTCAGCCTTCAATATCTTCATCAATGTTGATGATTATCATCGTTATTGCATTAAGGCATGGATCATCTACCTCCAAAATATCTTCATCAATGTTGATGATTATCATCATCATTGCCTGTATCATTTTCAGCAATGACAACGGATCCTGAGAAACCTTGATTCTGAGAATCTTGAGAAAAGAAGAAAATCGTTATTTTTAATTCGTTGATGAGCAGAGAGGATGAACTTTTAGCATGACACTTCTATTAATATTATTATAGGAAAGAGAACCTAACTTCATTTTTGTTAATAAGTTTTCCCATCAATTTCTTCGTACTTACTGAACCTGAATATGGATATCAAACCATAATAATATATTGTTTATTGTATAGACTACAAAGTATAGAACTTCTCTTCTAAGTTCTAAATTTTTCATCGTTGAGAGAGAGAGAGATACATAAAATACAGAGAGAAAGGTCTATAACAATCTATGCTAAGTGGCATTTTTCCTTACAATCCACTCACAGAGAAAACGAGTGGGTTCTTCATTTCCTTGTACATCATGAATAAACGCAAGGTAATTGGACACGATTCTATATTCCATTCTATTCAATTCTTGTATTCTACTTTTACCTTGATGAAAGGTTATGGTTGGCGAGTCACAATTAAATTTATTCCCTGTTATTTGTATATCTTATTCTGCCCCACACCTACATCAATCTTTTTAGGAAGTAATTAGTTTCACAACGCTATTCTCAATTGGAAGATTTACTTTTACTTTTCTTTAAACAATCACAAATATTATTTCCTTATGCATTGTCTTTTATCATAGAGGAAGCAGACCTATGCCTTTACTCTATCCCGCATCTACATCAATGTAACTTTACATGAACCCTTACATGAATGTAAGGGCACCTGTAATTAGGGAATTAATTAGTTTTACAACGCAATTCTCAATTGAAATATTTGCTTTCCTCTGAACAATCATACATTAAATATTTCCTTATTCATATCCCTTTTTCTATCCTGCACCTTCATCAATGTAACAGTGAATTTATTATTTCTACAACACAATAATTCTCAATTGTGAAATTCGCGTTCCTCTAAACAATAATAATTATACATTTCAAGCAATCATACATTCATGTAGGCCTACATGAAATATTTCCTTATGCATTATTCCTCATTCTATCCGGCACCTAAATCAATGTAACAGGGATTTCTTTTGGGAAGCTATATCGAAACGGCCTTTCATTCGTTCTGTCTATATCTATAACGTATTTGATGTCGATCAGCATCATGTCACCTGTTGCTAGGAGAGGGTGAGTCAAGTTTCTTGTTTCGAGCAGTACAGGGGAAAAAGTGGGACGTTGACAAATCTTGTTCTGGCTTCCGTGGAATTTAGTTAAAGAAGTTATTGAGACGATCTGTGACTCTATTCGGGGTCGAGGAAGGACTAACGGGCTTTTAAAAATTGATTCAGGCTGTGTTCTGGATAGTGTTCTTACTCGGGAGATGAACATGACGAATTCACTCTATCTGGAGCTTTTATCAAATCAAATTCATCTGTAATTTTACAAGGTTTTCACAAGAATGTAATGTATTAGTTTTCAACAAGGAATGGAAAGCATTGAATTCCAAACAGTTTAGTGTTATGTACAAGTTTTTCACAAGAATGTAATGTATTAGTTTTCAACAAAGAATGGAAAGCATTGAATTCCAAACAGTTTAGTGTATAAGAATTATAATAGAATATGATAAGCATTCAATCATTTTATCTTCTTATAACAATACAAATATCAATTTCTACATTGAATTTTCAAATTTTGAATATAAATGAACTTTGTAACTTTCATTAAATTTTATGCTTTCTCAATCAATGCTCAACAAATGAATATGAATTATATAATGGATAAATATCATTATGAGAAATGCCGAGAAAGCTGGAAAAAACATCAAACACTAACAAAACAGGTTGTGGCTTTTGTAGTAAATCACGCCTCCAAAATCAACGAGCCGTCTCATTGGCCAATCGGTTGAACAGTCGCCATTTTACGATTTTAACCAATCAGGAGCCAGCTGTACGAAAACGTCACAAGACACCTGACAGTCCATCTAACGTTTACGAGCTGCTTGCTTCTGATTGGTCGAAATTGTAAAATGGCGTCTGTCCAGCCGCCATTCTGTTCATATGCGTTCTACGTCATAAGCATTGCCACTCCCCCAGCCACATTGCTACTCCCACTGCTTCCTATTTCTCTCAGCTTTACCCAATCCTCACAAATTCCGAACACTTAATCTGATTCATGATCTATAAATTTTCCTATTCAACGTTTTATTCCATAATTTATTATAATATTAAACTAATATTTAGATCCTCAGAAATAAAATGGTCATATTTTGACCAAATTAAGCATTATTTTGTTATACAATTTTAGAATGCCTTGATGAAATTAGGTGAGGGTTTTATCATTTTTTAAGGTTGATTCACATTTAAAAAATAGTACGGGCGTCTTCATCTCATTGTCTTTCTTTTTTCTTGCATTTTGTCTCGTACAAAAACAACTTGAATTTAGGGTGGTAAACTGAACTTTATTGACATAAGGTCGCGTACTTAGTGTAAGTAGCAAATTTGGCAATTCAACCACTATGCAAAACTAATATGGCAGCACCATAGTGGATGTATTCGTATACAAATTAAAGATTGTCAAAGCTATGCAGAGATAATTCTGTAAAATAATTTTTTTGTGAATTGTGGTGTCTTAGCAAAATCATAGATGTGACAAGAATTGGTCATTTATAATTATCATGGAATGTTTAGTCAATGGAAAAATGAACCAAACGTACTATCAAGGTGTTGAATTACTCAACTTCATTCTATGTTAAATAAAAGTAAAGGTTTAAAGTACTACAAAAATCAATATTTATTTTAGAGCTCTTTGCTAGCTTCCAAAATAAGGGTATTCGTTGTTGAGCTGGGTACTAGTTGAGCTGTTTTCCAGAAATAAGAGAGTCGATTATTCTCAGCTACAATCCTGCTGTTTACTCTCGAATATCAACTTACTTATCATATTAGATGTAGTTGCAGACTTGAGTTTCAATCATGAGTGGATTAAACCACGCAACATCGTTTGAGCCGACGGATTTTCGGGCTGCGTTGGCGGATAATTCCGGCTTCAGAGCAATGAAAATAGCTTTAAACTTTACAGTGTAGAGTGCCAGAATATAACAAAGCTTTTTATAAAGTGAGAATATTAATATTACAATGTTATCCATGGAAACTTAAACGTATTCACTATTACAGTTTGCAGATAACAGTGAGGATAATAATAATGTTCTTATCTGAAAATAGAAATTCACACAATACTAAATTTTCAAGCTAAAAATTGTAAAGTAGAGAAAGTCATGCATAATTGTCCGTGGCGAAGCGTGGTATGCTTATTTGATCATTGCGATGAGCATACCACGCTTCGCCACTAATTATTGTATTTAATTTTTCAATAATTATTATAATAACCTAAATGTATTGATATTATTTTTATAATTGTACAGTATTAACTCAATATTATACACCTACTGAGAAAAGAGTGTAGGAAGGCCGAAGAAAAGATAGGTACCGGAACAGATTATTCAACAAATCTAATCCTTGAAGAAGAAGAAGAAGAAGAAGAAGAAGAAGAAGAAGAAGAAGAAGAAGAAGAAGAAGAAGAGGAGGAGGAGGAGGAGGAGGAGGAGGAGGAGGAGGAGGAGGAGGAGGAGGAGGAGGAGGAGGAGGAGGAGGAGGAGGAGGAGAAGGAGGAGGAGGAGGAGGAGGAGAAGGAGGAGGTGGAGGAGGAGGAGAAGAAGGAGGAGGAGAAGTACAAAAATTCATTATTTTTTAATCAATCAAAACTTAACAAAATGAACCAGATATACGTATAGGTTATTATAATAATTATTGAAAAATTGAATAAAATGCGTGACTTTCTCATAATCTCTCTACTCTCCGATATTCAGCTTAAAAATTCAGCACTGTGTGAATTTCCATTTTCAGATACGAACATTATTATTTTCCTCGCCGTTATCTGCAAAATGTAATAATATTGTAATGTGGCCCGGATATAACGAAAACTCGAAAACCTTGTGAGAAATATATTATGTGCGTGACCGAATAGCTTAAGAAGTCGTGTTTTCTCACTGGCAATGCTCCATTCGATACCACCAGCTATCGTGTTTATTTCTAACGCAGCCAAATCCAACGTAACTTTCACTGTCGAAAACTGGTTAACTTATCATATTTGCCTTTGCTGGATCGGGGCTAAAACCTTCGTTTTCGTTCAAATTCAGCTCTATTTTAAGCATTTGGGGTTCCATTAGACATGTATCCTATCAAAGACTAACAATATCCGGCGATTCAAAACTAAAATAATTATATCAATACCAACAGATTCAGATACAACTGCTACAGTACATGTGGAAGTAATCCAATTATCCAATAATATTGTCGAAGATACAATTAAAGTAATCCAATTATCCAATAATATTGTCGAAGATACTCTCTGTATTCCAGATCAACTTTACACAGTTATATTACAATAAAATAAAATTTGGAGTGGTCCGTTCGTTATTCTTTGTTTTATGTTATTCCTTTGTGAATGTATGTAGTTATTGACAATAAAATTAATTAAATTGGAAAACATCAATCAAAATGAATTGTAAAAAAAGGGGGGATGGGTTTCCCAGGTTGTGGCTTTAAAAGATTCATTGTGGCTTGCCTTCATTAGATTTGTCGAAGCAATATTTTCTTGATTTGTCGCTGTATATTTAGATCTTTTCATGAATTTATCTTGTAAATTTATTATTATTTCAGTTATTACCTGAGAAATCCATTCAGCCTTTTTTTTTAATTTCATTGATTCCATTTAATTTTGGTTGTTAGTATTGTCCAAATGAGAATAGTTAAAATCAATTTTTTGATTGATTAAAATGATTTTATTTATTTATTTCCATTTATATGCCATTCATGCTATTTTAAAAACACTCATATAATTTAAATGCGTAAGAATATTAGTTTCAAACTAACGGCATTTATAAGGACATACAATATTACATTTACACCAAAATTATAGAGTGGATTTTTCGAATAAACAATCCATATTACTGTACAATCAATTCTCAGTAAGTTTTCAATTGTCACAATAATAAATCTAGTTCAATGAATTCGGAAAGGTGATATTAAATGTACGTTTTATTTACAGTAATTATGTTTCAAATGAAAATTTCAAGTGCAAGAGCCTTGGCCATTAACTGTGAGCCTAGATTTTATTGTGAAGGACTCTACTTCAGCTTCGTGAATTCATCAAAAAAATACAGTTCCAGTCTGTAATGAATTCATAGAACGCCAATTGATTTCAAAATGAAATTGGTTGATCCGTCCTAGTCAAATGCAAATGCAATGTTTGGACTTGCTCAATATTGATTCTGAACAATTGAACAATGCTCGAAAATGAACGGATCACTTGATTCCCGTTGACTCAATCGCTAAATTGAATTTCTCAGTATCATCAATGTGTTCTAAAACAAATAGAGTTTCCCATAATGAACACAAAGCTAACTATTGAGAAAATCGGAAGTTAAAACTTTTCAGTGTTGGTTCATTGGGCTTTTGCATAAACATTATCAGTTCTGAAACGGACAGGGACCAGGGATCAAATTGGAATCACTATCCATAGTAAGTTGGAATTATTATAGTAAGCATACCGTATTTGATCTGTTGATGTGAATATCATGTATTCATTCACTATTCAAAACTATTGAATAGTTTTGGGTTAATTACTTAGTTTGTAAGTTTCAGTTTGCATAGTTTTGAAGAAAGGTTTGTAGAGGAAGTGTTTTATTTCCCATCAGACTTGAAATACCACTTTTGCATGAGAACTTATTTGTTGAATTTCTGGAGTTGTTGTTATTGTTGTTTTTGTTGTTGTTGTTATAGATAATAATTATTAATATGATCAACAACCTCGTGGACTCGTAGCAGCCTGCTTTTTATGCAGCCGTAATCTGCATAAAAAACAAAGAACTCTATGATAAATTAAACATCCAACTTGGAATGCCACTTTCGCAAAATAATCAACAATTAACATAAGCATACATATATAATATTTTCACCAATTATATAAATAACATAATGAAAATCAACAATCTTGTGTACTTGACACATTTCGCCTTAATCTACATTGAAAACAAAGTCCTGTATGATCTATTTCAAAAAGGAAGAAATTGTGTTAGTAAATACCATCGATCTGTAACTAATACATTGACTTATATTAGTTAGTGATCTGTGGTAAATACTAGTTTATCCCTCAGGAGTTCGTTCATCCGAAACTATAATTATTTATTCACTCATCTGCATTACTGGCTCATATTTTTTATTTTCTACCTCAATCATAATATTTTTATCTCACCCTTGTTGAAGTCTCCTTTTCATGAAAGCCATCGGCGGCGAGTTGCCAGCAGTCAGAAAGTGAGCTGAAAAGTTTCCAGGATATCCTATTTTGAAGCCATTACACAGAAGGGTTGCTGCGCAGCTCCAGTTGAGCATAGCCAAGCCAAGTCAAGCCGCCAGTTACTGTTATTATTCTAGTTTGAAAGTAGCGGGATAATATTAAGCGGCACCCTTCGCCTGCTATGACGGTCGGTTAAAACATAAAATGTTTGAATTAGTTTCGAAATTAGCTTTCACCGTTGTGTTGGTTAATTGCTTTAATTACGGGGGAACATCACCGGCGTGGCAAGTGTATTTTTTATGGCCGCATAACAGGATCAAGATGCAGATAGAAAGACAGGCGACCTTTTGTGTAAATTGAAAACAAACCTTTCATGCAAATTGGTGCACTTCCCTACAAACTGTGTCACTCATTTGAGAAATTTGTTCTGTATCTATGCACCTTGTAAGTCGGACCATATGCACTACTGGTACTAATTCTTTACTTGATCTTGTGATGAGATATAAGGGAAATTTCCCTGAAACAATCTGGAAAATATGACAGTTCTAATCTGGGTGATTCAATAATTTGTGGAAACATCAATCATTGTGGGACAGACAATATTTATTGAAATTTAAATAACTTTTAAGTGAAAAACACTCACGTTTTTTGATGTGACGACAATTGTTTCGTGCTGGTGTTGCACATTTTCAAGTTTTCAAGATTTTCAAGTCAACCTCAGTGGTTGACTTGAAAATGTGCAATACCAGCACGAAACAACTTGAGTGTTTTTTCACTTAAAAGTTATTTAAATTCCAATAGTATTAATTAGTGGAAAGAAGATGGAAAATCAACAACAAACAATATTTGTCTATTTCATTGACCTAAGTACAATCAATCCTTAGTTGTTGATGTAGAGTCAAAATTTAATGTGATGGCATATAATAGTTACTCTGATTAAAACCGCTTTAGGATTGAGACCCGCTCTAGGCTGGCCTAAAGCAGTTTAAATCAAGTATAATAAACTAGTTTAGTACATAAAACATTATTATATTTTAAAATTTTGACAACTGTCAAATTAACACTATCGATTTTTCACTTGAACTGACGACTTTCAGTCATTTTTTAACAGATGAATCAACTTTTTTACTGGAGCGTTTTCACTGAGTTCAAAGTAACTCAAAGCGCTTCAGTGAATGTAGGCTAGGTAAAAACGTTTATTCACATAGTAGAAAAGACTGAATGTCAGTATATTGGCAAGTGATTGATAGGGCATAATAATATTGTGTGAATAAAATTAATAATAATGATTAATGGAAATACCAGCATACGGTAAGATAACTCTGGATATTAAATTTATGAATCTGTTGATTATAATTATTCTTGTGTAGGCCTATTGATCAGACTAATGAACGCAATGAAGGAACTTTCTATTATATTTATACGATTTCTATTGGGAACTATGAAGAAATGATGATAATCACAATGACATTGACATTTTTCATGAAGAGGTAGTGATTGTTCATTGAGAAAACTGATGTTAATGAAATGAGCAAATAGGTTTCCAATACCTGGATGCAATGCAAGCTGGGTGAGGAAATTAGGAGTTTCGTGACAATGGTCTATTAGATTGACGGCTGATAAGCCGCGTAATTTACTCTTTTCTGTCCAGAATGAATTTGAGGCGTTGCACTAAATTATAATGTCCAATTATTTTTCGTCGGATTCAAAATTTAGTTGTAGAGGAGAGTTTTTTAATTTAGGATACATGGTTTTCATGTTAATAAATAACACTTTAATTACTGGTTAATTTAATCACAGCACAAATCGCTGGAACCGACGCCCCTTTCTCCACGCTTTTTAACGGACATTAAAAAGCCCATACCACTAAAACTCAAGGCCTAGTCTAAGTCCATTGATGAGAATTGCTTTCTTTCCACATTTGCCGTACATTAAATATCATGTTGATTGTATAAAGGATTGTACATGTGGGTGTGTGCATTTTAATTGGACTCGAAAATATGATTATAATGAGTACAAAAATACAAGATCTCTACCTCTTACAAAAAATGAAATTTGACGTCTACCCAACATTTCTGGAAAAATCTAATGAATAAGAATGAATTATTAGAATTAGCCATATATAATTCATATTTTTCAGAATTTCCGTAATATCACTTCAACTTTATTTAGAGAGTAACCTTTTCGTAGATTCTTAGAATTTTTCTAATGATTCTTCTTGGTATTTCTCACTTCTGTTTCTTGATGTATAGCTGGTTCTTTCTCTATTCACCTTCAAATAATAAATTAATGATTCATTCCCCAAAAATTAATAAAAATACAAATTGATAAACATTTACAGTTATTATCACATATTAGAGTGTAGCATAATTAATTGACTTCTTCTAATAAATGTAGCATGATTTAAACGGATGAGCATTGTAAGTCGACCTTTATTAATGAGGCTGTTGGTGGCGAGTAAGAGGTACTTGTGGGATGCCCTGCAGCATATTTTTATTGTAGGTAGTATTAGACTGTGAGGGCGGGCGAGATTCATTAGAAAGCTCAACTTGAGCACGTGTTGACGCCGCTGTCTGATGTGGTTGCCCCCCCCCCCTTGATAGCTAGGCTGGTGGGGGTAGGGGTGCTGTACATTAGTCTGCTCAGAGGGAAGAGACAGTATGAGTGATGGTGAGGAAGAGAATAGGAGTGAGAGAGTGTGTGAGAGGGGGGACATAGAGTGAGTGAGAGCGATAGAGAGAGTAGGAGGAGATGAGAAGCGAGGGAAGGGAAGAAGGTTGAAAACAAAAAGTCAGCAAGAAAGTGAAGTGAGGAATAAGAGGAGAGGAGGAGAAAGAGGGAAAAGATGATGATGAAGGAGAAAAAGGATATGGCGAAAAAGAAGGAGGGAGAGAAGAAGCTCTGATATAATCCAGTACTACATTTTTCCACATTTTTAAAGGTGTGATTTCTTGTGAAAATCAACATTTCTGCAGTAGGCTACTCCAGTAAAATCAAATTAGAATCATTCCAAATTGTTGATTTTTTCATCTTGTAGACGTGATGTTTATTATAAAACCTACCGGATTTCATGAAAACTTTTCATCAATCAGATATTGATATAAGAAGGACGGATTACTGGGAAACTAAGGAGACATTTTCCTATGATTTTTATTTGTTTCAGCTTGTGAAAGACCGTAGTTGAATTGGAGTAGAGATGGACTGAAGACGAAGAAGAGAGGGAGAAGAAACAGGAGAGGAGGAGAAGGAGGAAAAGGAGAAGGAGGGTGAGGAAAAGTGGGAAGAGAGGGAGGAGGAAAACGAGGAATATGGGAAGAAGTAACAAGATAAGTAGAAATTGGAAAATGAGAAAGAGAAGATGGGGAAAGAGGAGAAGGAAAAAGAAGGGAAGAAGAAATAAAAGAAGGAGAAAGAGGAGAAGGAGGAAAAGGAGAAGGAGGGAGAGGAAAAGGAAGAAGAGAGGAAGAGGGAAAAGGAGGAATATGAGAAGAAGAAACAAGGTAAGTAGAAGGAGGAGAATGAGAAAGAGAAGAAGGGAAAAGAGGATAAGGGGAAAGAGAAGAAGGAAGAAAAGGAGAAGGAAAAAGAGGAGTGAGAGGGAGAGGAGGCGGAGGAGGAGGAGGAAGATAAGAAGAAGTAGGAGAAGGAGTTGAAGTTGCAGTAAGAGGAGAAGGAGTATGAGAAGGACAACTCAAGAGCCTCATGCAGAACACTAGCTACTGAACAAAATACGTGCATCGTCGTACTAACATAACGCCCCCCCCCCCTCCTACTCACCCCTGCAAACAACGAGCGATTCGTCTAGTTTGTTGAAACTTGACTCGCGTAATAATCTAGACGAGCGTGCGCGAGCGCTCAAAATTCGCTCACCAACTTTGTCTGATCTTAGCTCTCGGTTACTTGCTTGCAATTTTCCGCCAGCCACGCGCGCGTACTCACGTTTACACGTGCGACCCGTGCCGCGACAAGTTTCTCCGCGAGTCTTGTTCAACGACATCGCCAAACTGCTAAACGTATTATTATTATTGAGAGTCTACGATGCAAACCACTGATCTATACATAATTTTCTTCAACTATTGATTTGTTTCTTACAAACCTCCTATTAGGATCGAGGTTTGTGATACTATCACTCATGTGAGATATTAACTACTGCTAAAATTAATAATACTTTACACTTCCGAATGAGGAATGAGGAATGAGGAAATGCAGTTGGTTTAGCTCCAAAATAATCTTAGGAATTTTTCTACTTCTAATTGAACTTTTTGTGCAATAGTGTATTTTCTTTTATAGTAGGAGTTTTAGTTTTATTCAATCTAATTGAACTTTCTCTCTCGGTTTAAATACAGACATAGACAAACACTGACATTACAAATAGCCTACTAGATGATACTGACATTCTTGTCCTATCCGTGAAAATTATTAATAAAAACTACTTTAATATTGAAAATATGATTGGAAAAACAAATCAGAACCCTTGATAGATACTAATGGAGATGAGTTTGTTTATTAGTTCATATAAATTCGGACCGATAGTTGAATAGTTCCAATTGAATGAATTCAACTATGAGGTAACCTAAAGCACATTATGCAATTGAATTTTCTGAAGAGCTAGTGAACGCATCAACCACAATTGAAATTGATTATTATGCTCCAGTAACGCCAGAAAATGTACATCTGTTGTGGAATTATCGCGCAAAACGAGTGGACTTGGTTGGTCAGTGGCATAAAGGAAGAAATATTATAAAGCTTGCGCGACTATACTCTGATAAAAACTGCTTTAGGATTGATACCCGCTTGGCCTTTTAATGGTGGACCGCTCTAGGCCGATCCTAAAGCAGTTTAAATCAAAGTATACAAAAATTCTAGTGTGAAGGCAAATTCCGATTGATAATTTTAAAATGTCTTTTACTGGGTTAGACAATTGCCAGTTTTCCAAGTGAGTGACATTCTTTACAATCATGTTTCACTCATTACAATATCCGTAGTTACATTTATATAGCTAGGAGAGCTATATAATAAACCTATTTATACAGACTATTATAGGTATAATAGAATCACAAGATTCAGCAATATTGGTGAGAATACTTTGAAAAACTATCTAAATTACTTACTCCTGAAGGAAAAGTATCACCTGATGTCTATCAATAAAACTTTCTCGGAACTCTGTTTTACATCTTTTCATTGATTCAATTTTCTTAACAGTCCCCATTATTCCTTAATCATATTATAATCAGCTTCACTCACTTAAACCAGTTTCCAGGAAATGTTGTTGGTGTTGAGAAAAGCTATTATTTCCAAGATTTTCACTGCAGAATTGTTGTAATGGTTTACATTAGGGTGAGACCTTCAGGATAAGAGCATTATCTTCGTAGAAGTTGAAATCTACTTAAAATATCTCGAAATCGGTAATTGCTCCTCGTTAAATATTTCCCTGCTCACCTTTTTGAATTAATTAACGTTTATCCAACTCATCTTCAAAATTGTCTTGTACTATGTATCAGTTTATCGAGTTACTATATCACGCCTGTCTACCATAAAAAGTAAAATCGCTTTTGAAAAAATTATGATTTATCCAAATCTACAGGGGGAAAATCAAGAGACAGGTTATCAGAATCATCAAGAGATATTTCTGAGTTTTCATTGTAAATCTTATTCGATCATCCACGTTTTTCTTTAACATTAGCTCCAATCACACATACAAAAAAAAACTTTAGTAATACTGTAACTGTAACTTTGGGGCTCTTTGGACCGTTAAGAACCTAATTCTGTAACAGAAATTGAGAACTTCAAATTCAAATTGGTAAAACTAAGTGAAATTTCAACTTAGATTAGAACTCATTCAATAGAGAAGCTCATAATGATGAGAATTGATGAATAGAAAAGACATCTATGCTAAGTAAGAATTTGAAATCCAAAGCATGCGTAGAGAAAGTAATTTTAGAAAGACCCACGTATTAATGCTAATGTTTCGTAGTATCCGATGAAGTGTCCGATCTATGATGAAAAAGGAAATTTCGCCGCTGAATTCCTCCTATTGTATGGAAAATCGATCACCAGATATCAGAAATAGAGACTCATCGTCGGCCTCGACAAAATGTTGTTTTCTTCGGCAACAAGGTGATATCATGATGAAGGCGATATCACGCTAAACAAACCTGGTTCGCTCCGAATTGATGATATGATATCCGAAGAATGGTGGTGGTGCGGGGGGTGGGGAGGAAGATAAAGAAAGGAGAAGAGGAGAGAAGAGGAAAGAGCTTTCCAATGAAGTATGCAGCAGTGTTGGGGGAGGGGGCGGATGAATGGCACATGTCGTTCATGTTAGTCTACTTGCATGAATGTGAAAGAATCCCCTCAACAACAAAACTGTACGAGAAAGTATGACATGAGCCACTTTTAGACACAGTTTACAGTTTGTGTCTGGACACTGCTTTATTGGAAAGTGAAAATGTTCCTCCCTCCCCGTACAAACCAACGAAAGGAATTCTAAACTTGTCCGAAACGCTACTAAAAAAAATGTCATCCTCGCTTGGAAATGTGTGGCCCCTTTTCATTCTTCCAATATCTGTCAAGAGTTCTGGCTTTTGAAATGATTGTCACCCTACTTCATAATCAAATTATGCATAATGCTACAGAGAGCAAACGTTTCTGAACAAACAGCTTTCAAGAGCTCATCACATTTTTTTTTTCTTTCCTTCTCCAGGTACCGTATGGACATTTTTATTCCACATGCTGCGAGGGCTCTTAAATACGCTTCTAGTGCTAAACTCTATTCTAAGAGAACACAAATCTAAGAGAAATCAATTACAGTGATTGACAATTTTTTATTCGTGAGAAAATCAGGAATGTTTGTTTAATAATCACTGCTCAAGAAATCTGAGTCGTTATTTATCGTCCTTATGTATAATTTTAATTTTAACTTTAAGTTATATTAGAGTTTAGGTTGTATTTTATATAAGATTAATGCTCAAAACGTTGATGGAATTGTTAAGAGCATACTCGTTTCTATGAATAGAAGGGCTCTTGTTACTTAAAGCTCATCCTTATTATTTAACAAAATATTATTCTCTTTTACTGCAATAACAAACTTAGCAGAAAAATTACAAGTTTTATAACCGTGTTGCTTATAGCCACTAAAGCGTTGAAATGGATGAATTCTGACCTTGCTGGTAACATAACCATATTATTCCCCTCGGCATAAAACTTTTGAAATAAGTGTGCAAGTTGCGCGGAGAGCGAATGCCTGCAAATGACTCATCTAGAAACGCGGGAATGAAATCTTTCATTGAAACGTAAAAAGACAACGCCTTAATCAAGTGAGGGACGGGTTTCATGTGAAGTATTAAGAGAGCTCTCAAGAAAAATCCCATGAATAATGTTGAGACGTAAATGTCTGTCATTTTGCATGTTGGAGTAATGAAAATGATTTGATTAATACGACAGTCTCAGTGCTCAGTTGCAGACGAAAGTTGGCTCACAGATTTCTGTGTGACTTGTAATAAATGCCTGCACATTAGGGTTCGCAACTTGTTCGCACTTTATGACTAAACAGAGAGGAATTGACCTTTTCAACCCGAATCCGTCTTTGAAATACAACTGTTCTGAGCAGGGAGGAGCGGAGCGGGGAGGACTCCCTCAGTCGTAACTCTGATCGTAGTCCGAACTTGAGTCTGGAATTTATCCACCATAATCCCCCAACACTTTGTTACAGCATTCTTCGCATGCATTTCACTTGGTGCCAGCCGCGCTACACTCTATCGCACAGCTATGTTTCCCATTGAAACTTGTGAATGAATCTGTAATGAAAATATCGCCCACAAACGGCATATTTAAGCGTGAGCAACTATGTTCCATTTCCTTAATTATGAAATCAGATTTAATTGAGATTTTGAGAGACTTCAGAGAAATCTTTCCAGAATACTCGCTAATAACATAACAAACTGCCATCCTGCAAGTCTACATAAATAAATAATTTACTTGAATCATAAAATTTATGTTATAATTTTGATCCTTTCGCGTTTTTAACTCTGATAAAACATAAACTTCAGAAAGACGACTACAAGAATGTTTCTTCCATTTTTATCTTTTTCAGGAGAAATAACGTTTGGGTAATGAAGATGTCGAAGCATAAAATTGCTGAAAAGGAAGTTCTGGAGTCTTTCTATGTGGACACATGCTTATCTCAGTACGTTTAGTAATAAATAATCAATACCATTATCTAGCAAAAAACGTTTTACAATGGAAAATTTAATGGAGACTACACGCAGAATAGGAATTGATAGTTTCAGTATGTTTCTCTATAGTATCTCTATGCTATTATGAATCCAAAAACGTTAAAAAAATAGAATATTTATTCATTAGTTTCATTCAACCTCGCACTAGATCTAATAGACGTACTAGTACTCAACACGGATCTAGTACAAGTACTGTACTATATCTAGTACACAGCACGGATCTAGTACGTTGTCAAGTCTTCCTTGAAGAAAAGAAAATTCCCCGCAGCTCATTCAGCCAAACAACATTGTATAATTCTTTTCTGTTGCATCATCTAGTACAGCGAATAATAGCAACAATGAATTTATTGTCTGTGTTTGTCTCTGGCAAAGTTGAGAAAAAGCAAAGCTGCGTCTATTGAATTCCATTGGTACGAATGTTGCGGACAACTGGCTTTAGAAAATTTTCTCATCCGAGATGGGAGGAGACATAACGATCTGGCTACCTTGATGCACGTAGAGCTATGCCTGTTGCACGTACAGTACTAGGCGTAGACGCCGTCAGCTTTACAACACTTTTCAGTTTATTCATTCAGTTCGACCTAGAGTGTGCAGCAGCACATCCCCGTTTGATAGCGCTTTGGTGCTCGTTTAAGAACAAGCTTGTGGTTTGTAGTAACACAGCAGGATTTTCTCCGGTTTCTTCCTTTTCTTCAAGTATTATTACTTACGGTACAGTGTTACTTTGAATCCTTGAAATGTAATCATTCGAATAAATGATGCATCTAAATAAATACATAGTATTCAACCAAGTATATTGATTCATTGGGAGTAATTCACATGTCAATGAAAATACAATTTTTGAACATAATAATGGTATTAAAAAAGTAATAATAATTTGAAAAATAATTCATTCCATCATTTGCAATGAATTGTAATGAAACTGCATCTTGATTTGTTGTGATTACACAAACTGCATTGGATACTTCCATCGGATACTTTGACAAAGAACTTACTCTGCTGCTTCCATGTTTATTTCTTGACTCAAACTTATGTAATTCGTGGTTTGTTATTTATTTTTAACCTTTTATGAAAACTCAAATTCTAGGTATGGCCAATGAAGCGTATGCATATATTAATCTTTATTGAGAACATATTCGGCAACAAGTAGTGCAAACAAGGTTTAGAGAATTATTTACAGCACATTTGGTTTCCGAAACCCACTCTCCTGGAAACATTTGTTCCCTGTGCCAGCTTCCCCAATTTTCCTTCCAGGGTTGCCCTATTTTCCAGCATCGAAACGATTATTATTATTATCGATGTTACACGTTCGAACTGCTATGGAGATTCATTGTCTTCCCAATTTCTAATTTATTCTTCCGTGCGCCAGTCTTGGCAACTAAAGAACCTCCCTTCCTGTTTCAGAACTGGGGTACATTGAGAAAATTGATTTTTTTTCTTGTTAAAAAAAATGAATAGATAAAAGTAGGAGTGATGAATGGATAGAAGTAGAAGTAACCAATATCTGTATGAGTAAAGTTTAATTAAGATTTAAGTTACTAGAGTTATTTTATAGTTACTAGAGTACACTGTGGGTCGTGTAGAAATTGAATGAGTTCAAGAAGCTCAACATTCGAGCTTTTACCAAGATTAATAATTTTGAATCTATCCAAGACAATTTGAATTACTCGAAGTTTTGCTTATGTCCTAATTATTTTCCTATTGCAGAATCTGCAGTAATGTTAGCAATTATAATTTCTGGTCACAAATTTTAAAAAATTCTTCGGATACTTCATTTTTAATTTGACCAAAGTATTATCAGATTAAGTTAATTTGACGTTTGGCATTGGATAGATAGAGAGATATATAGATAGAGAGATATCATTTCTTTGCCATCGTGCTCTACAGCAATCAGCAACGTCAAGAAATCTATCCATCTATCTCATGCCAAGCGTCAGATTAAATTAATCTGATTATACTTGCTGTTTATTCTTTTGGAGTGGAAATATACTAAAACATAGATAATTGGACTATTGATGTAACTTTATCCAAGTATTAATCCGTGTTTCGGAGGACACGCTAAGCCGTCGGTCCCGGCTGCCTAAAAAACAGTCTTGGTCACGTCAGAGACCCTGAACTGATCAGGAGTGACCTGAAAACTCTGACACCAGACCTGAGCCAGCCAGGTTACACGGAATTATTATTATTAATTCAATAATTAAATACATTTTGGGGGATTGCCTGCTTCCTTTTCCAAAATATTGTATTTCTACTGATATGATGATCATCAATCAATCATTTATTCATCTCTCTCCACTTATTTGTAAGCCTTCAATTGGTGAATACTAAATTATTCCATAGAAATCACACTAGAGGGGTTTTTATTTGAGCAATATAGTTAATATAAATAGTGTACAGCTAATTAACTTAGTAAAACGACGGAATTGTTATAGTACAATCATCTCTTGCATCTCAGCAACACATCCTACAGAACGTTGGTCTCATCATTATTAAAAAACACATAAAACTCTGGCCAACTTTCAGGTATGAAAAAATTAATGAATTCAGCGGGTGAAAAGTGCTGATGGAATATACAGGCTACGGCAATGAATTTTTAATGACAATAATTACACTCTCACCGTGTGGGTAGATATCAATTTTATCACATATTCATAGCAACCACCTCTGGGTCAATGCATTCAATAGCGCGTTCATAAATAATTGAAACACCACCAATCAGTACTAAGGTATGCCACCGTGTGACTACACCTGTGACATGTTTACATCAGTGATGACGTTCATGATGACATAATATAGGTCACTCCGCTCGACTTATGGAAATCGGGTTCCAACAATCAATACCATCAATAATACAAAATCATCAACATAATAGCTCTGCTAGGTAGGCTGGGGAATAATAGTTCCATTAGAATTAACATGGATTAGTAGCCTACAAGTTAGGGAAACTTTGCTAATAGCACCTTCCTATGAATTAGTGAATTAGTAGCCTACAATTTCGGGAATCTTAATAAAGAAATATTCTTATATATAAAAATCTCAATATATAAAGATAATAATATATCGAAGAGATAAAGAGAAATAAGAAATATCATCATCATATCGTGTCCAAGCAAAACTCTTTTTTGTATTATTATTATATTTTAAAACAAGTCTCTGCGCGTTATCATTAATTTGCTAACAGCACATCGTCAAAAGTACATGTAAAATTATTTTGTGGGCGAAGCAACAGATGCCCCATTGTCTGAAATATAAATCTTAATATAAAATATAGAATGCTGATAACGAGTAATGTGACCGAAATGTCAAAAATCCTTCAACATACTAATAGATAAATCTATTATACTACTTATTATTATGTCAAAAAATTTAATTATAGTGTCGAAAATGACTAAAAAAACTTATTATTGTGTCTAAAATGTCAAAAAATTTATTATTGTGTCTAAAATGTCTAAAAAAACGTATTATTGTGACCAAAATGTCAATAATCCTTCAACATACTAATAGATAAATCAAGTATACTTATTACTGTGTCAAAATTTTTTATTATAGTGTCGAAAATGACTAAAATAAATAAATAAATAATCATTTTATTTGTTTTCGGCCAAGCCATACAAATACAAATACAAATTGGAGTTGCAGCCTCAAATTAAGTAACATGCACAATCGTTGAACATAGATACATGACAGGCATAAATATATAACAATTAATTAACATATGAATTTCTATTGCAACACTATAAAGCAGAATAAAAACAAATTAACATGCAAATAACACAAGACTAGAAGAATAAGAATTACAATTATTATAAGGCATTAAAACAAATTAGTAAATTTACAGGCTTATAACATAGAAATAGAATCGTAAGAATTTGAACTACAAGGCATGAACAAGACAATTGAATATATTCGATAGGCATACACGAATTCAAGATGTACAACTGGAAGTGCTTCATCTATATCTAAGTGTCAACACTACAAATCAAGGAGCGGATCTCAATTGCTTTTGATACATAAAGGAAGAGTCTGTTTATTTTTCCTACACTAAGATTTGAGAGAAGTACCATCACTTTATCAGCATCTGATACAATATTTTGTGTAATTTCACCAAGAAAGCCTGGCCGAATAGAGTTATACATTGGGCAACGTATTAAAAAATGTTCAATATCCTCTCTTTCGTGAGTATTACAAATAGGACAATCTAACATGCAATTCAACTTTGTACCTCTATAACCAACATATAAATAAATAGATAAATTAGTTGCCATTCGCAATTGAGTGACACAACGGACTTTAACAATAGGCATCCGGAATTCAAGCTGTTCACCTATCACAAAATTAGGATTCAACCTTCTATAGTGAGGGCAATTTTCAGAGTTGAGTGCTGCCTCAATATCCTCTGCAAACAAACGATTTGCGTGATTTTTAATCAGAATTCCTTTTGCAGCTTTCAATGTTTGGAACAGGTTAACTCCATCACTCCATGTAATTACCACGCCCAAATCCCTGCACTGACCCTGTAGCAGAGACAACCATCCCGCGGCTCTACCTCCATTATTCTGTTCCAAAGAACACCCCAGCAATACTGAAAAACAGAGTTTAGGATACCGACTGTCAGTCATCTGCAGGACCCTTAAAAGAAATCCCAAAGCCCTCCTAAACACAAGGTGACAGAGCCTCAGCCTGCCCAACTCCAGACGCACAGCCCAACTCGGCGATGAGGTGTTTAGCAGTAGTACGCGTTTTAGAAAATACAACTGTGCCCTTTCCAAAATCTCAGCACAACTGAGACCCCAAATTTCAGAGCCATACAAAATCGAAGGGATCACTACTGCATCATAGAGTTTCATCTTGGCATCCCATGTATCGGATCTAGCTCTTTGAAGTACCTGAATGACGGATTCCCCAGTAACTCTAACCTTTTTAATTAAACATTCACAGAACTTCCGGAAACAACCCGAAGCATGGAAGTCTACTCCAAGATACCTATATTTGTTTACTATCTCAACTAACTCTCCTCGATATCGAAAAGATAAAACCTTTCTGCGACCCCGAGCATGAAATGGTACAATCTTTGTTTTCTATATTTACAGTCAGTTTCAGAGACTCACAATAATTAGAAAGACAAATCAGCTTATTACGTAGGTCCACCTCACTATCTGCAAAGATGACAATGTCATCCGCAAACAACAACATTAATATTTCAGTGTGGTTTCTCAATGGGATGCCATGGAGGCCTCTTTCTCTAAAGAAGGACTCAATATTTCTCAAATAACAGGAGAACAAGAATGGACTAAGTGAGTCTCCCTGCAGTACCCCTTTTGTGACCTCTATGGGGTCTGAAGTCCTATTTCCAATTCTCACAATTAATGAAGCCCTGTCATACAGTCCGCTTAACAGCCTTATCATTTTACCGCTGATTCCACTCATCCTAAGCTCGTCCCATAAGAGACCATGAGGAACTGAGTCGAAAGCAGACTGGAAATCGACGAACAAAGCAAACAATTTTCGTTTTCTAATCTGTGTCTGGTGGTAAACTACTGTGTGCAAAACAAATATATTGTCCAAACATCCGCGCCCTCTTCTAAACCCACTCTGGCACTCTGGCAGTATGTGGCAATCATCAGCCCACTCTGACAGTCTCATTTCTAGGGCATGTGTGAAGAGTTTTGTGATATTATTAAGCAAGGCCAGGCCTCTGTAGTTTTTTGGGTCATCCCTATCACCTTTCTTATGTAAGAAAAACATGACAATCTTAGACCATTCTCTGGGCACCTCCTCAACCTCTAATACCTTATTAAATGAATTTCGCAAATAATTCTTCCACTGCATAGGTAGAGCCTTAAAAAATTCATAGTGTATTCCGTCAATACCTGGTGTTTTTCCGCTCTTTGATTTAGAGATTACTTTTTCTAATTCATTCAAGGTAAACTCTGCATCCAGAAAGGGGTGTCTAGCATCACTCAACACAAACAACTGTTCCCTCTCACCTGCATATTTATTGCTTAGAAAGCTGAACCAAGACTCTAAAGTAACACTGTTATCATGTTTTTTCCTGCCCCTTAGATATTTGACTGCCGCCCAAAATTCATTGGGATTTCTAACATTTCTTATACTCTCTCTTACTTTATTCAAATATGAATCTTTTTTCCTTCTTATTGTATCCTTATATTCTTTCTTTAAATCAAGGAATGATTTTACTGCTGTGTCCTCATATAACATGTACCTGGCAAACCTGAATGCTCTACGTACACTTCTTTTTAAGGAATTACACTCAAGGTCGTACCAAGGTTTATTTTTAAAACTACCAATAAATTGTTTTCTAATTGTACCAGAGAGCTCAGCTGCCTCCCAGATAGCCCTCGAAAAATTATCAAAATTAATTCAATAGAATTATTTGTATCATCAAATTGAAGATTTAATCTGGGAGATAGTAACAACGCCGCTCTAAATGATTCAGCGCACCGGTCTATCCAAGCAAGCCTGTGAGAAAGAGTGTTATCTCCTTCAGGCTCTATTATTGAAGTTTCCAACCCATTTTCTAAGTCAATATCAACCGAAATCGGTAAATGATCGGATGATAAAGAAATATCTGAAACTGTAAAATCACGGACAATATCAAGGTGTGCCAAATCAACCCAGACATAATCGATAACACTTCTACCGTTACTATTTATAAAAGTAAAGCTTCCTGGCTTATCACCACAGCTTCTGCCGTTTAGAACGGTAAACAATTCATTTTCCATTAGATTAACTAAGTTCCTACCTTTACTATCAATTTTCTTATCTAGCGAGGACCTTTCGGGATACAGATTAGACAAATTGAACAAAAATTCATCTTCAAAAGAGTTTAGTTCACCTATTCTGCTGTTGAAGTCGCCACCTATTATAATTGGCAGTTTTTCGGCTCGCAATGACAACATACATTCATCAAAAAAATGTTTTAAATCACAAATACCTTCTTGCTCATAACCAGCACGAAAGTATGTGAGGCCAACAATAAAATCATTTTTGTTTTTCTTCGCCTTCAAAAACAATAAACTGTTACTATCAAAGATAGTTTCGAAGCTAATAGTATCTCTGATAAGAATTAATAGACCACCAACTGCTCTGCCTCGTCTGTTATCTCTAATAGCTACTCTTTGCACTGAGTTAAAATTATCGAATAAAAGCGTACCATTTATCTGATCAGCAGCCCATGTTTCAGATATCGCAATAATGTCGAACAAATTCATTCTTTGACGCTGCTGGTTATCAATTGCAAACAAATTACCTAATCCATGACAGTTCCAAAACATTATTTTCAATTGATAATTTGACAGTTTATGAGTTTTATTCAAAGGTTCATAACTACGACTACTATTACTATTAATATTAAGCGATTCCGGTAAAACAAGACTCTGACGACGCTCGATGACCGGCCTCGCCCCCTCCGTCACCTATGGTAGGCCAGCACTGCTAGGTGAATGTCGCGTTCGTTCGTCGGTTCTCGACCGCAGCACACGTGGACTGTCGACATCCGCCCCCAGCCAGCCAAGCAGGCCACCGGCAGGACGAGCCGGCGGCTGGCTCGTGTTATCGCCGCCCCTCGCCGGCACCGCCTCTACAGATCGACCTCGCCGTCCGCCTCCTCGTGGTCTTCTCGCTCTGCTCGTTCTGGGTGCTCCTCTCGTTACAGGCCCAGTACGTGGCTCACGAAATCCTGGGTTCTCAGGGGGAGGAGGGGATTCAAATGTGAACTCCGATTGTTGGCGTGCATTCAGCTCTTGAAGAGTGAACGTTTTCTCGTCGACCAAGAGTTTATCGAACCGAATAACTGCATAGTGGCCCGCAGCTCGTGCTGAGACCAGAAATTTTTCGAGCTCTTTTCTAGTATTCCTAACTGTCTTAGAATAATCTTCGGATATGAAAACAGGAGATCCCTTCAATTTATGAGACACTTGAAGAACTGACGACCTGCTCTTGTAACTATCAAATTCAACAAGTATTGGTCTAACTTTCTGTGATTTTTTCCCTATTCTATTAGCTCTCACAATGATCGAGTCCGGAAAATTCAACTCAAGTTTGTCTCTGATGATTGAAATTATTACCTGTTCACACCTATCACGCCCCTCTCCCTCCTCCCTGACTCCAAAGAAAATGAGGTTTAGTCGACGCGCAAAATGTTCTAATCGGTCCACCTGTGACTGAAGTCGAACCTTATCCTCTTGCAGAGCGTCGCACACACCTTTAAGCGATTCAAGCTTTGTCTCCATGACCCCGACACCTTTTGACAATCCTTCCACTTTATCCTTGATGAATGCGATGTCCACTGGAATGTTGTCGAACTGCCCTAGCTTTGCGAGAACGTCCTCTATTGTTTTAGTCGGTTTTGGTGGTCCTGGGTTGAGTTCGATTCCACCAATTATCAGTAACATCGCAATTACACAAATCACTGTATTACTACACGATTTTCGGGTTGTAATCGCGAACTTATTCGAACTGTCATACTGACAAAATGAGAATAAAGTCGACATATTTGACAAGCTTTTAAGCGTTCCGAACAAGCCAATTCGAGACCGGTATTGCTGAATGTCTATCATTTCAACGGAGATAAGAGAGCACTGAAAACACGACCGTCCGCTATCAAGTCTCGGCTGCAACTCCGTCGAAAATGACTAAAAAAACTCAATATTGTGTCTAAAATGTCAAAAAATTCATTATTGTGTCAAAGTGTCTAAAAAACTTATTATTGTGACCAAAATGTCAGAAATTCTCAAACATAATAGATAAATTATTAAGTAAACTCATTATTCAATGAGCAACCCAATATTGAACATCGATTTAGCCACCAAATGACTTGTAATTCATAGATATTATTTGTGTCGATAAAAAGAATAGCTAACGTTTTGTCCGATTAGGTAGCTCGAATAGAAAAGATGATTAATGCTTTTGTGGAAGTATTATCCTATTCAATGAGTATAATATCTAAATTTCTATGCTAATCTCTAATATTATTACAAATACTATCACTCACGCCCTCACTCTCTTCTACTCACGCACTAGCCTAGAGTGCGTGAGTAGAATGGTTCCAAATATACCCACATAATGTTTATGTTGGTATCACTCTCAAAAAACATATCGAATAACGTTTATGGGTTGATTATGATTGGCCCCGAGCGATTGAGAACCGATTAAATTGCAGAAAATAAAGGAATATCAGTGACCAAAAACAAGCAAAGTAACTTCTCCTAATCAAGAAATGAACAATTATACAATTAGTTTACATTACAATGGAGCCTCGATTATATGAGCTTCGATTTAACGAATTCCCCGTTAATTTTCTCTTTATCATCAAAATGATATTTTATTAAAATCTTCTCAACTCCAGTGCCTTCAATTTTATTGGAAAACTCACCAAAACAATTGTCAGACCAACAAAAAATGTACTGGAAAAATCATATCACAGCTATGAAACGCTTTTATTTTCTTAAAACTGTCCTAGAGAAAATCACGACTATATTCAGCTGTAACACTACTTCATTATTTGAAAAACAATGTCATTCTAATTTTAATAGAAATTTACTGAAAAGTAGTCAGGCTTATAACAAATTTACTGGAAAGATCATATCACAGCTATGAAACCTTTTTATTTCCTTAAAATAACTGCCCTAGAGAAAATCACGACTGCATTGCCATTCAACTGTTACACTACTTCATTATTTGATGAACAATGTCACATTTGTCGTTCAAGTGTTACACACACAGTGATAACCGTGGCAAAGCGTGGTATACTACTCATCGCCTACAGGAAATATACCCGGCGATGACCAAATAAGTATACCACGCTTCGCCACTAAGTGATAACTTATTAAGCAGAATTCAGTCACGTTTTCCGTTAACACTGCTCGTCCATTTCCGAGTATTGCTGGGATTCTATTTGGGTCCGCTCATTCCTTAAAACATTTTACATGTCATTTTAATTGAAATACTTGCTGAATGCCAATCTATGTCAACCTCAAATGGATAGAGGTTTGAAAGTCATTTCAAAAAACGGAACTAAAGTTGATGGGTCTATTTTATGGCATAAGATACAGGATATACATTTATTATTATTTGAGCACGTATATTATGAATTCTTTCATACAATAAATTTGCGTCTGTTATGATGATTGATTTTTCTTCTATTCTGTTAAATATCAAACAATATGAGAACGACGTTACGTCATTTATGTGAATTCATCACGTCAATATGAATATGAGTTGATTTCAGGTAATTTATACTCGCTCCCCTCAAACGCTATACCCTCAAATCGGCATTGGATAGTTTGAACATACATTTTCCGATTATTACTTTCAATTATCGTGCATATGAAAATGAGCTATTTCCATACATGTTACAGAGGAAATCCAGACTCGCATCCATAAAAAAGCATTGCAACCACGAAAGTGTTCGAAAACTAAACTGAAGTCTTATTACTCGTACATATAAAGTTTATATCAATAATATGAAGTTAACAAGTGAAATTTGACTATAGTTGAATAGATGTTCCGTAACTATCTCGCACGTACTATACCGATACGGAATCTATTACTTATTGAACTAATTTTAGTTTCACAATAGGCTCTGACAAATCAATGAGAAAATTTATCATTATCTAATTATATTATCATTGAATTACTCAATTTAAGTAATTTAAGTAATTAAGTATTTTTGTACTGTACTTCTATCTTGAAGGTCACCTTGGATTCACATCGAAAGCATTCAAATTCGCTGAATTCCATTTTGAAATAGCTTTCATAGTACATACGGAGATAGACGGAGTTCACGTCAAATCTAATACTGTAAATAGAAGCCGAGAAGTCGAGAAAATCTATGGAATCCAGAGATAATCAGTCTATTTTTACTTGATAAGACTTTCTGCAAACGTCATGACCGTCTACTACTGAGTCTAGCTAGACTACAGTCTACACACACAGTACACTATCGAGATCGTTGAGATCAGAGAGTATAGAAGAAGAACTATACTTACTTTAATTTTATACTTATTTCTATACTTTAATTTTTTACTTTACTTCTACTTTTATCACTTCTATTTTATCTGGTTGAGATCATAGCACAATGTTTCTTACGTTCATGGTATATTGTATCTAAAATGTGGTATTGTGAGTTAAGTTTTAGTGTTCTGAATCTATAATCTAGAAATCAAAATAGATTAAACATAGCACAATGTTTCTTACGTTCATGGTATATTGTATCTAAAATGTGGTATTGTGAGTTAAGTTTTAGTGCTCTGAATCTATAATCTATAAATCAAAATAATTCAATTTTGAAAATTTTTGGAACTGATTCGTGAAAATTCAGTGAAATTCAATGTTGGACTACATAACCTATATCTTTTCCACATTTCCCATTACAGAAATTGGATGATTCGGCGAAGCGGAACATCCGAAAGGGTCTCCCCGCTAATAAAAGCCATAAGCATAATAATAATAATGGTATGCTAACTCAAATAGATCTGTTTATCTGGCATCCTTGAATAATTACCAGTGAGGAATGCTGATTTCTGATCAATAAGTTTCTATTAAAAGCTTGTTGGGGCACATGAATTGATCGTATCAAACTAGGTATCTAAAAACGTAGAACCCAGAGGTATATTATAATTATTAAGATGATAATATCTTAAATTATATGGTGGATAATGCACTGTGGATTATCCACCACAGTGCTGGTTTCTTTCACCAGGTAAAAAGTGAATTGAGAACATTTTCTTCTCTTTCCGCTTCCAAGTAAACAACATAAAGAAGAGGAAAAAGGCTTTCCCACTTTCCCCGAAACACTCAATTTGTGAAAGCTCTTTGGACGATGCACCCATCCAAATTTTAAATGACAATCATTTTTGACAAATTTTGAATATTCAATGACGCATTAAAAAATCAGGAGCAATCATGGAGTGGGTTGTACTTTCCTGGTAATATACTTCCTGGAATGAAGAATTCGATTGTGACGAGATAAATTGATATAATTCATAAAATGATATTCATCCAAAACACGATCGTCAGACCAAATTATTTTTTCCTTTACTTCAGTTTCAATAAAGGATAAGAGCTCTTTTCAACTTAATTCAACACGGTTACAACACGAAAAGTCCTAAGAATCAAGCTCATGAGAAATAATGAGGATTTCATATTTCCTTCTTTTACTTGCATTTTTCCACGATTTATTCATGTCTCTTGATTTTTCTTTCAGAAGATCAAAAGACTAGTCCTTGTACAAAGGAGAAGTGATTGTAACAATAGATAACGAATATTCAGTTCCTTGATATTTTTTCAAGTCACCAATCAAAAAGAAATGAAAAAACCAGGATTCAACATAATTCGTTTTTTATAGAAATCCAGTAATAGTTTTTCCAATCCCTCCCCACTTTGGAACTCTCTTCACTTTTTTTGGTTCCAGTAAAGATGAATGTACTGTATGAATTTTTATTGCAGATTCTGCGATGTTTATGAATATTTATTTTGATTCATTATCCACATTGATTTATGCAACTGTAATACAAAAAGGAACTTCTCACTTTTTAGGAATGGGTTTCCAATTGTTATTTTTGAAATGCCTCCCCACCTTGTTTGAAACTGTCCATCACTGTTTTGGGTTCCAGTAAAGATGAATTTAAGAACTTTTTGGTAGATTCTGTAATGTTTATAAATATTATGACATTATTCACAATTTATTCGTGCATTTTGCATTAATTCGAGGAAAATTATTAAGGCTTAAATTGATTTGCTGTAATATTTATAAATATTAATTTTATGACATTATTCACAATTTTATTCGTGCATATTGCGTTAATTTGAGGAGAATTGTTGAGGCTTAAATTGATTTGTAGTCTATTAATAATTTTCAAGAAAATAAATTATTTGCTTTGAATGTTTTTACAACATGCTACCTTGTTGTTCAGCGACCAGCAGCCTAGCAGCGGCAGCGGCGGCCAGCCAACAGATACCGGCGAATCCCCAGGCCATGTGCACGGCCAGCCGTTGAGCCTAGGCTGACTGCGGACGACGACAATCTAGAACGGCCACCCTCGTCACTCACTGTTCACTGCTCAGTGTCAAAAGGTCACCAACATGGGGGTCACACTGTCACTCATATGAGGGCTCACATTGCGAGGGACACTAGGCACGGGGGAGGGGGGCGATGAAGGTGTTTGCGGTCTGTTACTTGACGCGTTGCGGTGCGGTGCGGCAAGGTGACGCGCGCGACAAAACCTCCCAGCGACGCGGTCGGACACAGACTGAACCCTCCGTTGGCTCCCGCGACCCACCCTTACATCATCTAGCGCCTGCGTAGCTTACCACCATCCCCCACAACCACACTCTACTACTCTAAAGACTTTCCACCCCCACCCCCCTCCCACCCCTCCTCCTCCTAGGCTCTGTTTCACAATAATTTACATATTTAATTCCTGCTAAATAAACATTTTACCAAAGCCCCCCCCCCACTCTCTCCTCCCCGCTCGCGTCTATCAAATATGCCTGCTGTCATACCACCACACACACAAATCCCGACACTGTTTTATATTTCTATCAATCCCAACTCAAAATACAGTAACTACAAAAGTTTGTTTCATATGCAGGTGCGCGCCAAACAAGTTCATTGGAAAATTAATTAGACCTGCCGAACATGACTGGTTGAATTTGTGCGCCGCCGCTTTCACAACGAATTTCATTATATTTTTAATTAAATAAATCCATGACGTTAACGAATCAATGAGAATCCAAATTGAATAACTAATTGCTTCAGTACAGTGAATTGGACTGATGCTGGGCACGCCTCTTGAGCGGTTGACAACAATAGTATCATTCCAAAAAATAACATCCGAATTACGAGTGGGTGTATAATCAAATCAATTACATGATCAAATCAAAAATATTAAAGGGTTTTCTAAATAAGTACGATTGTATCTGTAAATTGAGCGTTAACAAACCTATTTTGGAGATTAAAATAGTATAATTACAATAAATATATCAAAGGATTTAATAAATGAGTAGCCAAAGATTTTTCTATCATAAGTATCAAATCTGGAGGTTGCGATGGCATCTTTCCAAAAAACGAGTGTAACATACAAAATTGATGCGTGTTACATAGGTACGATTACAGAAACTGTATAATAACAGTGTGGTCAGTGGTATGAATGGGTTCATAACACTGTAAGGCTAGGCGTACACCGGTTAGTCAAGACAAGACAAGACGAGATTAGTCACGTTTAGTCACAGTAATTTACATAGTTGCTCATGAAGCAACACACGCCGATTAGACATTGCATCAGTGTGTGCTGCTTCATAAGCAACTATGTGAATTACTGTGACTAAACGTGACTAATCTCGTCTTATCTTGTCTTGACTAACCGGTGTACGCCTAGCCTGATGCAATATTTTTTATTCTCGCCACTGCCATTTTTTGCCAAGTTTTTGAATTTGATATTATACGGGTTCACAGGCAAACATTAACCCATTCACTCATTTTTCAAACTTATTTTGAGAATAGAATAGAATAGAAACATATCATAGCATAGAGAGAAACAACATCAAAAATAAGTTTTCTTACATTAAAAATTGTCTCTCTACTTTTGGTATTGTCTTGAAAGCTTAAAATAATGAAAACTAAGGCCTCTTAGAAAAACTGTAGGCAAAATTGTAGGTAACACTGGCAAATTGTAGGTAAAAGATGAATTACTCAACATAGCCTATATTATGATTTGCGGTTCATTTCAATGCAAATGTTATGCGGATATTGGCAAAAGTATGGTGGATTTGTCCGAGCTAACCAATCAAAAGTGTGATATCAAATGGCCACTTTGTTATTATACTTGTCTCTGTAGATACAAATATCTGTATGCCATGAGTCATCGAATGTATTCAGGGAATGCTGTGTATTTGAGAAGGATCAAAATTCCTCGGCCTTTTCAAATAGTGTACCGGCAACATGACTTTCCTGCTCAAATCTACCTCAGTACTGAATTAGCCATCACATTTATTAATATCACAAAAATCTTTGAAAAATCTACTCCTTACAAGACTGAATTCAAGATAAATCTCAGAAAATGGGGGAAATCATGCTTGATAATTGTTTATTGAACTGTCTGCTCATCTCAAGGCCTCATTAAAATAACATTTATATTCGAATTTTCCTTTTCGTTAAATTATTTCCCTCTTTTCAAATCTATCACAAGCAAATATAATGTTTTCCTCCTTCTTTAACCCCAATTATAAATCAAATTTGAACGTTTAATGATGATTTTTTTAATGAATAAATATACACCCCACTATAAATGATATGTGCTGGGGTATAAGTTATTAGTTGCTTGATTCTATCTTAATGATAATGATAAATAATAAGTAATGATCATAAGTGAACTCTTATGATCATTATCCTAGTCAAATCAGGACTAAATACGAAAAAAGGTAATTCCCTCCAACTGTTTCTACAAGTTCCGAAAACCGTGAATTACTCGTTAACACTCTCTCTCGCACTCAATTCACCACAATTATTGACTTTTACAATGCTTATCAATCAATTCATTTATCAATGTATGATGAAATTCCACAAATTTACTTTCGTGAATTAGATGGATTTTAGGTGCAGGATTTCCTCTTCCATATTATCATTTCATTTCATTTATCGACACACAATTTCCAAAAATAAAAATAGCCCAATTCGAAATATTTATGAATGAGAAAAAGTGCTTTGGTGACCTCATCACAAAACGTATTGAGGCACCATACCCAGAAGTGTAATAAAATCTTCAACTAAAATACGGTATGTTAAAATTCAAATAGTCAAATAAAAATAATATAGATAGATAAATTACAATGAGAAACAATGTTTAGGCGAGCTCATTAAAAATCGTATGGAAGCAAAATTCTCAGAAATAGAATGAAATTTTCTACGAAAACAAATAACTTACGGTATGTTTTCCAGTAATGAAATTTACAGAAAAATAACCACAAAAAATTGTTTGTTATTTTCCTATAGTGCGATTCACGTCAAGAAGTCAGCATTTCTTATATGAGGAGCATTGATGCCAAGTTTCATTGAGAGAAAAAGAGAAAACTGCACCAAACGTGTTTGTTGGGACTGTGTGCGACAACAATGCACAGTGCGGCAACTATGCCTAGTGCTGAACAAGGATAGCAAACTCCCACCTAAGCAATGCTGACTTCTTGACGTGAATCGCTCTATACTTGATTGTTTATTGTCAGAGTTTTCTCTTCACGATTGAACTACCGTACATCTTTGGATGGAAGTATTTTCAGTACGGCTAGTTCATGAAATCTCGATCAAATAACTACACGATTCAACTACATTTCTGGATGAAGGTATTTTCAGTACGGCTAGTACATGAAATCTGTATCAAATAGATCTACGTACGGTATCATTTATGAACCAGCTAACATTGAGGGAGCAGTGTGGTTGTGACAGTAGGGTGTAGAGTAGGGCAAACCGATGCAGCTCTGAATAATTAGCCGGCGCTTGTATGTCATACCTGCCGGCTATCTACGGCAACGGACTTGGCGCAAGTAATATTGAATCATGCCAGCCATTACATCGGACATGATCCGTGGTACGCGCTCCACACACCACCAACATCGCTATTAAATTATTTATTTCTAAGCAGTGAACTAATCAAAATCAGATGTTTGCACCAGCTGTGCCAACTAATTCGCTACCTACTTTTTCGCGCAATATCTGAATTTGCACATCTGATACGATGCACGGCTACCGCACAGGAAACAGAGGCATATTATTCCAATAAAACAATGTAGCAGGATTATTTTAACTTGTCAGGAAACAGCTGATTCAACGTTAGTAAACGAGCGTACATCAATCAGCTGTTTTCTGACAGTTTAAAAGAATCCTGCTATAAGAGTTAGGGCCTGTTTCTCCAACGACAGTTCAACCAATTTTCAGTTTAAACTTAGGTTTTACCACTCACTGGAAACTTTTAGTCAGAAAGTCCGATGTTGAAGCTGACCATTTGATTCAATGTTAGCATCATTGAATCAAATGGTCAGCTGTTCGGACATCAAACTTTCTGACAAAAAAGTTTCTAGTGAGTGGTAAAATCTAAGTTTAAACTAAAAATTGGTTCAACTGCCGTTGGAGAAACCGGCCCTAAATGTGTGTGCATAAACAATAAATGTGTATAAGAGGAATAGAAACTCCTCTATTTCATTCAGAAATAGAGGAATTTCATTCAGAAATAGAGGAATTTATCATATAATCACAGAATAGAAAAGTTCTCTATTCTGTGATATGATCATGTTGGTCCGGCATTCAGAAAGGCATTTCAGAAATAGAGGAATTTCTAATATTACAATCATGTTAGTCTCACATTCACGCGGTAGACTTTCTATGCTGATTATTGACAGACATAACCGAAGTTTTTTCAAAGTTTGGTTAAACTGATGAGATTTCCTGCTGAATATTGTCCACATTCTGTAATATTTCACAGGAGAGTAGCACAATTTTTCAGGTAGTAATTGGAAATTAAAATGAAACAGAATGTTAAGTATCACTTATACTTTCAAAAAACCACTCTCATCCAGTGTTCTGGTAAGGTTGACTGTCAAGGAAATCACTTTTATCGTTTCAAAACTCTCTCTATTCAATCGAAAATTGATAGAAAACTAATATCTAGAAAATTATCACGATTACTCGAGTTTAATTGATAAATCTAGATATATTTGCTCACACAACCGTACACGTTCCAACAATTCCTCATACCAAAGACAATTCCTTGATTCAATCTCTATTTTATTCCAGTAGAAGAATTGTCTTTGCTCATACTGAAGAAAATGTTTTCTCAATATTTGTCAATACGATCTGTTAACCAAAAATTGTTTCCATAGAGCATCAATCACTGTTTCTGATTCTACAAAGAAGCTACAGTGTGAATCCCATAAAAATATTTTTTGGTGTCTCAATTTTACTGAAGGAAAATAATATTTCTATTACCGTGAAAATGTGTATGAATGAAACAGGTCACACTGACTGAACAAACGTTATTAAAAATTAAGATCAAAGAGCATTTTACAGCCTCCTATTTCTAGAGGCACATTTATTGATGTTGAATTTAGTTCATAATTAAGAAAACTCTTACAGCGACTCACAAGAAATTAATTACCAAGAATCTCTAGTGAAGCTTATTTCTGTTTTCAATAAAGGAGCGCTTTTTTCGCATGACGTATCTATTTGCAAAGCTCTTTTTATGAAAAATAACATAAAGGCGACTGCTGCTTTTAATTTTTATGAAAAGCAGGTGGACATTGAAACGCTTGAATGGAACGCTAGGAATGTATTCATAGCCTTGAAATTCAACAGAACATTTTTTATCTTATTGAAAGTGATAAGACGGTACTAAGACTATATCAATTGACAACTACTTCATAAAGTCATATTTTCTTTGAAGTAATCTTTAGGCTAGGCGTAAACCGGTTAGTCAAGACAAGACAAGACAAGATTAGTCATGTTTAGTCACAGTATTTCACATAGTTACTTATGAAGCAACACACACCGATTAGTCATTGCATCTGTATGTGCTGCTTCATAAGCAACTATGTAAATTACTGTGACTAAACGTGACTAATCTCGTCTTGTCTTGTCTTGTCTTGACTAACCGGTGTACGCCTAGCCTAAAAATTCAAAATTATTGTTTGTTCATAGTTTTTTTGACTCAGAGTAAGATAGATCATCAGTATAGCCTCTGGACAATGGGATAGACGCAGTTTAGGACGAATGTCTTTTGATTCTTTCCATATTGCATTGTAATGTATAATTTCAATGAATAAATAAATAAATAAATAGATAAGTTTCAACCAGAATCAGCATCTATTTTACATCTGTCAAACCCATATTCACATGAACTCTCAGTTTCCAATGACTCCAATGATGCCGTGCACACATTTCACAAATTTCACTTGAAGAGCATATGACAGATATCCGAAACCCTGTAGCTACGTTTTGTCCACAAAGACGATGCAGAACTTTGTATAGTAGTATAGTCGAGCTAATCCGATTGGCATGCGTTGTAGGGTCTAGCTAAATTCAATTTTCGAGCTACCGTTGGTCACAGCTATGATCACTCAGATATCAAAATATCAAGAGATTAATCTGTATAATCAACATGTAATTGCATGGGTAATTGTGCCACAGATTAGGGGTCAGTTGGGGGGGATTGTAGCATACAACCACCGTGGCATATGACAGAGATTGCCTTTGAAAAGCATAGTCAGCGATCCCCCCCTCCCCTGAAATACAATGTCGGCCACAACATCATCAACCCTTCCCCCCCCCCATTATTATCCTCTACTCCCCCTCCCCTAATGTCATGTGGATTAGTAGACAGCGATGATCCGCCGAAGGGAGAACTACCCTCTCCCACTTCTTCTCACCACCCCCCCCCCCGCAGGGGGGTACTACACTGAAACATCCAACTCTGCTGGATTCCGGCTAGCCAACTCTGTCGACAGGCCCATTGCATTGAAAATAGGCATTCACCTGACAGGTGGACTAGGCTAATAACTTTCAAGCTGGGCTGTATTGCTCCACAAATTCGAATATCAATTAATTATTGACGGGCAAAATGAATAGATAATATCTGCTGTTGGCAACATTGTCTTCCAGGGTAGTACCACAGAGAGCAAACTTAGATGCTTCTCTATGGTAGAACCGACAACCTAGTTAGTATATAATTATATGATCTCACCGAAAATATTGTGATGAGTATTTTTATTGGGAAACTTTAAATTTTCTATCTACCTGTCTCTCCATGCACAAGGATAAATCATTTTTATGCGAGGAGTATATTATAATATTAGGAGGCTGTATAATATTCATATACATTTTTGCACTATGGTACTGTCGATATTGAAGAAATTTTGAATTTGCATTTAATTTTTGAATTGAATATTGAAGATACTTATCGATGAATAGATAGAATTTTAACTTGAATTTTTAATTTGTTCCTCTTTTCCAGCCATTGGGAAGCACTGAAAACAATGGTTGAAGCTTTTTTTCATTCTATTATAATTCAAGTGAATTGTTAGACTTGTCTCTGCAGACAGAAGGAATTTATTTTCGCTCCAATTCGAGATATTTGATCCGCAATATAAAAGATCGAAATCTGAAACGAAAACACTGAATAAAGTGGAAAATTTCATGATTTTTAATTGGTTAGATAGGATAGAAAAACTCTCTAGTATATTAATACACATAAACTAATATGGGAGATAAGATTCAAATCATGCTTCTTAGTCAGTAGCTAATGGGGTATTGTTCAAAAATAAAGTATACATATAAATAGTTTAGTAGGACACGTAACTTAGATAGTGTAATGTGCAGTACATGTATTATGAACTAAGGAAGGAAAAGCACTTTGTGAACAATGTTCAACGCAATATCATGCACTTATTACTCTCAAACTTCTAGCAGACAAATATTAACTTTTCATTACCTGCATATACGTGCTATGTTCTAGCATACTAGTTTTCTTTGTTCCATCCTTATTAATCTTCTCCCGCGTTTATTGTTTCAGCATCTCTGTAGTAGACTAATCTTTCTCAAAGAGGATGACAAAAGAGTAAATGAAAAATTAAATGAATGAGGGAATAAGAAATGATTTCGGAGATTCAGTATTCATCTTCTTTGTTTGAAAAGTAACGTGTGAGCTCCCGTTAATGGTAGACAATTCTGATGAAATGAATCTTTCATAATCTTAGAAAATTTATTATGCTACTGATACATCCATGGTGGCATGAAATTTTTTATAAATTTCAATAATACTGCATCATCTCTTTATAATAAAAATGTGAAGAGTATATTGGACTCATAAAAAAAATTTTTAGAATTGAGTTATCCGAAAAATTTATATTAATATATAATTAATATTATTATTCAATCATAAGAAACATGGTAAACATTGAGAAATTCCAATTCATTTGTTTTCGTATTTGTGTTTGATTTAGGCTAGGCGTACACCGGTTAGTCAAGACAAGACGAGATTAGTCACGTTTAGTCTCAGTAATTCACATAGTTGCTTATGAAGCAGCACACACTGATGCAATGACTAATCGGTGTGTGTTGCTTTAGGCTAGGCGTACACCGGTTAGTCAAGACAAGACAAGACGAGATTAGTCACGTCTAGTAAAAGTTATTCACATAGTTGCTTATGAAGCAGCACACACTGATGCAATGACTAATCGGTGTGCAATGACTATGTGAAGTACTGTGAATAACTATGTGAATAACTTTTACTAAACGTGACTAATCTCGTCTTGTCTTGTCTTGTCTTGACTAACCGGTGTACGCCTAGCCTTATAAGCAGATATGTGAAGTACTGTGACTAAACGTGACTAATCTCGTCTTGACTAACCGGTGTACGCCTAGCCTAAGTTATTCCCAACTAAGTACAAAGTTCAAAAGAGATGAGTGAGTTTTAAAAACAATGATTCTAACAAGTCATGCACTGCATTTCGTTATGATACCAGTAGGCAACTAAATTTGTATGGTGCAATTTGAAAAATGTAGGAGCCGTGTTATGAATATTCAATAACAAGCGGGAGAGTTGCAGTGTGAGTGTATGTAGATTGTGTTTTGTGCGGCGAAAACTTTGTCTTGCGCTTCAAATCCAATTTCATAGTCGACCGGGCGTCCATTAGACAAGGACAAGGCCACATTTAATTATGGAATTAGAAACGCCGCTATCGGCCCACCAATGACCTGCACTTTGTGCAATTATTAAGTACGCTAGTTCTATAACTTAATTCGGACCCTCGACAAGTTTGAACGCCGTCGAGATACGAGCAAATTGCTAAGTAATGGCCAGCGCCGTTTTCTACCGGCCACATACACTATGATAGAGGTCGGCTAAATGTTTCCCAATCAGGATGACATCAAGTTTGCATTCAAATTACGTCGCTTTTAATCAGATAATATAAATAATTGTTACTGTGTGCTTGTAATCTGATAGCCTAATATAATATTGATTGTTACCGTGAGTTTACAATCAGATAATATAAATATTCTTTTTCTTTTAAATGATTGATCTTGAGATGTCCATAAATTCTAAGTATAATTCCTCTTTCCTCTTTCAAATCAACTACATTTGCAAATAATGATTGAATGAATGATAAAGTACTCCAAATATAGTTTTGTTGTTCTGTAGGTTAAGGATTTTAAATAGTCTAAGTTTTATGGCTTTATAGTCTAATAAGGCTAGACGTACACCGGTTAGTCAAGACAAGACAAGACGAGATTAGTCACGTTTAGTCAGAGTACTTCACATAGTTGCTTATGAAGCAACACACACCGATTAGTCATTGCATCAGTGTGTGCTGCTTCATAAGCAACTATGTGAATTACTGTGACTAAACGTGACTAATCTCGCCTTTTCTTGTCTTGACTAACCGCTGTACGCCTAGCCTAAGCCTAATAAGTATTTAATTCTCAAGTCTATAAGTATATAATTCTGTAAGTCCTTATGTTTATAAGTATTTTGAGTCTAATACGGCTAATAGTCTTTATAGTCTAATGCCCGGTTTTTCAGTCGTTCAATAAACTTATTGAATCAATAACTTTTTTTTGCATTTGAAAACACATGGTTATTGATTCAATAGTGCTATTGGATCCATAAACTGTATATTGAGCGACTGAAAAACCGGGCATAAGTTTTATTAATCAAGAGTATGCCCTAACCAAGTCTTCCCACCGATAAATTTCATAAGAATATATTATATATATTGGAATAAATATGATTTTATGTCGATTCACAATGTTTTGAACTCACCTATTCTGTAAATATTCATTCCTTTTCATTGACATCTGGTTCGTATTGGGGAAAATGGTATTATGTCGTAAAACGGAGTGAAACTTCATGACTGAATAAGGAATATGTTGTCATGTCTATCAATAGGATATACATGTCTATCAATGTTGGCTTGCAACAATCAATCGCAAGTCACTGGTGGACCACCTGCGACGCGACTGTCGCGCGTCTGACGATGGCGAATTAATCAGCGTTAGAAGCGAAACGATAATAAATCTTAGGCACACCGAACTATTCCAGCATCTAGCCAAGTAGAGGAACAACATCATCATCATCATGTGCTGTGATCGTCATGGTCTTGGGTTGTTCTCAACATAATCCCGCTCTAAGTGCTCTCTACACCGTGCATCTTTTATAATTTTCAAAATGCAGCTGTTACCCCGGCGCAGGCACCGTTGTCGTTGTCTCTAGGCTTAGGTGTCATCAATGATTCAGATAGCATCGTACAGTCAAACGCTCGCTGCCATTCTCACTCGGCTAGCGTTGTAGTGTGCACTAGCCTACAACCACTACTAGCCTACCGGCTTCCACTGGTACTGAGTAGCTGGATACATCCGCATACATCCAGTCTCTTCTCATACCCTTCTCAAAACTCTGCAAGAAAAATGAAGTAATGGTATCAGAATCTGGTATTCGCAGATATTTTAATAGTTTTCAAAGGACAAATAAGATAATGAGATTCTAATCATCGGAAAGTTGAAATGAATTTCTTCTCATACCCTTCAGAAACTCTGCAAGAAAAAGAAAGTGGTGGTAGCAGAATTTGGTATTCTCAGATATTTCAATAGTTTTCATGGGACAATTAGATACAGATCAAGATTAAGAAAAGATAAATATTTATTATGTCTCTATACTGTGATGCAAATTATTATTTGAAATCTTTCTTCAAAGTAAGTTTTTATATATCATGACATATTATAAAATCACTTCCACTTGTTGCCATAGAAATAAATAAAGATTTCATATTCACGCAAAGAAAGAATAGGATACATTTACATAGGCAGAATAAATCTTAGACCGAAAAATAATACTCATATACTTACCCAGAGAGCTTGTCCACCTCTGGGAGTACAGTATTATGAACAAATTCACAAAATTGAAACTAATGAATAAAATTATTATTATTATTGAATTAAATTATTATTTCAAAATTAAAATAATAACAGTGAATAAAATTACAATATCTCTTCAAACTCACTGATAGGCCTAACCCCAAACAATTCGATGAAGAATACTAATATCTATCAGTAAAAGTTAATACGCAGCAGCCTTCCTGAAAAAACCTATACACTAGCAACAAGGCTACTATACAGATATAATATACTACTAATGATGCACTAGTGAACTGCAGTAATGGTGAACAGCTGTACAGCAGCAGCAGCAGCAAGCGCCAAGGTCACACGGGGCTGATCCGCCGGAAGCAGAGGCGACGACTTGTGAACGGGTCGCGTTTTGGTCGGATCGGGCCCGAAATGTTCTTATCGACGCAGAAATAGAACGGATCGAACGGCCAGTTAATCCGTACGAACCAAACGCGTTCGATTATTTATCGCCGCAATCGGCTCTGCTAATTGAGTTCTACAAGCGCATGTCTCGCACGCGCACACACCCGAAGAGAATGCTCTTGAATCCCATTCCCATGCAGCAACGCATGCAGGCAGCCTCTTGAACCGAGCTCTGTACTCTCTACTCGGTAGTAGCCGAAAGCTGAAAATCATGTCAGATCATAACACTTGGACACAAATCCACGATCAATCGCTACAAAGGATAAGTGGCGCACAGGATTCGTGAAATACTGGTCATCGCCTCCCTGATACCCTTCCTGAATGAGCTCTCCAGTATCAAGAGAGCTGCTCTGTGAATCGGACCAGCACGCTCTCTCATCCAACGCAATGATATTCCATCAGTCAGCCGGTTAGATTGATTGAATCGAATACAGCATTTGAGAGGCAGTCAGAGGTCAGAGTATGTATTGGGGTTAAAGGTAGATCGAAATAAATAAATTTTTGTAACTAGGAAAAGATAGTTCCATGTAAATCTAACCTTTTTCTTCTCATAATAGAATTTTGGACTGAATTTCTGCAGTTTTGAATTATGCCTGTTTTCTCTCCTGAATCATATCGCTTATGATTTGTTATTTTATCAATGAATATCTATATAAAAACTCCAGGTTCAACATAATCTAACACAAACCTCGGTAAAGTCTAACTTTCCCAGGAGAACCTTATATTAATTTATTATTAATAAATTGATGATGTCAAACTTATTTTTAATTTGTAATTCGTTTATTCCACAGCATATATTCACATGGGGATGGCATACATGCAAATTTACTCATCCTTCATTTCTCGGAGTTTGATTTGATTGTAATATCTGTTGAAAACGAATATCTGTTTGCATTGTCTTGAAAGAAAAGACAATAGAAATTCAATTATTCTCATTCGCGTTTCCTCAAACAAAATAATATGTAACACAAAATTACTCATTTGTATATTCTCACAAATGATATTCTCCTAGTAGTCTTCAGGCAGTCCTTGAATCGTTAGTACGAGTCATTCTCTAGGAATCAACTTTATTTGTCTCTATTACTTCACAATTAATTCTTCTTTTCTTTTAGAATAAAATTGCCCTGTTCATACCCTTTCCTATAATCACAGTAAATTATTATCATCTGTTTTTAGATGAGGATGAGTTTTTTCCAAGTAGATGTAGACGTATTCTGTGCTAGAAAGAAGCCTATCTATTCAAAGAGAACGAACATTGAAAATGTCTTGGAATCAAACAACTTTTATCATGTAGGAGAAGTGACATTGGACTTGCAAGTAACCCATACTAGTTTATTAATTGTTATCAATTCTTATCCTATTCTAGTTCATAGAAAAACGTGGAGCACAAGAGCATAGAAATCCATTTATATGAAACTGTTTGGGTCAAAGTTATAAAAGGATCGGCTTTCCCGGCAATAGAAAACTGGAGTAATAAAAATTTGAAATACAGCACTGCAACAAACGTACAATGAAATGTTTCGGAGTTATTTTGAGTAAGTACTTAGCACTGCTCATGAACATTTTCAATCAAGCAAGAAGATTTAATGTTCTGTCCTATGTGCGTTTTGAGCAACCAAGTGTAACCCTTTGCGACGTGTAATACGTTCTAGAATTTTCTAGAACACACACACTTGTGTGAGTGAGTATGCAATTTTGTTTCGCTTCCAATCTGTGTGTATTTGGACGAGGCAGAAATGCATTCGCTAGACGCCAACCGAAACTTGCTTGTCTCATATTTCAAAAATATGGCGCCACTCGGTTGGCTGTACTGTCCCTACGAAATGCTTTTCCCTACCACACTGCAGAGAATCTCATAGTAATTCACTGGTTCTCTTAGCGCTTGGACTCTTCTTCTTGCTTTCACCCCCTATTTCTTTCTCTTTCTGCTATCTTGCAACGCCGCAATCGAGCCGAAATGTAGAAAAGCAATCTCTCTATCTATCTCTCTCCAGAAATCTGGTGTCGGACTGTCTGTCTGGAATGCTGGCCAAGAAATGAACACCATGTAGCCGAATTCTGGCCCTCAGCCAGCCGTCCTATTACACTTTTTGCAGATAAATACAACGCCTCTTTCCTATATTCGGCTCCCGGCCGGCACAAATTGCATTATGAAAAGGTGCCCAATTTGTAAACAATTAGTCACAATCCTAATTGGAATTTTATAGCTTTTCAACGCCGGCAATTTGAATTCTGTTAAGACTTGCCGCCTCCGCTTTATTCTAAGCGAGCCCTAATTAATTATATTGATAGTCAATCTCCACCACCACCACCAGTATTACAGAGGCTCATGGAGAGTAAATTAATAATAGGTTAAACTTTTCAATCAACTAAGCGAGATTAAAATGAATCCAGGCCTACTAATAGACTGATAAACTTCGCAATAATCAACTTCACCTTAGTAATTGTAATTTATTTAATGAAAATTCAAGAGATCATCAATATTTAGGTATTTTCCTTCACAAAAATCTATCTCGAAATGATTTTGAAACCTGTATTATGTGTTCGGCGATAACAGTCAAGTTCTTTTTGTTACTTTTTCCACAGTGAATTTCGTAGGGAATCTCAATTGAACGTTTTATCAACTTTTTGCAATTATAAATTAAGCATTGGATTTTATTCGTGTAATCGTATCACATGACAGTATCGATAATACTGTCGATGGCGTGAATCGAGATTAAACAATTTATATCTGTGTGAGACCTCATAGAAATTGAAAACTATATTGGAATAAATGATTATCTGTGCACAAAATGAGCTCATAAACGATAAATTCAAGCAAAAGCCATTGTAAACAGCTATAAATTTACGGAGTCTTCGATAAGACTTACGAATTCAATAAAGAATATTGCACTTGATAAAATTATTATAGGATCATATACGTTACTAATAATTACTAAGCCAATGGAATGATAGCTTGAATCACTGCAATTAGAGGTAATCTTACTCATACTTTCACCCACACCATGGAGCCTTGACACGATCTTTATGAGGTTGCTAAACCACTGTTTCTCACTGTATCCACTGTATCTGTATTTTGTATTGTCTTTATATTTTGGAAATAGTGTAGGCCCTATCCAAATTGTGTACAATGGTGTAATATTTTGTAATGAATTAAAAAATGAAAATTCTACTTTACATTCATCAAGGATAAGAGAAAGTCACACTATAGGCCTACTTCTGAAAACAGTGCGATTGTGTAAAGCTTGTGAGATTAGGGTGGAAAGAAAATAGCATTCACAAGATGAGTGTAGAAATCAGACACAACCTGTTGAATAAAATAGTGGGCGCCGTGTTGGGATGCTTGACAGCACGCTTTGGAATTCAGCTGCATAAGTTGCCTGCCCTTCTTCGAGTGTGTGTTTTTCTTGACTATACATGGTAAATAAAACCTGAATTGTTTAGTGCAACAACAAAAGCATTGAATCATTCAACAAGAAACCAGTAGTCTACTTATTCTAAAAGGTTATTTCAGAAAATGTTACACCTTTCTTACAGTGTATCCACTTAATTCTTTGACAGTACTATAAATTCTATTTGATCCAAGGTAAAACGAATTGGTAAGTTATTGGTTTGATATGGCGAAAAGAAAGCCAGGTAAATTGAACGGCCATAAGATGACGTAATTTACGGAATTCAATAGAGATTTCGTTGCATTGGTTCCGATAAATTACGTAATTCTACGGCGATTAAATAATTCAATTTGCTTTCTTACTTTCGTGCAAGTGGCCGTTTGATTACATGCCTGTTGAGAAATGCTATCAAGATTTTAGGAAACTGATCTTATCAATATTAAGTCTAATCAATCTTATCTTGCTCAGTGTAATTTTCCGTAGTAATTTTCCATAGATCTGAAATTTTCCGTTGGTATCTTTTCCTTAGCTATGAGTAATTTTCCAACAGCATTCCTCTGTAGTTCTGTAATTTTCCATCAGCATTCCTCTGTAGTTCTGTAATTTTCCGTTGTTATTTTTTTCCTTACCTATGAGTAATTTTCCATCAGTATTCCTCTGTAATTCTGTAATTTTCCGTTGTTATTTTTTCCTCAGCTCTGGGTAATTTTCCATCTGTATTTTTCCGAGGATCTGTAATTTTCCATTGTTATTTTTTCCCTTGGCTCTGTGTAATTTTCATCAGTAGTTTTGTAATTTTATGTTTGAATTTATTCTGTGTCAGTACTTTCCCATAGTCATACTCACTCTCCACAACTCCTTCAATGCTCATTTCTCTCACTCCATCAATAATTAATTCATACAATCACTTTTCATCTTTCCACCACCTTCGAAATGCTCATACGTACTTCTTTTCCACCACTGAAGTTCATCAGTTAGCTGGTCTCATCACTTTCAACAAAGTAGGGTTAACAATGCCAAGTAGCAGCAGTTGAGAAGCATTCATTCTTCTCTCATAAAAACATAATAATTCTCATCTATGATATGGTTGAGACTAATGTCTTCCAATTCTCCTATCTCACCAAAACCATACTATCTCCAAAAAATTCTCCAAAAAAGAATTCGTCACCCGTCCCCTACCCCCGACCCTATTGAAAACGCTGGTGTAGAAACTAAAATTTGTGTACCAAAGAAAAAATCCAAAACATTTTTATAAGCTTTCAGTAAGAAAATGTTTTGATATAATAAATAAGAAACCCGTCTCCTCTGCAATATACATTTATACATTCAATATAATAATTATGAGTAGCCAACCCAAACAAAATGGAAACTCTGTTCTGGAAGCCATTGACATTGAAGAAAAATTTGGAAGAAATTTTGGGGAGGGCGAGGGCGCTCAATCTCACCCACTTAAAATCACGAATTAGAAATATGGTAAACTTTCAGGAATCATACTCTCAGTGTTTGAGCTAACAAGTTTTATGAATTTTCTAAATTATTGAGCGCCCTCGCCCTCCCCAAAATTTCTTCCAAATTTTTCTTCAATGTCAATGGCTTCCAGAACAGAGTTTTCATTTTGTTTGGGTTGGCTACTCATAATTATTATATTGAATGTATAAATGTATATTGCAGAGGAGACGGGTTTCTATTTAACTATATCAAACATTTTCTAACTGAAAGCTTATAAAAAATGTTTTGGATTTTTTCTTTGGTACACAAATTTTAGTTTCACACCAGCGTTTTCAATAGGGTCGGGGTAGGGACGGGTGACGAATTCTTTTGGAGAATTTTGAGAGGATATCAGTTTTTTTTTAATCACCTTCTTGTTATGGAGGTAAAACACTGCAAACACAATGGATGGGGAGAGAGTTAATTTTTTTTAAGTGAAATGCTATGTTATTTGATAAAAGATATTTTATCCTCACTATTTGGGTGCTACAAAATTATTCTAGCTATAAGTGAGCCAGTTATGGTTAATACTGAATGAACAAACAAGACGTTGTGACTGTGTCTGTTGCATCACACCTTTTCATTTACTATCCAGACTTTAACGACATATCATTGTATAGCAACATTAATTCATGTATAAGCAGTTATCCACGAAGTTTGTTAAATAACATTGAGATTTTGAATTTAGATTGAAATTTTAACCGATTACGATAGGTCACATGACCACTTTTGATGAAAAAAATATTTTGTAATCGAAAAATGAAATCCTTGTAAAAATTATTGTACATTCCAGGAACAAAATTCTCAAATTTTCCCCATTAATGATAATGTTTCAAAAAATATTGAAGAAATGTAGAAAAGTGGAAAAATTCAACAATTTGATAAACTTTGAAGGCCTACATCTTGCAAACTATTGGGTCTACAATAATCTATTTGGTCTCAAATTGTAGATTCTTAAATTATCTTTCAAAACTTTGCTGAAAGTCACATTCGAAAAAGTGATGCTTCACGGTCAAAATTGACCAAATGTAAAAACAAGTGACAAATTACGATAATTTGATGAACTTTGAAGAGCTGTATCTTGCAAACGGTTTGGCCTACAATAGGTATCAAAATGTAGGAATTCGAATTTACATTCAACCATATGTTGGATGTCCTATATGAAAAAGTGATTCTTCATGGTCAAAATTGTGAAAAATTTAAAAAAGGGTAAATTTTTGTTAATTTTATGAACTTTGAAGAGCTGTATCTCGCAAATGGTTGGGCCTACAATGATAATTTGGTCTCAAATTGAAGGTAATTTGATATACTTTAAGAAATATGTACAATGTCCTCTATGAAAAACAGATTCTTCAGGGTGAAAATTAGCCAAACGTAAAAAAAGTGCAAAATTCCGCCATTTTGTACGATTTTTGGAGATGATCCGGTAGTTTGCCTAGGTCTAAAACTTGGATTTAGCATCCTAGGACTACCATAAACATTACTAAAAAAGAAACCGACTATCCCATTTCATACCTATTCAGACCCTATTCTTGATGACAATTTTTCTGGGCTATTATTGAAAAGGTCGAATTTGGCGGTGGCAACAGTGTGAAACTTTTAAGTTTTTAACCGCTAGGATCGCGACATTTACATCAGGGCCACCTAGGAACATGGTCTAGCTAGACACTGAATTTAAACGTGCAGCTGACGTCATCACATCGTGTCCATAACAACTCATGTTTACAACTCATCCCTCCATTAAAATTGGAATTCGTGTTTGGTTTTTCTCGTCTCGAGTTTATTTCAACTGCATAATTACCTTTTGGTGGGTAAGTAGGTCTATTTATTTATTTATTTTTAAATAATAAAAATTCAAATATTCAAACTTGGTTGAGATCAGTGGCTGTTTATGAACAGTATAGTGGAGTGGTAGGCCGCTTAGCCATGACGTCACATTTCGAGTGTCTAGGCCATGTTCCTGGGTGGCCCTGTTTACATTCGATGAAAAGCTTCAAATTCTAACTTCAAATTGCAACTTTAATTTTTATTCGGACAGAGCTACAGAGCTTAATCGGACATTAAATGATTTGAAATTTTAAATGTGAATAGTTTAAACATGTCTTCAATCGCTTTTGGTAGTCCGAAATCTCAACTCATTACAGATTTTTCACATCAAGTGCTCAAAGTTGAAAAAAATTGAAAAATCCCAAAATTAGTAAAATGACAAAATACACGCATATAGTATCTTCGCGAATTTATATCGTAGAAAGTTCGTTCTGATCTTAAATGAAAGCGCTCAAAAATCTAAGAAAATAATGTCATTACAACATTTTAAAATTTTCACTACCTTCCGCGTAAATTGAGACGGCGGCATGCGAACATCAAAGGGAAGTTCGTTACAGAATATATAGTGGTCCCGGTCTTTCATTCGTATCACGGGGGGGACGGGTGGTGGAACGACCGTTCCACTAGATACGTTATCAGACTTCAGTTATTAGAGAATTCAAGCTATCAAAAATGTTAGTATTGACTATGAATAATTGACAAATAACAAATATTTTATCATACTTCATTGTGATGATCACGACAGAGACTCCAATTAGAGCAAGATCTACGACAGGTCACATTAGAAAGAACATTTCAAAGGTACACTATTGAATAGATACAAAATTAAGGCTGGGCGTACACCGGTTAGTCAAGACAAGACAAGATGAGATTAGTCACGTTTAGTCACAGTAATTCACATAGTTGCTTATGAAGCAGCACACACCGATACAATGACTAATTGGTGTGTGTTGATTTATAAGCATCTATGTGAATTACTGTGACTATACGTGACTAATCTCGTCTTGTCTTGTCTTGACTAACCGGTGTACTCCTAGCCTAATTCAGCAATGATCAATTACCAACCCAAATCACATCAAATAACTAGCTATTGCACACACTCCAATAAACAGAATGCATACTAGGAGGTAATATGCGAACTTAATGGGCAATTCAAACTTTACAATTCCAAGTAGAAATTATACTACATTTGGATGAATGAGAATAGCTGTTTAAAAAGACTCTAGTTCTAATGGGATATGAAATTTTACAGCGCTCAATGAGTGTCCACAATAATTAAGCAGCGAGTGTTGTTTTAGTGGATGGAGATCTGGAGTGATCTCAATGTAACACCTTCAAATGGATATTGTGACGTTGAGAATCTCATAAAACTACTTAAATGTGAACAATCCCTTAGGCGTTAATTACCCATTTTTTCAGTGCGGTAATTAAACCGTAGATCCAGGCCGGCCTTTCGGAAAAACGCTTCTTGTATAAATAAATTCAGCATGAGACGAAGCTGAGGGGAATGGGGTAGGGTACTCGCCCCGGCAACTCAATGCTTTTCGTCTTCTTTTTTAGGGTCGCAAATCTCGTAGAATGCAGCAATTAAAAAGGCGGCTGGATGCAACCTTAATTTCACGCGACTTTGAACAACTGTAAACAGTTATAATACTAGCAGCCGACTGGAGCCATAAAACGCCACCGAATGGCCACCGAGCTAGGATGAAAGGAATTCAGACTCTTCAAATAATAACGCGATCTAATTGAAAACCCCAATTGGAAGTTATGGACGATGGTTTAATGCCTTCTTCCTCCTTCAACAATAAATTGTGATACACTGCACTTGCTCAACTGCTTCTGCAAATTAGTTCACGACTTCAAGCACTCTCGAGTAGACTACTTTAACTTTTTTATGTTTGTTAGATTCAGCAGCCTTCACTTCTATTCTCAACGCTTTCCAATCAAATTCATCATGCAAATAAAAATAAGAAATACTAGACTAGCCAATACCTACTCCGAATAGTTCAGTATTACGGTGCACATGTTGTTCTTCCATACGACGAGAGATATAGTGCGATTCACGTCGAGAAGTCAGCATTGCTTAGATGGGAGTTTGCTATCCTTGTTCAGCACAAGGCAGTTGCTGATGTCTCTATCCTATTCGCCCTGTGCATAGTTGTCGCACTGTGCATTGTTGTCGCACACAGTCCCGACAAACACGTTTGGTGCAGTTTTCTCTTTCTCTCTGAATGAAACTTGGCATCAATGCTCCTCATATAAACAATGCTGACTTCTTGACGTGAATCGGACTATAGCGTTGAGACTTTTTTGAAACTTTTCTTTTGGCGCAAACCACATCTAAATTGGCCCAATATAATGGTCACAGTGGCTGTCATAAGTTTTTGCAAAATTATTTTCATCTTTTTAAAGGATGATCTTTAAAGACGTAACCTTAGCCTCCACAAATTTGTGTACTATGTATACCGTGAAACAAGCGATAGAATAATTGTTAGTTGGATGCCCGATCGAAATCATCCAACTACCCTCCGACTACCCTCCTTCTATTGGCCAAGACCAGTTACTTTTATAATGAACGGTTTTTTGGATTTATCTGACTTAGGCCCGCCGCAAAGTAATCCACGAACGTGGAAGTAGCCACGCCGTGGATGTAAGGCCGTGAGCCCACGGAGCAACTGCTATCTGACTTCAGTCAGCAAGCCAGTGTTGCCACATTATAAGAGTAGCTGTTTGACTTGGCCAATAGCAGGTGCTTGGTCACCTTCAAAGGACATCCAACTACTAACTGTATCGATTTCAATCGTTTATATACTGCTGATCATTACTTTTGTTTTAGTTCACCACAGATTGATAATCATGTAACAACCAAAACCAGTATCTCATTATCAACATATAACTTATATGGTATGGTATATATTGTATGGTATAACTTCGAGTCTTGCTATTTTACACTTTTTTGTTGCCAATTCGACCCCATCTACAATCGCATTCTTCTAAATCAATGCTGGAAATGCACTTTAATCAGAATTCATATTCGATTACAGCCTTATGAAAAATGATTTACATCTCACATATTCCCTCATAATACACATTTTTATACATATTCTCCACTTTTTTCAATGTAAATACATTTTTATAAGTGGAGGAGGGGTTGTTATGACTAATTTTCACCCACAGTACTTATGTAATATTGAGAGTGGAGAAATTATGTCATTTATTTGTCTATCCTTTCCTGTTTGCAGAGAGACAGGCTTTCCAGTAATGATAATATTACTGTCGTGTGATAGTGTGGCAGCTGGGTTGAATCCAGATGAGCACAGTTGCCCTGACTGATTAGAGGATTAATAATTATTACCTCGATCACCGGAAGTTTTGGGCTGTAAGCTAGTTACAATTATTTGTTCGTCAACTAAAGCAGCAACGTACTAACGCTGAGAGTCACATGGTCTAGCATCAAACGAAAGTCCACCCGCCCACAAACATTATTCGCTGAGCTGATTCCAACCGGCATTAAAATTCATGAGGCCAATTGTCAAACAGTGCTGGTCTTTTCAATTAGTTTGATTGGGAATAGAGTGACGCTATTGCTGCCTCCGTTATGGTAATTCGATCCATTTAAAACACATCACAGTTTATTTTATCAGACGCATTGACCCGTCTAGAGTTATTGATTTCAACTTTGCTTTGTCATCAGCGGTTTTGATGTTAATTGTAAATTAGCGACTGGCAAAATGGGAAATTCGATGGCGCTCTCTACCTGCTATGCTTGCCCGGCAGTCCAGCCTCCAGGCCACCCTTTGACTGAGCGTATCAAAACACTGATGTTTGCCACCAAACTCTTGATAATGGACGGGCACCTGAAAGAGTTATCAAATAACAAAGCGCCTACAATTCATGTAATGTGCTTTTGTTTCGGTTAAATCGCGTTCACTTCTATGAATGCTACTTTCTATAGCCAACTGTGTAGGTAGCTGATAGAAAATCATAAACAAGAAGCGATTTTGAAGCTCATAAATTTTTGTATTTAGAGGAGCCGGTCACCGATACAACGGGAGTGGTAGGCGCTGTCTCTTATCTAATCTCACCGATTAGCCTCGACTCTGCCACTGGGACCAACCCAGTCCACAATAGCAATATTAAAGAAGAAGACGTTATCAAGAAGAAGAAGAAGAAGAAGAAGAAGTGGGCGTTTGTCTACTATAGGAGTGACTAGTTCTGGCTAATAGCACGAGTTCACCTTGATAAGTCATGCAGCTACCAATCGTATAATTTTCTCCATATTCTGATAGATATAGATAAATGACTCCATTTTTTTATTTTATATTACTTAAGTGCTGCTGTGGGCGAAGTTGAGGCATACAAGCCCCCTCTTCCACTTAAACCACTAACCATTTTCAGGGAATGGGAACTGAATAAAACACAATCATGGACTTTTTTGTAGAAAAGTACAACTCCAAAAGAGTTCCCAATTTCCAATTCTCTGACCATAACTCCAAACTCCTCCACTTCCTTTCCAACGATTCATGTGATTCAAAAACAAAATAGGCCTATCAAAAAATAAGACATTTTCCATAAAAGTATTTTTGGACTCACCTCAAAGTTTCTTCACATGCACGAATCCAATTCACAATCACTTAGTTTATACATAGTTTGTATTATAGTGATGCAAAAATAGGCTTCCTGTTCATATCCTTCCCTTTATCTTCCCTTTGACTCAAAACTGCTGATAATACCTTTCTTGTAATTGTATATAATTTTGTGGGGAAATCTTAAACCCCATAATCACATCCTTTAAAGTTCTCAACTATTTTTTATACCAAATTCATTCTTTCTGGACCAGTCGTTCTCGAAAAATCTGTAGTAGAATTTTCCATGATTGAATGAATAATCTAAGTGTGTCATAAATATTGATGGTTGTCGAACTAATCGCTTTTATCAAAATTGAATTGAAAATTTGAGTCTACTATTGAAATAAATATTTCACAATATAATACACTATTTTATTTACTATGAATATCGAATATCGAATGTCCATGTTCAATAGAAAGAATCTGTTTTTTCCCATTGGATAAGAATGAGTGTAAAACACCTCTGACATCTAGACGGCAGAATAATGAAGTTGTAACTTGAATGACCCTGTAACTGCTGCCATTTTACGACAGAATTCAGAGCTAGCTGCTTTGTGCATTGCCGACCAATCAGGGGAGAGAGGCGGAGCTTGGAGGCGTGTCTGTAAAGATTGGAGCTGTAAATCACCCAGTAAGTGCAGCCATCTACCGGTCGAATTCAGAACTAGCGAAGTCATTCATTGCAGGCCTATCACGAGATAGTAGGCGAAGTTTGGAGGCTACATGATTTACGAATTAGGCTACGATTCATGGAAGAATTTTAGACACAGTTCAAGCATTGTTCGAGTATTTTCATTGCTGAATAAATAAATAATAAAAATATTCGTCTTGGAAAACACAATAAATGATTGAATCGCCGTTTCTGAAATATGTTTGAATTGTTTTCATAATGAAATAGTTACACCCCATTACCAAATTTGAACATTTTCTGCCAATTAGTTCTTGAAAAAAGCTGAGAAAACGTACAAAATCGCTAGAAAAACATGAATATTGGGCGTATCTTTGGTATGTTATCAAAATCCGTTCTTAGTGCACGTCTAAAGGTCCAACTGAACATGCATGCCAAATTTTAACGCATTTGGTTCGGTAGATTTTTGGTTCTGATAGATTAATGAATGAACGAATGAATGAGTGACATTTCGTTTTTATATAATTATATGGATAAAAAGAGAATTGAAATTTAATGTTTAAATAATGTTATATGCATTAAAAATTCAAGTAAAGACAAGGTGAATGGCTACTTTCCTATTAATGAGAGCATTTGAATATAGAATGATTTCATTGATATTGCTGTTCAAATAAATTATTTTTATATACATACATGAAAATATATCAGCTAGCTTGCAGCTCAGATGAATACGAGTTAGCTTTGTTATTTGTTATTTATCTTGTGATAATAAGATAATTTCTCATGATTTTATGTAGTCATGTAGATTTTAACACATTTTCAGGCATTAATTTTCCAAAATCCACCGACCCTTCCATATATCTAGGGGTTGCATGAAAAGCAACATTCTGTCTTTTCACATTAAAAAGAATCTTTTTAATGTGAAAAGTTGGTTGCATGGAATTCTCATCAAAACAGAATTGATAAGCAAACAAAAACTTTCCATCCATTCACAAATAATGAACACCTAAAGCAACTTAATTATTAATTTTGTTGTTCGGAAACACGAATGTAAGCCTATTATCTCTCCATACGAATTGGATAAATTAATGCGTGGAATCATAAATCGCTAACACCATTCATTCGCTAATAGAAATAATTTTTCTCTGCAATCTCCAATCGGAACGTATTCATTACAATACTGATCCGATTATCACGCCAGTGAATAATTGAATTGTCAACTTTTCGAACAACGTCATGTTCGTATACTTTCCCTTCAAAAATGATTGAATTTTCTCATTACAGTTTAATTTAATGAATGTTGCATTAATAATTCTACTCTACCTTTGTTTGGCCCTCGTTTCATACTGTAATATAATTCAACAAAAAAAATTATCAGGGCCGGGTCTATATTATAGGGCCGCCAGACCCCGTGGTATTAGGGGCTCAGAGCTCGAGGGGGCCATGAATTATTGTTGTTTCAGAAAAAAATAGTTGTTTGCATTATTATTAGGAGAACATTTAGAAAGTATTTGAAAACAGTTTGAGGCCTAGCCCAGACATTGAATACAAAACAAGGCTCATCACGAGAAATAATTCCAAACCAAGCAAATTTTCTGTGCAATGTACCAGTTTAGTTGCAATAATTCCCAACCAATTAAATTTTCTATGCAATGCACATGTACAGTTGTAATAATTCCCAACCAAGCAAATTTCCTGTGTAATGTACAAGTTGAGTTGCATAGAATTCCTCTAGTATACTACTCCTATATCTAGAAGGAATTCGAGCAACTATCAGTTATTTCTTCTTGTTTCTAATTATTGTTGAAGTGGAGTTGTCTTATTGTTTATTACTTGGCGAAAATTAAAATAAGAGACGTTAAATTGAATACATTTTCGATAGACCTCAACCTTTTATTGCTTAGTTATAAGAAATTTTAGATTTCATTCATCATAAATTTATTTTATTTTTATTTTTACAATAAGATTTTTAATAACTTTTAACCATGGTTCACCATGTTTCTCATCAATTGAAAATTGGGTTATACGGCAATAATAATACGCTTATGATAACTATCACCTTCTACATTCAATTATCAACATTTTAATTTGAATGAGAATTAAATACATTGAATTATATACATTTTCAATCAATGCTCTACATCTACAACGTAAAAAATATTATGGGAAAAGCCAAGAAAGCTGGAGCTGTCAAGAAACATCAACGAAACAGAGTGAGTTTTAGTAAGTCATGCCTTCAAGTTCAACTAGCAGTTTGATTGGCCAATGTGTTGAACAATCGCCATTTTACGATTTTAACCAATAAGAAACCAGCTGTACAAAACCGTCACATGACATCTGATAGCCCATCTGACGTTTACGAGCAGCTAGCTTCCGATTGGTATAAATTGAAAATGGCGTCTGTTCAGGTTATTGGCCAATGAGACGGCTCTAATTTTTTTAGCCGTTCTTCGTCATTGAGCATTGCCACTTCTACTTTCCTTAGTTCTTCATGTTAGTTTCAGCTTTCTCCGCAATTCTCACAAATTTAAATTACTCAATCTGATTCACAATCTATATCAGCTATAACTTATTTAATAAGGTAATAACAGATATTATTATTATGCTTATGGCTTTTATTAGCGGTGAGACCCTTTCGGGTGTTCCGCTTCGCCGAATCATTCACAATCATTTCTGTAATGGGTAATGTGGAAAGCATATAGGTTATGTAGTCCAACATTGAATTTCACTAGAGATAATTATAATAGTCGCAACAAGAGCACACAATTTCAGAAATAGATGGAAGTATTGAAATCTATTTTCCTATATAAGAAATGTACTATAATAGTCGAATAGAAGAATGTAGAGAAAAATTTTCAAACATGAAATTTTGTAAAACGAATGTAGAAAAGTGTGACCGAATAGATCGCAACACATTTATAAAGGGATGCAGGAGGAATGCAAAACTGGAGACCGTAGTTTTCTGGAGTGGAAGAGTTCAAATCTGCATGAATAATCCACTGGAATCTGTTTGAGCGCGGAAATAGCGCGGAGCGAGAGAGAAAGACAGTATAGGCCGCAATTTGAAGAGAGAAACAGAGTAGATTCGCGATAATTTCGGCGAATGAAGGTTTGAAGGATACAGAGAGCCCGGAAATAAAACAGATCGATTCCCACTTGAAGCCGGTTGCAATTTTATGAGTCTGAAGGATATGGCTCACGGTAGGTGCTGGGGGCGGGGCGAAGCTGAATTATTGTGCAGTTGGTTGGTTTCCGGCGTTGATGAAGCTTTTGACGAGGGGGTGTGAGGGGGGGAGGGTTGGAAAAAAGGATTGAGTAATTGTAGGAGTGGAGAGGGAGAGGTCGCTGTTAATATTTATCATAATGACGGAGGTCTCGTCAGCTGGAGAGGCAAGGGCAGGTCCCGGACACTCTTGGTGCGCGGCTCTCCAAGGGAAGGTGGTGATTAAAAAGCGTGGGACAGGACGGGGGGGGATAAATGCTTACCCTTCCACCCATACAATTTTAAATAGTTTATATGTAGATGGATGCAAATGCAGGAGAGGTGTAACGCAGGGTGGATCATAAAACCCGCGCCTAATCTCGCGTGGTCGCTACTCTCTCTCTCTCTCTCTCACTAACTCACTTTCTCTCGCAGTTTTGCTCTCTGGGGGGCCGCAGACACCTTTCACGTCTAATCCACTTTTAACACCCAGCCTCGTCTCCAAACACTCCCTCGAATCAAAAACAATACCCGTTTTCCAGTCCCCCAGCCACTCAAACCCTTTCGCACAAACACTATTACAGTACCACTGGGTCACACCTTCTTCGTCCTTGTCCACTTTACAATCGCCTGCCACCATCCATACTTTTCTCTATGCAGCTTTTCCTTTCAAATACATTTTTCGATCACTATCTGATCTTCATTCTCCTACTACATGTACACAGAGATATCTAGAAAAAATACACTGATCTAATTTCCTCTGTCATGGAAAGGTATTTTTTTGTAATGATCATTTCTCATTTCTGTTATTTTCTTAACAAAAGACTGAAGGCCAGTTGCACGAAAATCCAATTGAATTCAACCGTAAGATGGAGTCATTGCTCGTATTTCTACAGAAATCTTGTTGCATAGGTTCAGTTAGATGACGTTATTTTACAGCGATTAAACTCAATATTGGTTTTTCTTGTAACAAGCTTCAAATTCCTATCAGGAGTTCTCATGGAAGTTTTTGCATTACCCAAATAAAAATGTATTTCTTCTCTACCATATTTCAGTTTTCCATCTCCACTACAATAATTGCAATGCTTTGCAAACATTTGTAGCAACTAGCAACATTTGAAGCTGTATTCCTTCAGTTGAGAAGGAATAAGTTGAGTTGGTCATCAATATATTATAAAACACTCTATACCTGGCCTATCTCTGTGTAATGGATATCAATTTTACAACATGCTATATCAGGTTTCAATATGTCAGAGATAAAACAAGATTGTCATAGCTAATTATTTGAGTATTAACGATGTGTTGTACAACAATTAATCTTTTATATAATCACGGACATTTCCCACGTATCCACAGCAATATCACCATCATCAATACATGGTTAGCGTTAGATTGTTATCTCGATAACTCGATCTCACATATTATGACTGAATGACGTCCTTGGATGAATGACGTATTGTAACAACTTGATGCATTTCCCATCAATTAGAAACCGAGGATGTTACAAACTGGTATGTAACAATACAAATGACACCGGTTGTATGAATTTAACCTTGAGAAATATGCCTGCAACTCATTTTATGAAGTACAAAATGTGACATTATATCGATTTCATTCATCAAAGTCATGTGTGCTATAGTCCGATTCACGTCAAGAAGTAAGCATTGTTTATGTGAGGAGCATTGATGCCAAGTTTCATTGAAAGAGAAAACTGCACCAAACGTGTTTGTTGGGACTGTGTGCGACAACAATACACAGTGCGGCAACTATGCACAGTGCGAATAGGATAGAGACATCAGCAACTGCCTTGTGCTGAACAAGGACAGCAAACTCCCATCTAAGCAATGCTGACTTCTTGACGTGAATCGCACTATACTCATTTTATGAAGTGCAGAATGTGACAACATTATATCGATTCAATTCATCAAAATCATGTGTGTAACTCAAGTAGGCCTAACTGCGATAGTAACAACATCAACAATAGACACAGTACAGAAAGATTTTCATCTTGACAATAATGCCTGGCAGCCTAGTGTTCTAAATAGTGGCAAAGAGACGCAGTAATGGCTGGTGCGATCACATGGCTGGGATCATCTGGCTGCGTTGAGGGCAATTAGGTGAGGTGGTGGGGGGTTTAGGGGGTGTAGGGGGACGGAGGGAGGTCGGATGATCCGCGAGGTTTATCCAGTCATCCATCGCCCACCTGGGCACTCTTCCAAACAGGCTGGATTTAACGATCCCTGTTCTCTCTTTTGGAAATTAAGACTTGTATAAAATATCGTCGCCCATCCCGCCGAAACTAATGAAAATAATAATAAAAAGTGCCGATTCCTCAGTTAAACTTTGGAACACGTTCTCCTTTCTCAACGAATTAACCCATAAATACACTTTTATAACAGTTCATTTCATACCCACCCGCACCCTTCCAAGAAATTCAACTTCATCTAATAAAATAAATGATCTGTTACATCAGCGGAATTGATAGAAACTGTGCGCCGGATATTATCGTGCCCATTCAAAAGCCATTCATTGATAGCTACCTTTCAGTACCTAATGTTCTTAGATTTGGTGGACTATTGAATAACTAGGGAGATATAGTAAACAAAATCTTGAAAATGTAGAGCTGTATTGAGTATAATAAGTAATTTCAGTTGGCTGCTGCAGTTGAAGATTAGGTTGAATATAGAATTAATATGAAAATACAGTAAAAAAAAACTTGAAAATGGAAACTTGAAAGCAGCAGTATTGAATAGAATAGAATTCTTAATTGTCATTGAACACATAGTGCAATAGACATAATCAATCAGTACACTGAATGACCATCCATATTATTCTCTCTCTCTCTTGGTATTCAACCCTGAGGTTGGTTTGCAGCAGTGCGCCATATAATTATGAGAGGCAATGAAAAATTTGTGCAATTATTGGTTACTGCAGTTCAAAATCTGGTTGACTCTGAAAATACAGCTATGACTCAGGATGACTCTGTAGAATGGCTCTGAAAACATAGTGAACAAAAAACTTGAAAATAGATTACAGGATTGGGTATCCATCTAAGAAGCAATAAATTAATAATTACAATTGACTACAACTGCAGTTGAAAAACTACTATCATCGGAGTTATCAATATTATTAGTCGATTGCACGAAAGTTATTAAAATTCAGCCGGAGTGACGTGACGTCATCCGACAAAACCAATGAAACTAAATTGCAATCCTGTTGAGCACGAGATTTACCTCCTAGAATAATTTCCAACCTTGTTACTCAAGAATGTATCCTTTTTTATTCGTGTATTTTTCTCCGTATTCATTCGATAAGGAAATGAATTTGAAAAACTAAATTCATGCAACAATCGCCAAACAATTGTGGATTTTGATCATGTTCAATAATAGTAGAAGATGCAATGAAAGATTAACAAACTGTACTTCTGATGTTGTCATCAATAATGCAGCTCTTCACTTTTTGTCTACAAGCTAGCTATTAATTAAATCTTAATGATGGTATTTTCCACTTGACTACAATAATTAACAATAACATTACTAGTCATGTCCTCCAAACATAACTTTTAGAGAGATTACTATTATACAGAGAAATACTATTATGTATAGAGAGATGGATTGATAGAAATGGACTTCATTTGTTTCACGTTATTTGAACATTACCGTATAAAAATACTGAAAAAGATAGAGAGAGAGATGTTTATTGGCAGTTGATAGACATTATAGAGAATGAATATAATGGGAATGAAATAATTATTATAATATGAGAGAAAGAGAGAGGGAGAGAATGAGAAAGAGAAATACATCAGTTATATCGTTCAAAGTCACATTCAACACTGATTAATAGTACAGTATCTTATGATCAGTGATTCTTATGTACAGGAAAGTTCAGAATCTTATAAAAGTTAGGATTCGCCCCTACAAGACAAACCAAACTATTCAAAACAAAAAAGTAATTGAGCCATGGCAAGCTAGAATAATCAGCATTTTTGTCACACACTACTTTCAAAGACAATATCATTTGCTTCAAAACATCATCCCACTGTGCACTTCAACAGAACGGGCAATTACTGAGATTAGCTCCCTTGGGTTCGAGACTGTGACTTAACTAGTTAAGTTCTTGTATCAACTACTGTATTATCCCCACCCCAGCTATACAACCTCAGTACTAGAACTATCCTCAAGTATACTTCTCCACGACTAACAGTAGTAGCAGAGATAGTCCATTCTATTTGGTAAGTCTGTGGTGGTAGGCTACTAACATTTCAAGTTGAGCCACAATACTTATCTCTGATATCTCTGATGAGCGGAATAGTTTCGGTAGGTAGTTGATACGCTTCAGTTATTATGTACAGAACACCTTTCTCTGTTTCAAGCATCTCTTTTCCTTCAGCCTTTTAAACCGACCACCCTTTACTAAAACGGTTCAACCATCTAAACGCGCACCGAGCAAAGTAAGGATCGAGATCTTCCTGAGAAGTTTGTGCTTTTACGATGGCCGAGTCAAAACACCAACCAATCACACTCTCTCGCTTGCTCTCTCACTCTCTCTCTCTCTCCGCCGATAACCCTTTAAGCGCTACGTGATGTCCCTTCGCAAGCACCGACTTCTGATCGCATCGGCCAAGATTTTATTACCATCACTCACCCCTCAATCACCGCACCAATCTATTCTCAATTCGCCTTTTCTCCTGCCAGTCACCAAGTCACTTTTTTCCTCTCTCAGGCCTACCTACCGCTTACATATAGGCTAACAACAGTACAGTTGTGAGGTATAACTTAATAAGCTATGACTGGTGGGTGGAATAAATTTGCCCATTTTCCGGCCATAATATAGCATTTATCGAATACAATAACATTTGAGGAACATAAAGGCATTTGTCAAAGATAATAGCATTTGTCAACCGTGGCGAAGCGTGGTATACTTATTTGGTCATCGCAGGGTATAATTATTCCTATGGGACATAATATATCCGGCGATGACCGATTAAGTATACCACGTTTCGCCACGGTTTGTCAAACATTTTACAGTAGTTACTTTATTCAGAGCAAAGTTTTGTTTTGTAATTCAAATTCAATTGAGGAAATTTATCCCCTGAAATTAAATTATTTGATTGATGACTTATTATTGAATCTCAATGGTCAGTTTTATTATTATTTGTATTTATAGCCTACTGAGCTATATTCAACTTATGTATATTATTTATTTCTATGCTACCTTCAGTTGTAATCTTGTTGAACCGTAACTCATAAGTTCTTGTATGAATTTTTTATGTAATCCTGTGATTTTTAATTATTGTATGAAAATTGTTGATGTGGTTTATTGTGCCACCCATAACAATATTGTGATGAAAAATAAAGAACTTAATGATCGTAATAGCATTTGTTAAACACAATAAGATTTACGAATTTGTTGGCCTGCTTTTCATTCTTTGTATTATCTGATCAATATTTCTCAACAATTATAAATGCTGCATGATAATTTTAATTCATAAAATATCTTTGATCTTACTTATTTATTGGCAATCGTGATTTGCCAATAATAATGATAAAATATTCATTATATGTGAGACAAAAGTATGTTCAGACAAGGAATAGTCAGTTTCTCATGAAACTTCAGGTTAAGTAGAGTCAAATTGATTAAAATATGCTCGAAAACAGTGTCTCATGAGATTTGATGTGATAACATTTGTTTATTTATACAGCAAATTTGACCTTGTTTCAATGTCATTACTAAAGTAATTGTTTGTTTGTTTATCTATGGCTCAACAGCCCTATGTGGGCCTAGGCCTACCATCTGGTTGCCAGTTTCACATCCACTTGACTGAATCAGCAGAGGTGAATGATCAGAAAAGATGTAATGTGTGGTTAGCACATTGACATCTCAACCATAAGCTAGTCTTCGCAACCCAGTGATGGGAACAAAGCACTGCTGGATAACATTGTGTTAAGCAGCTTTAAAGTTCAATGCAACAATTTAATATGCCTCCAAAATAAAGGAAGCGACTGACTAGCCTTACTAAAGTAATTAATAATCCATAATCGATAATCCATGATGATAGAAATAGGTTCAGGCAAGGAGAAACGAATCTCTCATGGAAATCCAGTTCAAATGGAGTGGAATTGACTAAAAAATACTCAATCAACAGTTTCTCATGAGATCGATTAGTTATGATAACAATTGATGTTTGATAACGCATGATTGACTTCATTTCTTTTCATCATGAACAAAATTTACAATAATTATTGTACAATTTATATTTTGGTTGTACTGTATTTAGAATTGTAGAAGAGGATAATGGACAAAATAATTGTAACATTTTGTGACACAAAATCGAACTGTGGTATAGCCTACTGCTGGTGTAAAACGGACACTAAAAATAATGATAAAATGACAAAATTATATTGCTCAACTTCAAGTTGTGCCTCACAATCTAAACGGTGAACTCATCAAAAATTTATTAATCAACAAGCGGGAAATAGGAGTTGGAAACATGAACAGCAGCAATAGTCTTGCTGAGTTCATAAGCATTTCCTCCGTTGAACATTTCAATTTTGATATTTTGTGAACTTGAAAGCTCTTATCAATTTAGATCCAGGATCAGTACAATTAAATGCTAATTGAAATGTCAGTTAAATGCCATCAATTGAATGCCAGTGCAGTCAAAATAGTTTATTACTGTTGGTGCAACAGTATAAACTTAGCGTAAAACTAAGTGTTTTTATTGTAGTTATCTATTGAGCTACTACATAATGTACTTTCAAAACTACCAATTAGTTCCATACAATTTAAAATGCTTTGTAATGTAGTTTTAGTCGTTTGGTACCGTACTTGGTATTGAATTAAAGAATTCATGGCCTAGCCTATAATTAAAATGCTTGTTGATTATGCATTTTTTAGTAGTTTGGTTCTTAGCATTGAATAAATAATCTTGATTGGTGAGGATAAGAGAAGATAAATCAAGTTTGTGGAAACAACTTTTCTCAACTCAACTGACTGCCTTTCAAGCAATCAAATAATATTCTATCAGCGGTGAACGAGCGCAAAAATATATTGCGAACAAAGATTACAACACAATGAAATTCAAATCTGAGTTGGTTTAATTATTCCTTCCCTAATCGTTTAATCGTATACAATAGAGCTCACAAGACTTTCTCGCACAGAAAGCGAATTAAAATGTTGTTAAATTCTCCACCAAGTTTCCAACAACTATGAATTTGCATTAGTCTGGAAGTTTCTCCTACCCGAAACTGAATTATTCTACATAGCTCTTCACGCAGATAAACTTCATCTTTGTTGCCCTCCATATCAACTCAATTACTGTGTTTTGACTTTGTTAATCTATGATTCTTATACATTCAATCTATTATAGAATATAATTCTATATTTATGGGATCAAGTCATCTTTTGGGTCTAGACACAGAAAATCAACGGAAAAATCAATATCATAAATAATAACGATCCTGGAACTTTTAATTAATGGTTAACTTTCCAACTTAAGGCATTTTGATAGTCAAACCAAATGTTTTTAAATTTAAAAAATCATTATCATAAATAGGCCTAATAGCGAGAAATCCTCCAACTATTAATCAATTGTTTATCCTACAACTTTAGGCCTACAAGTCTTTTGATAATCGATCCTCAATTTTTCTGAATAGTGATGTAATTATATTATACTAGAGGCAGTACTATACTATCCTTATTATAAATCAGTATTCTTTTATAGAATAGGCTAAGTGAGGCAGTACAATATTCTTTATATCAGTATTCTAAAACCATTACTATTCCAAATACTGATCAAATTTCAATAAATTAAAGATTTCAAATAGACACATTGTTTCAATTCACATTTATCCTTCTATGTGTGGTTTTTTTAAATCTCAGGCAATATAACTTCACTCCAATTACTTTGAATAATAACTAGTACCTTATAAATATACCGACGAAATAAAAAGGATGGAATATCAATCTAAACAATTCTATACGTCTACCTACTTCATCTGTTTTTTTTTATCGATGCTTGAAAATTCTCCTCATAGAATGTCTTATAAAGTAATGAAATTTTGAACTACACAATTTCTGAAATTGAATTTTTTGTTCCAAACATAGGCAAAATAGAATAATTTCAACAATTTATCCTTCATTCAATCAATACATTACCAATCAAGAATTATGTTTCCAAGTTTGCTTTTTCACTCAATAATAATTATCTTCTACACTAAACACTCAACTAAGTATCAGAAGTATCAATGACGACTTTCAGACATCATTGTTTTAATCAATGCTTGAGTGAAAATTACTAAATACTCACTGAATGAATAATAATGCCTTTACACCGAGTAGGATTAATTTCCTCCAGACTAATTTATTTTTATTCTGTCTACTGAATGCTGTCTTGCTTACTACAATGCCATATATCCTATTTTTCCATTTCCTTTTCATCCAAAATGCAATTATTTAAATTAATACTGTTCCGTACTAATAAAGAGGAAACAGTTTTCTTGATGACTTTAAAATTTTCCAGAATAAATAATTCAACTACAAAACAAAAGTGAAAAGGAAGACTACTGATAGACTACGATTGTCTCCAAGGCTTTATAAACTGATTGATGTTAACAGCATGGATTTAAATATAAAAAAGCAACAGTTAAGGAGACGAAGCAGAACAGCGGAAGGTCATTGATATAAGAACATTGTAACAATGACCGATTTCCATTATTCTGAATAATCAGCTTAGATGGTGGGTCAATATCAAATCGCTGCTATCAGAGAGGTGGTGGGGGAGCGAGATCTTGATTTCAGTCAAGATTCATCCAAGCATCAGAAGCGTTTCAGTTGTGATCGGGTGTGAACGCAGATTTGTGCGCTGTACAATAAACACTCGGTGTGTGATAATCAGACAGGATCTGCATCGTCGGAAAGCTGTTTGACTTCACACACTTAACTCCGAAGGTCCCGTGCAAGAAGCGCATCTTCAGACAACTCACTTATCAAATAGCTCAACACTAACAACTTACTATGAACGTCCTCCAATTAGATAGCATCTTCAAGGTCCCGGTTGCTACGCTGTTCTTAGCTGCTCTACTGCAGCTCCATGTAACGTATGTGAATGGCATTACTAACGTCAAATCGTGTCCAAGTAAGTGATTTTCAATGTTATTCATATTCATTTATTTGACCAATAATAATACATTATCAAAGAAAGAAAAAACAGGCGTTAGGTAGCCCAAAAATTACTACTGTTAATACTGATATTTTATTGTATATTAAGTATTACTGTTATCGCTGATAATCATTTATATATACTAATATAGAACTCTAGTTGATTCAATAACAGTTTGGGGAGATTGATTTTCTTAGCTTTTAATATCCCAAGATAGTATAAGTTCTACATTTTGAAAAGATCTGATTCTCTTTAATTGGTGTTCTTTTTATCAAAATTTATCATGAACACCTTATTTTTATTAGATATGAGTGAGTGACGATCGATTATTATACAAAATATAACTATTATAATACCTATTATGGGCGAGGCAATAGGCTCTTTCATGCTCATTCTAAAAAATGGAATAATGATTTTTATTCTTCTAAACAAAGCATACAAAGAAATTTCATTTCTATCATAGAAACTATACACAGTTGACCACATTATTCAGTATTCATGTTGAAAATAATAAAGGATAATTATCACAAATTGAAAACAATTTCATTTTTAAATGATTCCTATATACTCTATTGTAAATTCTATTGATGAGCAATAAATATTTTTCTCACTGGTTGAGTGGCAGAAAGGACTTTCCAGTCCTAACTCCGCCCAATAAAGAGTATTTTCATTTTTCATTTAATTTCAAAAGTTGGTCCGGCTATATTAGATCATTTTTCGAGGACCATCAGTGACTTTCAAATGAGTTCCAAACTTTTTACTGTACTTGCTATATCTGGAACTGCAAAACTCTCTGTCTGTCTGACAGTTTAAAATACTGGAACTGTCTGTTTTGCTGACAGTTTTAAATAATATTATAGCTGAGTGCTGGCTGATGTTGAATATGTCATAAGTTATAAAGTTTTTCAGTGACATCAAGTTACAGCCAATAATAGAGAGTTTAGTTCCGCCTTTGTAGAATGTAGGCCTATTATAAATTTTATTTTCAAAAACTACTAAAACAATCCGCTTACTACTGGTAAAGATCATTGCGTGTTATTAATTTGAAGTATCATATTTTTTCAAGGATTTATGTTGATATTACTAAATATTTTTATTTACTGTATAGGCCTAACTATATTTTTGTTTACTATAAAATATTTATAGTTGATACGAATAAAAAAGACGGTACGGTAGTTACTTGCAAACCCGAGATGAAACAATTCATATCTCATAATAATAAGTTTGAATTGAAAGTTAATTAGAAGTTTTAAAGGCATCTGAATGAACTAGTTCTAATTGCTGATAGATACCAAATACATAATGTTTTTAAAATTGTGTATGTAATATTCCATGTTTCAATAATTACATGAGATTACAATTTTTTAAAACCTTGTTTTTTTGAAGAAATGAGATAGATATGGGAATACCGAAATACTTTTTGATTTGGCAAATGTCTTGGCCTCTAATTTGTAATAATTCTAAGTAATTAGGCTATGTGAAATAAAAAAGCTCTGCTAATCAACATGGGATGAATATAGCAAAAATTATTGCAAGCTCATGAATATTTAATCTCTGTTTTCTCTATAATTCGTTCTGAATTCAACAACGGCTCCTCAGATAAGGGCATACTCAACATCTTTGTGAAAAGTGCAAGAGTTTGGGATTCTACTGCAAAAATAAATAATTAAAAACGAGCACATGCGTTGAGTTTATGAAACCATGAACGTAGTATTTTTTATGATTATGTTTAATTTCGGATTGAGGGCAATCCGATATTTCAGAATGGCCGAGTGTAGGAAAGGTTATTAACAGGCATATTATGATTAATGATGCATATAATTATTGTTATCACTTTTGTTATCAGAAAAACTAACTAAAAATAACAGTCCAATCTCAAAAGGAGAGCTCATACAGAAAGTTGTAAAATAAATAAAGTGTTGTTTTGAAATGTCAAATGGAAAGTTTATTATCTGAAGAAAGATTTCCTACATTAATTACCGTACCGTAATTAATATTACTTCAGCACAGTTTTTAGCTTTATCGTCGTTTTATTGATCTATTATCTATCTTCATTATCGTATTGTATGCATTCCAATAAATTTTTAATATCATCAAAATATTTTGAAACTTTATTCGTTTACTTTACTGTTATAAAAATTAAGGAGTACCTACGAGTTCACCCCGTGCAGCGCAAAGCGCCGCTCACTTGAATTTTCTAAAATTGTTAGTTTTAAATACAGTAGTTGCTATTTTGACTATCTGCAGCTGACAGCAGCTCAGTCATACCAATGAAATCCTACCTTGTACAGATGACTATTCATTTATAGTCACTGTACTACTTTTAGCTTCTAAACTCTGTCTATGGGGGATTTAACAAACTAAATACACTTAGTACATTTTAATGTCAACCGATGGTTTTTTGTTTTCATCATTTTTCTCCAAGTTAAAATTATTATTACAGTATTTTTGAAAAACAGATAGAGCATGCAGAAATTCAATTTTTAATCTTTCTTTTGGGACACACCGCATCAAAATCGGTCCACTCAAACTTCTCCACAATCTTTCTAAAATCTCCTCTACACGGCACCATACTCTTTTAATATAGTAGATTGAATTTATTATTTTTATCTTGCTTCATACATACGTTTTCATGAGGCGAAGATTAATGTAGAAATGAATTTTCAGTTGTGTAAACCAGTCATCATGAATTTCCAAGAATATTCTTCGGTTTTCCTTGACGTCAGAATAATGATTTGGTATGATTTTTAGATGACTGAACAAATTCCACCTTATTTTTTGTTGGATCCTTTTTGATAGATGATGAGACAATTTCTGATTTCATCATGGCAACCTTGACAAAAATCTGCCGGTGAATTATTATTAAATCAATCGCACTAAATATTATTAGCTCAGTCTGCTAATGAGTACGACGATTATCATCAACATTAATATTCCATCAACATAGATCTTAGATGAGATTGTGGAAAAGGCAATGAGATTGTGGAAATGATTTAGAAGCAGAAAATAATTTAGTACAGTACCGTAATGTAGTAGGCTACTTTAATTTGTTCTATCAATTGTACAATAATATAATGATTTACTATTTCTAGTTTCATTGGAAAATAATAATCTGTTAATCTTTGCAGAAGAAAAAACAGTAGCAGAAGGCTCTGTTAACGTCAGCACTTGCGAGAAGCTACCATGTAAGTTGAAACATGGCACAGAAGTCACTATAGAAATGAAATTTACTCCAGGTGAGTACTTTGAATTTATTATTGTACGTACAATAATAAAATCATGGTAATAATAAAATAATGGTAATTATTATTGAAGTTTCAATATTCTCCACATAACACGAGTTCTACTCAAATTTAAATACAAATTCCACCATTAATTCGAATTTAATAAACAACTGGAAAGGTCTCTTACCAAAACTTTCAATGATAATATTATTGCCATAGAAATTATTTACTAAGTATTTGCGGACTATACTCAGTCTACATCGATAAATACGAGTCGACTTGTGAAACAGAATAGTGGAATCTCAGCTATTGAGGTTAGGGATTGTAATTCACAGAAACATAAACAATCGGTGACTGATGTTGAGGAAATTGTAGGAAACTATTCCTCGTCTTTTCCACCCTTAACTTTAAGTAATAAATCAATAGTAAATAATGCTGGTGAATCTAACAACTGGTCTACAGTGGTTAGGAAAAAAGGACGGAAACCTAAAAGAGCAACTAATGAAATTAAAGAACAATCTTCTGCTCCTTCCAAATTACCTAATAATGCAAATATTGTCAGGAATAAGAATGTTATCACTGGTAATATGGTTGAGGTAGGTGATAAAAGGTCTAGGCGCAATAACATTATACACGGCTCTATGAAGGCTAGTGAGGGTGTTCCTGTGCCTTTGAAAGCTGCTAGAAAAATGTTCTGGCTTTTCCTATCCGGTTTTGACTCCTCAGTTGTAGCGGAGGATGTGGTTTCATATCTTCAAAGTTTGAATGAGTCAACAAGTTATATCTGTGAGAAGATAAACTCTAAGTATAATACCTACAGCTCCTTCAAAGTAGGTGTACCTCTCGAATTGGCCGATGAACTTATGCATCCTAACTTGTGGCCGCAAGGTTGTGTTGTAGGAAAGTATAGGGCACCTAGAGCTAAAACTGTGTCACAAAACCGTTTTTTACAACCTACTCAGGAAAGACAAAAACTGACTTGAGTGTTTATTCAGTTTCTGACAAAACTTCACAGGTTGCTGTATCTGATATATGTATTTTTAGTTTGAATGTACAGTCTCTTCGTAATAAATTACATGAAATGGAAGTGATTCTAAGTGACACGCCGGTTAATGTAATTTGTCTTAATGAACACTGGCTTCTTGACGATGAGATATCACTTTATGTTCCAGAGGGATTTGCCTTGGCTAGTTCTTATTGTAGACAGTCACCATTTGGAGGTTCTTCTATATATGTAGAGAAAAACATGTTGTTTGAACAGCTGGATGTAAAAAAGTATTGCATTGATGCTAGTTGTGAGGTCTCAGCTATTAGACTATGCAAATTTAATATGCTAGTATTATGTATTTACCGAACTCCTGGTTCAAATTTTAAACAGTTTCATTGAAAATCTTGAAAATATTCTAACTGATTTAACAAACAGAACAAAACGCTTCAAAGATATGGTTCTTACTGGTGACCTAAATGTTGATATTTTAAAAGATAATGATAATACTACTGTTGAATTATTAAATTTACTAAGATCTTTCAATATTTACTGTGTTCATAAGATCCCTACAAGATTTAATGCATGTCTTGACATTGTAGCATCAAATATTCTTTCTGACAATGTGGAGGTGAAGTTGCTAAACCAGGACTTGCTCTCTGATCATGCAGGTATTTGGTCTACTTTCAAATTAAGTGTTGTCTCAAATTGTAAAAATGATAATTCATGTAGAAAAGAGTATAGTAAAAAGCGTATTATCACACAAGACAAATTGAACTATTTCAAACAATTATTGATCTCTGCAGATTGGTCTGATATTTATACCAAAGATGTAAATAGTGCTGTTAGCAGTTTCTTATATATTTTTACAAAGTATTTTAATGTTAGTTGTCCGTATATGAATGTTAGTAATAGTTATAGAAAGAAAAAAGCATCTGTGATAAATTGGTTTACTCCTGAATTAGATAGTATGCGAAAGCTGCTTCTTGTGATATATAACAGATGGAAGAGCTCTGATAACCATGAGTATAGGATCTTGTTCAAGAATATTAAGAAAAAGTACAAGCAAGAGATATATAAAGCAAAGCTAGAAGCTAATGGTAGATTTATAGCTAAGGCTAAAAATCAATGTAAGGCAGCCTGGCTTATTGCCAAAAATGAAGGTAATCTTATAAAACCAAATAGTCAAAGTTCCATACCAATCTCTCCTGAACAGTTCAATAATTATTTTGTTAATGTATCTTGTAACACTGTCAATGCTCAAAACAATAGCTCTAGTACAAATAATATTGACTTCTCTGATTTGTTAAATAATAGTATCAATAGAGATCAGAATGCCAAAAATTTCAAATTCAAGAAGGTTGATGAACAAACAATTAGGTGCATTGTAAATAAAATGAGTCACTCAAGATCTGAGGATGTCTATTGTATGTCTAATTATTTGGTTAAGAGTGTGGTTGATGTTATTATTTCTGAACTCATTTATATTGTAAATACTGTATTGTGTGAGGGAGTTTTTCCTGATTGTTTGAAAGTTACCAAAGTTACACCTGTTTTTAAAAAGGGTGATGCTAATGTACCTCAAAACTACAGACCAATTGCTATTGTTCCTATACTGAGTAAAATTATTGAGACTTGTATTGTAATTCAACTTAATGAGTATTTTGTTAGTAATGGCTTGTTCTATCCTTTTCAGTTTGGCTTTAGACCTGATCATTGTACTGTGGATGCAGTTGAAAAACTTGTTGAATGTGTTCTAAGTGGCTTTGAACAAAAGCATCCAGTTGGCTCTGTATTAATAGATTTAAGTCGTGCCTTTGATTGTGTCTCTCGGTGCATCTTGTGCGAGAAGTTAGAAAAGTATGGTATAGTACATAAGGAGCTGATGTTGATCCAGACTTATCTGAATAATAGAAAACAAATGGTAAGCTTGAATAATGTAAACTCAAATTTTCTTGAGGTAACGATAGGGGTCCCCCAAGGATCTGTACTTGGTCCCTTTTTGTTTTTAGTCTTTGTAAATGATTTCAGCAAGAATATCTCTGTATTATCCATATTGTATGCAGATGATACAACTTTAGTGCATTCTGATGTTGATATAACTACTGTTCAAAATTCACTTAGAAGAGCAATGGATGAATCAAAGTTATGGTTCAATGCCAATTTACTTGCAGTAAATGAAAGTAAAACAGAGCAAATTGTGTTTTCACTTAACAATCACAGAAATCTGAATTTGAATGATAATTTTCTCAAGCCTGTTAAACTGCTAGGAATATATCTTGATAGTAAGCTTAGTTGGGAACATCACCTTGTGAACTTATGCAAAAAGCTGTCAAGAATAACATTTCTTTTGAGAAGATTAAAATCTAGTGTAAATTTCAATGTAATTCTTATGATTTATTTTGGTCTTTTCCATACCCATTTGATATATGGCGTGAAATTGTGGGGCAACTCACCACATTCAAAAAAAGCATTTGTATGGCAGAAAAAAGCGCTCAGAGTTGTATTTGGCTTAAAATACAATGAATCTTGTAGGGGTATTTTTGTAGAGCATAAAATTATGACTTTGCCTTGTTTGTATATTTATTATAATTTGATATCTGTGAAGAAAAATGTGTCTGATCTTGAAAAAAATTCCACTGTACATTCTCACAATACTAGACATAAAGATGACATTTGTGTACCAACTGTTAGATTAACTAAATCCATGAAAAGTCATAAGTACATGCAAATTCGATTGTTTAACTTACTTCCACAGAGTGTCAAGCAACTACCTCTAAAAATGTTTTGTACTTTTATTAACAACTGGCTAAAGACTAAGGCCTTTTACTCCATTGAGGAGTACCTGGAAAATTTTAGTGTGATATCTTGATCCTTTTATTTGACTTATAATGTATGTTTTTATAAACTGAAATGACTGTGAACTGTTATGTAATACATAGTATTATTAATTAATGACGTGGCCTAGTGCATAAACTGTATTTTGTTTTACGGCTAATAAATTTCTTGATTCTTGATTCTTGATTCTATTTGTTTGGGGTCGAGTCTCTTCCCTGTTGGAATGTTAAGTATTGAAGTTTGGTGTCAAACTCTTCATTTCAACCTGAAGAATAATAATATCGACGGCTCTCCTAGGAGTGCGTCACCTGAAATTCAAGATGGCGTCCGAAAAATCTCCGAGTTTCCCTGCGTTGACTATTTCATCCATCTTTTTTTAAATTGTTTCACATAAAAGTTTATGCAATTTTTCTCAAGAAATTTTTCTCTAGAGCGCAAACTTTTATTTGTAGACAAATCCAATACAAATAATACAAATCAATATTTGTCACTGCTCTCAACTGATGATTCAATGAACAAGTACTGTAATGGTCATTGAATCATCAGTAAAATTGAGAGCAGTGAACCATAATGTGTCTGGAAGAGATTTCAATTTTTATTTTGGAAAGATCGCTTCCTGGTGGTTCGGAACCCACCTCTGTAGGTCCACTCATCTACTCATCATAATCCGTCCCATCACCCACGCACAAGCTCACAGCTTATGTGGGCATCACCACAGCAAAAAAATATATCAGAATAATTTTCTAATAAGCTGCAGCTTATATACTTGTCACTGGAAAACAATTTTTACTAAAGTTTTTGTTGAAATGATTTCAGCTTCTAATTTTTCAAACAAGAATAGGCCTACCGTATTCCACACCATCAAAAAACTACTATATCATTTTATATATCATGGCTACCGGTTTTATGGAATTTAATAGACACAATGAAATGACTGAGTTAATATGATTACATATTTATTCAAGTATTATAATAAGAACATAAGATCACATCTTGGATATGGATAACAATTAACAACAATGGGACAGGAGATGAGCGAATATCGACTTGACGAGTCGACATCGATATCGATACAAGTATCGATAGTTACACAATATATCGATGATACTATAATCCTGTAACACTCCCCCTCGATTGATAGTTTATCAATTGATAGTTTAACAAACATAGCAAAATTCAAATCATCAAATTAATAAATCAATACTACATGGAACATCAAATCAATATAACAGTAATACATGAAAACATCAAATCAATATAAACTAGCAATCGAAACACCTGAAAGATACTACAAAACCAGATTCACTACAACAATCATAATTACCAGAAAAATACTTCATTTTGCAAAACAATCATGGATTATTCAATACAATTTTTCTGAGCTTCACAAACTTGTCTTTGCACAAAGGTTTGGTCAGAATATCTGCTGCATTATTATTTGAGTCCACGTATTGAACATCAATTACTTCCTTCTCATATAATTCTTTTATGAAATGCATCTTAATATCTATATGTTTAGCACGCTTAGAGTTTTCAAAAGTCTTTATCAAAGAGATAGCACTACAGTTGTCAACCTTAATTACACTTTTTTCTTCATAAGATTTATTGAATTCAGATAACACTCCCTTTAGATTAATCAGCTCTTGTGCTGCAGCAGAGGCTGCACAATACTCAGCCTCCATAGTGGACAAGGCTACACTAGTCTGCTTCTTTGAAAACCATGCAATAGGATTAGTACCATCAAGAGCAAAAAATCCACTAACGCTTTTTCTAGTCATTAAGTCACCTGCCCAATCGGCATCTGAATAGGAAATCAATTTGACATCTCCCTTTTCAAATTTCAAACACATATCTTTAGTAGAATTCAAATATCTAAGTACTCTCTTAGCTGCTTGCCAAGTCTGATTTGTTGGCCTATCTAGCATTCTACTCAACAAACTAACAGCAAATGACAAATCAGGTCTAGACATGACAGAAATATACATTAAACTACATACAAGTCGCCTGTAAGGTACATCAATAACAGGTTCAGAATCATCTATTTTAAATCCTACTTCCATGGGAGTGGCTACACTACGACAATTTTCCATATTAAATTCACTCATCAATTTTTCAATTACTTTGTTTTGTACCAGAAATAGACTATCATTTGTTCTGCTAATACTCATTCCCAAGAAATTTTTAGCCTCACCCAAATTTTTGATCTTGAAATTGTCATACAAAATAGATATCAAATTTTCAACTTTTTCTACTTCACCAGTAATTAATGCATCATCAACAAATAATAATAGATAAACTCCATTAGAAAAATACAAGCAATAATCATGCAGTGATCTTTGAAAACCGTTTTTTAACATTACTTCATTGAACGTATCATTCCAGCACTTTGGTGCACTTTTAAGTCCATATAAAGCACGATTCAATTTCAATATTTTACCTGGATAATCAAGTCCTTTTGGTGTTTTGATATATACCTCTTCCTTAATATTACCATTTAAAAATGCTGTTGGTACATCTACTTGTCTCAAAGTCCAGTCATTTTTCACAGATTGAGATAAAAGAATTCTTAGTGTTGTCATTCTACATACCGGTGCATAGGAGAACTTACTGGATTCCTCTTCTTGTTGTTGGAAGCCTCTTGCTACCAGTCTCGCCTTCTTACTGCCATCTTCTTTAGATCGAAATACCCATTTTGTGTCGACTGCTACTTTTCCTTCAGGTAGTTGAGATGGACTCCAAGTTCCTAGATTTTCGTGTGATTCTAGTTCCTTCTTGATAGCGTCTTTCCAATCGGGAATCTTCATTGCATCTTCATAAGTTGTTGGTTCTTCTGTTTTTTGTTAACATACAAAATGCTGAGTAGAGTTCGTAGTCTTGAAGATAACTTGGTGTTGTGATTTTTCTCTTTGATCTTAATCCAGTGTCTTCTTCTCGTTGCTGTTGTTGGTTGTTTATTTCACTCCTTTCTTCTTCATTGTTATCTTCTTTTACATTTATTTCCTCCTTGTTCTTTTCTTCATTGTCTTGTTGGTCGTTACAATCATTAATTTCAGTTATTTGTTTCAAATCACTCCTTTCTTTGAATTCAAATTTTCTTTCATCAAACTTGACATCTCTAGATCTTATCACTCTATTTTCTTCTGGGATCCATAGGCGATATCCGCCTCCACAATAACCTATCATACAAGCAGATTTTGCTCTTGAATCCAATTTGTTCTGCTTTGGGACTACAGTGTACCAAGCCCTACACCCAAAAATTCTTAGTTTTGAAATGTCTTGTCTGCCATTCCAAAGGAGCGATGGCGTTTCTCCTTTCTCCAATGAAGTAGATGGACATCTGTTTAATTCATAGGCACTGCATCTGATAGCTTCACCCCACAAACATTTTGGGATACCTGAATCAATCAATTTGGTTCTTACTCGATCCAGTAATGTTCTGTTCATTCTCTCTGACTTCCCGTTGCTCTGTGGACTGTAGCTCATGGTATATTCCAACTTTATTCCATTCACTCGAGCAAACTTCTTAAATAAATTTGATGTAAACTCACCACCATTGTCCATTCGAATTTTCTTCACTTGCTTTCCTTGTTGTCGTTCCATTTCCCTTACATATTCAATCAAATTATTTTCTGCCTCATTTTTGATTTCAATAATCTAACTACTACAAAATTTGAAAAATCCTCTAGTATCTCTTGAACGTATTTTTCTCCATCATAGGCCGTTTTATTTACAGGTCCACAAATATCTGAATCTAGCAAATCCCCAATATATTTTGTGGTTTTCACGTTTTTATCGAAAGGCTGTCTTGTTGCTTTGCCTTCCACGCATACTTCACACGGTTCATTGCTTGAAGGAAGTCCTAACTGACGTAAACTGTCGTAATTTAGATGTCCCAAACGACGATGCCAAATATTATCAACACTGGTAGATTTGCTTACAAAACATCGATTTTCAACTGTCTTCACAATGCTTGCACGTAGAACATAAAGTCCTCTCACATATTCACAGAATATTTTAAAATCTTTACCGTTTATACTCATAGATTGCTTATCAAAAATCACTTTGTAGTTCTTTTCTACCATTTTACTTAATGCCAATAGGTTATGTTTGAGTCCTGATACAACTAATGCTTCAATAATTACAGATTTGTTCTGGCATAATAATTTTATTTTACCTTTTTCGTTTGCTTCCATTACCTCACCATTTGCTATGAATATGTTGATTTTCTTGTCCAATTTCTGAATATCAAACATATGTTTTCTTAATTCTCCTCTTATCATGTTGTCACTTGCGCCCGAATCGATAATGAATTCTTCATCACTGGTGAGTTCTTTATTCGCGGAACATGCTGCTACTAAAGAAATATTTTGACTATAGTTGGCTGACGAACCTCTGCCTCTACTGTAACCACGGCCACCGTTGTATCGATTTTGATAAGATAGTCTTGATCCTCTTGCTCCACGATAAGCTGATTTCTTAGGACATTGCACAATAAAATGGTTCTTGTCTCCACATCCAAAACAACCACCTCTCTTTCCACCTGTATTCATAGCTGCTTTAAAGCTCACTTCATGCTCACTCCTAGTCTGCTTGGATTTTAGTTTGATTTCCTCATCTAATAGTCTTGCTTTAACAAAATCGAATTTGACGTCAGGTTGGGTTTCAAGTGCAGTAATTACTGTATCATATTCTTTTCCTAGAGTAAGAAGTAGATGGCATACCTTATCAGATTCATCAATTTTTGAACCTATATCTTCCAGTTCACGTGTAATTGTGTCGAATTTGAGAAAATGATCTTCCAATGAGTCTCTGTTACACTTCAAGTTTATCAATTTTCTCCACAAAGAAAGTTTTCCAAAAGCACTAGATCTGACAAATACTGCTTGGAGAGCTGCTAACATTTCTTTTGAAGTTGTAGCATCTTTAATGATATCGAGATGCTTATCACTCACACCTTGTATGATAATTGCTTTAGCTTTTGAGTCTTTAATTAAAAGGCCTTTCTTTTATCATCCTCTGGGATTTCACTGTCTATTACTTCCACCAGTTGTTCTTTTCTAGAAGAGATCGTATACGAAATTTCCAGTTATTGAAGTTGCTGCCAACAAGCATTGGAACATTTATGCTCACGCCCGACATTTCGATTTCGAAGATATCAACAACTCGCGTTAACAGCAAAAGTTTTTTTTTAATTTTTCACACGCGCACCAAACATTGTTGAACATAAGAACACGGTTTTAGGTTAGATCGATCGCGTCGCGAGCACGTTTCACTAGTTTTTGTACTTCTCATATTTTGACCAGTTTTTCACAGAACTTCGTTTCTGAATGTTCTCTGGGCCCATAACCTTTTATGGAATTTAATAGACACAATGAAATGACTGAGTTAATATGATTACATATTTATTCAAGTATTATAATAAGAACATAAGATCACATCTTGGATATGGATAACAATTAACAACAATGGGACAGGAGATGAGCGAATATCGACTTGACGAGTCGACATCGATATCGATACAAGTATCGATAGTTACACAATATATCGATGATACTATAATCCTGTAACAACCGGTACCTTAATTAATAGACCAATTGACCAATAAATTCAGTTTTACTTTCATGGCACGAATCAAAATCAACTTCATCAAACAATCAGTGATGACAGCTGAAAAAGCATACGGTACAGTCCATTGGCCATTACTTGCTTATTGAATCATCAGTAAGATTGAGAGCAGTGACCCATTGATGTGTCTGGAAGAAATTTCTATTTTTTATTTTCCTTTATTAGTCTGCTTTTGTGAAGTTATTGAAACTGATTGTTAAATTAGCAGATAATGTTTTGGTATTGAACGTTTCATCACGTTGCACGTCAAATTGATGGAAATAGTAGAGGGCCGTCCTCATGAACGTTCCTTTTATATTGAATTTTGTTTTATGAAATGACCTGAGAGTCACTTGGAAAAATAAAATTCATAAACTTTACTTTTGAATTGGGTTTTCAGGGTTACTGAATACCTTGAAAATCTTGGGTTTTTGAACTCACACAGAATAGACAGAAGTGATTGGTAACACATAGTAAAAATTTGTCAAGTTTAATTTAATATTTGTTCACATTTTCAATTTTTATTGTTAATATTCACAATTAATATTCAATCCAACTTGAAAAATTTTGATCAAAAAATGTCCATGAATATTTTGAGTTTCTAAACAGACCCTACAGTGTAAGATCACCTTTTTATGAAATTCTAACAAGTCAAGCAAAGTTTATGAATAGGGATTTTTCTCCACTGACTCTCAATAAGTCATCTTATAGAAGGAACGTTCTATTCAGAGAGAGTATATTATAGCTCAGCCAGAGAGTATTCAATAGGTACTGGAAAATTATTGGAACCAAAATGATATTGTAATTTTCACCAGCATATTTTGCATCAATTCTTGGAATTTCCAAACTTTGCTTTGACTTACACAATTAATTTAACTTTCCAGAGGAAAATGTTACGAGCGTATCCAATAACATATTTGCTTATGTAGCAAGTATACCTCTTCCCTGGATAGGACAGGACGGTTTGAAAGTCTGTGATAAAATCTACAATGAAGATGGTGCCACACTGGCCAACTGTCCATTAACAGCCGGCAAGGAGTACTTGTACAAAAACTCTTTCGATATTCTACGCATATACCCGACAGTAAGTGAAAATATTATTCATTACAAATGCATAACTTGCATAATTTTGCATAATTTATTTTCATTACTTTATATTCAGTTGCTTTACATAGGCAATTCATCTATTTTTTCATAGTAAATTGTACTTTATATCACTGACCACAACTATTGGGAATAAATATATGGTGTTAATTTTCAGGTACTCTTAAATTGTTTTTTTATGTTGTGTAAATGAGGAAATTAATACCTCTATTTATGATGAAGATCATACAGATTGATTATTCGCTTTCCAAATTATTCAGACAGGTTTGAATTATTGTAAGACACCCAAAAATTTCCCTTCTCAAGATAAATTTCAAGATCCAAGATCGAATACAGTTGCCGGAACGGATTTTGACAGAAACGGCCACTCCCGTCTTTCGGAGGAGAAAAATGCCGTCGGTCCCGACTGCCTCAAAACAGTCGTCATCTCTCATCATCACCACTCTCATTACCCACGCACAAGCCTAGAGCTCATGTGGGCATCACATTCGAAAAAAATTATTTTAAATTCTTTGCGTTGATAAAAAGATCAATAGTTCTATTTCAGTTCTATTTTGTAAATTTTCTTCATAAAGTTAACATAATTGTTTTTAGTAGTTAAGAATGAAAAACAATGTTGTCTATTCCACATTAGACTCTATATTGTTTAATTAGACAAAATTGTTTTTCATTCTCACCTGCTATAGAGAAGTTCCACAATATCTCTGATACAAGTGTAAATTTTATAATTGGTTTTGATTAAATTTAACATTAAATTTTGTTTTTCAGATTCCAGTTAAAGTTCACTGGGCGCTCCTGGATCAGAAAAGAAAGGCTTTGACTTGCTTTGAAATGGATGCAAGAATAACTGCTTAAATTTTTTACCTAGACCTTTTCAAGAATAATTGATTATTGTTTCACTTTTGTGCTAACGAGAAGATCATTCTTGGAGACAAGATTGTTTTTAAATCGACAGAATGTTGAAAAATCAACATATTGTTAGTAATTAACATTCGTTATTTATTTTGCTCTCTGAAATTGTTTAACAATAGATAAACAAGGTTCTACGTTTTTTGAGACTGAACAAAATCGCACCCTGTTCAATGCTTGCCGTTTAATAATCACACAAATCCTTATGCTAAGGATGATTTCCTATCAATTTTCTCAGAGAACCGCCAACACTGAACAATGATCACCTGGAGCTTGTTTGATTCAAATATAGAAGTCCTGTAAAACAAGAAAAAGGCGAACACACATTAAACTTTCCATTTTTTTTTTTTCATTGTACGCCTGCTATTCGTGTCTAGTGTGCATCCATCTCTTTCCCTTGTTTCGGGAGCTCTAAACTTTTATGAAACAGACCTCTGATGGTAGAAGATTGGTGAACATAACTTAGTTATTTTTTAAATAAATATTTTATATTTTGAAATCCATGTAATTCAATTGATGTTCAGCTCTATTTCAACATTTATAGATTAGCCAAACCACATATTTCAGTTCTATTTTGTAGATTCTTGCATGAAAATATTTCAATTACAGGATGTATCCAGTATAATTATTATCAAAATAAATAAAATTATAAAAGAGATCTCGTGTTTTGATTCTCAAGGAAACTGCGAAGTTTTTATTCGAAGAATAATTATTGTCAAAATATATTATATAAGTTGAATGAGGTAGTCATTTCAGCAATCTAAAAAATCTCGAGTTTTTGTCGAAAATTGGCTCTTTAAACCTTGAGAAATAGATTTTCTTTAACTTGAAATGATATTGACATGCAGAACAGTCGATTTAAATATATATCATTGTAGCGTGACTGCCATAAAGTAAATTGATATGTTTGTTTCTCTTAGCGAAATTATAAGGAATTATCACATAAATACTTCCAATACCAATACTTCTAATCGCAATTATATTGGTACCTAATATAATTATAGTTATCACGATCCTGGATACGAACCTATCATCTAGCATTGAAACATTCTCTTCAGCCATCACTGCGATATCTATAATTTTATTCAGCAAATAATAATTCTTATGAAGTGAACTGTCAAAGAACCTACAGTGGAATACTTTTATTCAACAATTAATTGAGTTGAATTGTTCTTTTTTCTGAAAATTCTTTTTAACAGTGTTTTTAAAATGTACTGAGAAAAAAAAATCTTTTGAAATAATTGCTTTCGACTCAGTAATGTTTTTTAACCGAGTAATAAATAAACATGCTAAATACATAATAAAACTAGATGAGGCACGACCGACTCTAGCTTTTACGTTGGACGTGGATGAAGTAGAGGTCATTCATTCACATGGATCGCAATCTTTCTTGAAAAGAATGATTCTTTCAATTTTGAAACATTTGCATCGTCAGGAACAACTGAAGAAACAGGTCTCTAGATTGAAAAGTAATAACACCTTGTCCAAATTTACGTTACTTAATTTCACCCACGCCCAAGCCTAGAGCTTATGTTGGCATCATCCCCAGCAAAAAAAAACACTATCAGAGGATAGTCATAGTCAGTGATATAAATGTCAAGCTAATCATGTGGAGATGGAGCAATGCACAAAAAGAGTTTTAGGTGTGATGGTATTGTCACTTTTCAACCTGGAGTTTCTTTCTAAAATTGACCATGTCTTAAATTGTGTTGCAACGTTACGAATTCTGACATCATCATCAGTGGCGTAGCCTAGGGGCCTAGGCCCCCCGAAATTGTCAAACTTTAATTTTAATAGTAAATTATTGTTTCTCCTAATAGAATAATGTTCGGATTTCAACTATCGCAAGACCTTAAAAGTAGTCTAAAACAGTGTTATGTACCTGTCAAATATTAAAATTTCCTGGGGGAGGGCCCCCCTTATGTCTGGGGGTATTCCATACAATGCAATGAGTGAAACAGAAGAGGACTTGTTCAGAATAAATAACAACAAAAAGTTCTATTCAATATCGAATAATTTAATTTGTTATCTAGTTATAAAATTTAAATTAGGCCTATTTACAAGAGTGATCACAACAAAAGTTCTGATAGAATAGTATGTTACATTAATAAAGAACAACGTCAGTCTCAACAAACAACATTATAAAAATTGTTGAGGTAAAATAAGTCAACAGTTCTAAGACAATGGAATGTAAAAATATACTAATCTCAATATTTATAAACTAGCACTGAAGTATACTATACATTATTGGGTTTTGTAAATTTAATATGCCCCTTTAGTGTTTGAAAAATAATCAAACCAGCTCACCAGAATGTTAATAATTAGATAACAGTTTCAATAGAAAAAACCATAAATAGTAAACTTGAGTCTATGAAAAAATCAGAATTGGATATTGTATACAATGCCTACAGCTATTTATTTATGGCGAAATAGATAGAAAACAATACTGCAGTTTACTTCACAAATTTACAGTACATGGATTTTTCACACTTGGACAGAAATTATATTATATTAATTTGTATCATCATGAATATTATAATATAGGATATTTCATCCTATCTTTAAGGCATCTGTCAAGATCGATAGATACCAATAAAGTTAAAATTCAGCTAAAATTTTATTTTATACAATTAGATATTGAGATTCAAGCTACACTCTTGTTGAATTTTCTATATCTTTGATAAACTCTTATTCGTATAAAAAGCAAGTGATCATTTTTCATCCTCCCCATTGAGTACACATTATGACTTGAGTAGACATAATAGGAAACAAAAATAATTTTCAGCTGCTCTCATATTTCAAGATTATAAACTTAAACAAAAAATAATAATTAGTTGAATCAATGCAATTATGGTGTCTCAACACGATTACCAATGAGGTCACCTAACCACTTTTTCCAATTTTGTATTGTATTTATATGTTGTATTATTGTATTGTTTTTGGAAATTGTGTGTAAATGAATGAAATGAATGCAATTTGATAGCTGCTCTTGAAAGAAAGAATTATTGACAAAGACAAGTGTTCACAATAATTAGACAAAAGTAAGCATTCTAATGAAGTCTCATAACATCTTAACAATACAATTTAAAAGCATTTGAATAGTTGCAATATCCCATTTCCTTCTATTATAACAATAGTTAAAAACAAGTAGATTACGCGGCAATGGCAATGCTCACATAAAAGAACCAGTTGTCAAAATAACAAAAATTGAAAGTCAGACGTAATTTCTTTACACAACATACCTGCACGCAATTTCTTTCCTACTAGAGATTCATATACGTTTATAAACGTATCTTACTTTAAATATAAAATTATGTTTTAAACATCAACTTATACCTATAATGAAAAAAATAAATAAATTACTATCCTAGGAATACCTCACAATAAAGGAATGTGCATTGGAAAAATAATAGTCTTAACTTGAAATTCAAGTTTTAGAGGAACTAAATAGTTTAAAGTATAAAACAAGTGAAAAATTATAAGAGAAAATGAAACTTAAAGCTCATATTATTATTATTGAAAAAGTTGACCTCTTGTAATGAGAGAAAAAAATTGAACTATTCAAGATGTACCACCACTTTGTGTAAAGCCAAATAATTGGTTTTTGGAAAACAAGTAAAATAGGATCCTGAAAAACAGGAATTGTAAAAATATCTTTTAAAAACATTCATAATTTGAAGATTTGGGCTTTACTGAAACACAATAAACAATAATAATTATTAAAGCAATTTATGTCATTATACTCTTCAATTAGTACTACCATAGCCTCCTCTAATACAGATACTATGTATCCTCTAATACTATGTATTAGAGGAGGCTATGGTACTACCCTTCAATAATAATGATGATCATTATTATTAATAGATAGATGAAAAACAAATAAAAAATGATTTGGTGATCATGAAAAACTTTTTAAGTAGGAAGGAGAGCTTGATTACTTTTAGTAAGATAAACGCTACAACATGATAATATTATAGTCTCATCCAAGGTAAATAGACTACATGTAAATGTGTATTCTAATCACCCTGGTCTCATCTCCCTCGAAGCATTGAAAAATTACTTTTCAAAGCATGCTAAGCATGTACCAACTTAATTAGACTAAATTTGCTTAACATAAGACTAATATCTTGCAATATAAAATATATGTCTATGTAAACCAGTAAACTTCAGTTGAGATTATGCCTGGAATGTTGCAAGAAAAGTTCACACAATTATGGTGATTTGAAATTATTTCAGAATAAGTAAACAGCCAATTAATGATTAATCAGAGCCAATCTTGTCTTAAGTATCTATCTGTTCTATAGAAACGGTCTTTCTTAGACCTTCCTTAAATTACTTTTGACCTTTTCACTTCAAGAATATTGTTCTAGTCTGCAGATTGATTAAAGCTATATCAACTCAGGTCAGGATATTCAAACAAATTAGGCATAGGTTTACATTTAAGCACACTGATTCTAGGTCTGACCCTACACATCTATGTTAATTAAGTATCCATGTTAACAAATGGAAATTTTAGTTGGAGACGGTTAGAAATTCAAATGGATATTGATCATTAAAATTATCCTAATTTACAATCTAAAAAATGTTGATGTGTAACATTGAATCAGTAAATTCTGCATATGCAGATCGATCATCATAGTTTAAAATGAAGCTGACCCTTATCAACTGGAAAATCACTCAGAACTTTCTTGATTTTCTGCTGCCGGTGACAACTCGACTGGAAGATCAACTTCTTGATCTGACGGCTTGATGCCAGATATTTCCTCTTCATACTTCCGAATGAACTCTGGATCCATAGCTTTGATGTGGCCAAGCACCTGATCTCTTTCCTGTTGTCCCCAATTATCTGCCCATTCCTTGAAGAGTTTCACTCGACATTGGAAGATATTGAGTGGCTTATCTTCTAAACAACCAATACTATCCATACCTGGTAACAACCCGTTGACATATCCTTTTCCACCAAATTTGTCGGCAAGTATAGGCAAAAAGTCACTTCTCTGCATCTCACTCCATTCGTGAAACCACTGAGTAATGTATCGAATTTGTGATTGAATATTAGGAACATAGCCTGTAGTTGATCCCATTTCTAATACTTAAGGTTAGAGATGAAATATTCACAATAAATTTATACTCTGGTACAAAGATAATGATTACAGTATTTAAAAATTAACAAGATGATAATTGAAAGGTTAACCAAGTTGAACTATGTGTATACATTCGGATAACTGTAAACATTGACATAGAAGAAAGGTACATAGAGATGTTCCTTTTCCATTTCAATGACACTTGGAAAGATAATTAACATTGTGATAATTTGACAATGATACAATACTATATCAAACAAAAATTATTTATTGTAGAAATCAGATCTTGAGTTCTAATTTTCACAATAAATTTTCAACATTGCTTCACGATCAAAAACATTGATGGCAAAAGAATTTCGGTGAATTTCCGTCGATGTCAAAAATATCGGATATCTGTCCAAGAACATCGATATTTGCAAAATATCGATATTCAATACCAAACACTATCATCTGATCTGATGCAGACTTGCAGAGTTTTTAGTTTGTTGGTCTGCACTAGAACGAATTGTTTTGATTATACAATAAAAACTTGAGTCATTAATTTGTTTTAATTCAAATCATATAAAGATTAATCGTCTCTCATTCAAAGCTTGTTCATCGAACTTGCTGAAATAGACTTTATAGTGAAATGATTGAAGTAACCTCACAATTTAGGAGAAGGTTATGTTGGTTGCATTTTTCTTGAATGGTGGTTTATTGATATACAGTATCAAGTTACATGAAGATTATTAGTGAGTATAATTTCCAACTTGATTCTAAGAATTAATTTTAAATACCAAAATAAATGTCTTCTTTCTTGAATTTTTTGTCTCTGATAAATAACCATTCGCTGAGATTACTGTATAGGTTTGCAGAGACTAAATTTGTCAGATTATTATCCTACTGTTTACCATTAATTTACTGTATTTTTACTTACCAAACACAATTGGTAAAAGTCGAGTTTACTGGCCCACCTAGCTGAATCAAACCAGTGGCCAGTTTGGGGTGAAATATCATTCCGCTAAACTTATTACTTGGCACAATTTTTTCTCGACTATTTTTGAATGTATCGACTCAATTTTTTCAAATGAAACTAGAAACAAAAATGAGTCACTTACCTTACTTGTAATACTTTTAACTTGATAATTATATTTATGTATTTCCAAGGTAATGGATGTGCCTCCCCCTGGAACATTCGACTATTCTAGGAACTATGACTTGTCAAAAAAGATTGATGGTCGTGATAAGCCGTTTGAAATTGATAGGGTAAGTTCAAACATATATTTTTTTAATGCTCTTCATTTACAGTAGTTGCTTACATTCACAGAATTATATGTTTTTCATAGAGATAGGTAAAAGAATAAGAATAAATTTTATTTCTTCTACAAAATTTCCAGATATAAAAAGATTATGCGAATTCAACTGATACAACAGATGTAACAGACATAGCAAATTCCTTGCTTGACATTCTGGTTTATGTAACGTTCTGGATCCGCGGCAAGAAGTACTGCGCTTCCGGTACTCGATCCCCAGGATAACAGCCACCCAACCGCGGCTACAGACGCATTCTTTCTTTGTCTATTGTTGTCCTGGTCGATGTCTGGAGATAGAATGCAAAACAATACCAATATTATCACACTGAAATTCGCTACGAAAAAACTGTCTTTATTATTTCACCCCCACTATAAGCAATGATGTGTTGGGGATGTGACGTTTGTTTTCAAAATATTAGATTTCACTGTCCCCTTCTGCAGTTGTTATTCAATCTTACAATGTTTTCTTTTTTTAAATAAGATATTAACCAGTTAAATGCAAGTCTTATTTTATTTTCAGCCAAATGATAGACTGATTGGTCCTAATCATCATAGTGACATTTTGCGGCGTACTCTTGATGGTGATCATAAAAAGGTAATTAATCCAATAATCTTTAAACAGTATGATGAGTTACAATATCATATAATGTTCACCATTTAGTCTTAGAAATAGATTACAAATTTATCAGGCTGAAATACTCATTTTGTCCATTTTATTGAATGTTACATCAAAAGAATTTTAGATAGTTATATACAGCTCTTTGTTGTAGTTACTAAATTTCATTATTTCCATTTCTTTATTATTTTTTTAATACAGAATTCTATATTTTCTAGTTTATTTGTAGTGCACCCTTATTTAATAAGAATGCTTGTCCGATTGAAATAGAGAAGTGAAAACTGCGATACATGAACAACACTATGGTGCAAGTACAGTCCGCTATGAACTCCATTTATTTCATTTGAACTTAGAAACAATCTCTTGGCATTTATGAATCAATCTTTCGAAAACAACTCAACCATTCTTCTTCCACAGGATAATTCAAGTAATTCCAAATCAGAATCCCAACCTGGAAGGGTGATGAAGGATGAGTCGACTAACACGATACTATCATTGGGTGGCCACACTAGCACTTTTGGAATGAGTTTGAGAGATGCAGAAGGAAAAATACATCAGGTACCGTATTAATTATTATCAGAACAGCACAACTTGAACTATTTTGAATTTCTTCTAACTGTAGGCCTACATTGTAGAAGACAATTCTACATTTCGTTTTTTTTTTTCTGAGGATGATGCCCACATGAGCTCTAGGCTTGTGCGTGGGTAATGAGAGGGGTGATGATGAGATATGACGACTACTTTTCAGGCAGTCGGGACCGACGGCTTAACGTCTCCTCCGAAAGACGGGAGTGGCCGTATTTGTCATAAAATCCTTCCGTCAACCAGGCTCGAACCCTGGGCCAATGGACTTTATCTGACTGCTGATAACAAACTTATCAGTCTGACGCCTTAGCCGCCTTGGCTACGAACCACTCCAACTACATTGTAGAAGACAATTCTACATTTCGTTTTTATTGATACTAAACTTTACGTGAAGAACATTTGCATAACAAATTTGCATTGAGCAACTAAATAGTTTCAATAACTATCAAATTCTAATACTCTAGCGGCCATTTGCACGAAAATTCAATTGAATTTAAACTACTTGAAATGATGCCATCTAACGAACGGATTTAAAGCAAAGAAAAAACAAATTTACAGTAATTAAATTTAATTGGATTTCCGTGCAACTGGCGGTATGAATTTTTTTATTAATAGTTCTATCAAAACTTCTACCTTTGTTTTATTCTTATAGTCATTAATGTTGCCAATATTCATAACTCATCTACCATACATGAAAAATACAAAGATTTATATATTTGCTCTGTAAATAATTATTTTTTCAGCCTGTTGAATGGAATCAAAAATTTGATGCGGAAGATATAGCTCGTTTCCTAGATGTTAACATGGCAATGAGGGAAGCTGAAATGAAATGTCATCAATCTTTAGTGAGTTTCAGTCAATTAATTTCTCTTTTCTCTCTCAACTTGAAATTTCCCTCTTTTTCATCAATTTTTTTTATTAAACTGCATGACTGAATCCATTATTAAAATGAAAATTCAAGAATATCAATTTAATTATAATTTTAAAAAATAATTTGTTCCATTGATTGTATTCAAAATTCAATTCTCAAACCACTATTGAAAAGATATTTTGTCTGCTTTTTATCTATATTATTGACTACATCTGAAACAATAATGCTCAGTTACTACCTAGATAAAGATTTGCGAAAAGTAGCATGTTTTCACTATGTAATTTTATATCTTTTCTAATTTGCATGTAAGCCTTCCTACCTGATAGCAGTAATAGATGTTTGGATATAATATATATATCCAGTTGTGTAATTGAACTGGAATTTGACTTAATAGGTTCCAGGCGGCCAGAAAGAGGGCGCTACGAGCGGCAACAGCAGCAGTGGCAGCAGCATCCACCCCCTGCCGGGCACATCGGTACACGTCTACAAGGAGAACCTCGCCGAGGTAGCTATCTCAAATATCATGGATACAATAAACGAAATAATAAAAAAATGTCACACCTAACATCAGATTGAGCAAAAGCTCGAGTAGCTACCGCTATTTACAATTCTTTGTGTACATTTTCATTTGATTTCACATTATACTTTTAACAACAGAGACTGTATAATAACAGTGTGGTCATTTGTGTGAAGCACTCCATAATAGTATGAATGTTATGAAAAGGAAATAATTTTTTTCTCGCCGCCATACTTAAGCCAATTTTTTTAATTTCATATAGGATAACACGCAAACTTTAACCCATTCACTCAATTTTCAAACTTAATTCAAGAGAAAGAACTTCGAAAATAACTTTTCTTACATTAAAAATTGTCTCTCTAATCTTGTTATTGTGTTAAAAGCTTAAAATGATGAAAACTAACACTGGCAAAGGCAAATTATAGGTATGAAGTGAATCACTCAACATATCATAACATAATTATGTTATCATAACATAATTTGCGTTCCATTCCTGCAAATATGATGTGAATTGGCAATAGTATGGTCGATTTGTCCAAGCTAACCAATCAAAAGTGTGACATGAAATGGCCACACTGTTATTATACAGTCTCTGTACTTTCAACTAGCAGACTGAGTATTTCGATCTAATACGCATGCGTGTCCAGATGATTAAGCAGCACTTTATGGCAGCAATGTCGAGCATTCCTATTGAATAACGTACCAAACCGGCCACAGGTTTTTAGGCATGAATAGTACATACATTTCACATTATATTTCTCTCACTAGTCTGTAAGAATGAGCCTAATGTAGAGTTTTACATCAAATGCTTTTTATAATGTGTCATATTCCTTGTGTCTCGTTTCATACTTCAATAATCTCGCCAAGGTGCCAATACACTAGACATGAACTGTTTTAACGCGGCAAAATGTGATATTGATGATTCTTTCTTAATCAGATGTCAGTTTAAGGTTATTTTATTGGATAGAATTTCATCGTGTACATACGGTTTCAGGGTATGAAACAGAAATATCATAAACTTAAATCCATAATAAATATGATAAGTCCGAGAGAAATTTCTTCCAACTTGACAGGGGAAAAGAGATTGATGCTCTTTCCTTCACTATTCACTTCCACCACAAAGCCTCCATTATTCGCTATTGCTATATAGCCAGCCATATATACAATACTGTACTTCAATTGAGTACCCCAACTTGTCACCTTGTCCATTCTTAACCTGTCCTTTCAATATTTTTGGCTTTTATCTTACAAGTTTGTTTTGTTATTTGAAATGGTGCATGACATGACCAATTCAGTTGGGAAAGTGACAACGCTATTTCAGTGCTGGGCAGGTCTGTTTCTAACGCTATTCTGACTGACTTCACTTAGGGCCGGTTCATGAGCTCGGGATTTAGCCAAGTCCTAGACTAAAACGGGTGGCCACAGTAGCATCGACAAACGTTAGCCTCGATACTATGTGCTAAGGGCTCTCTATGCTGCTAACCCACTAACCTTTCGAGACAAACGTTTGTCGATGCTACCCGTTTTAGTCTCATGAACCAGCCCTTAGTGTGGTGGAGAGGAAACCTAGCCTCCACAACTTCATGTTGATAGAAATTTCTCTCGGACTTCAGTTACCATATTTATTTTACTGTGTAATATGTTTTCAAAGTATGTTCAACAGACGCTGTTAAGCAATTAGCTGTTTCTTGTGACTGACTAAATGACGTTGTCTTGTGAGGTGATGGAGCGCAACCGTGCACTGATGCAGACGGCTTTCCGACACTCGTACGGCGCGGGTCAGAAGCCTTTCTCGTGCGGCATCTGCCAGAAGCACTTCAGCCAAGGCAGCCATCTGCAGCAGCACATACGCACGCACACGGGCGAACGGCCCTACATCTGCGACCTGTGCGCCGGCACCTTCACGCGCATGAGCGACCTCAAACGACACATGCGCACGCACACGGGCGAACGGCCCTACAAGTGTTCGGCGTGCGGAAATCTGTTCGGCGATGTCAGCCACCTCAAGTCGCACATCCGGACTCACACCGGCGAAAAGCCGTTCGAGTGCAGTGTGTGTGGCAAGCCGTTTGCGCGCCAAAGCAGTTTGAAGCGACACATGCGGACGCATAGCAAGCAGTGACAGCCAGTTGCGAAAAACAGTTTTGCATTGTGAATGTAATATGTAGAGTAGGGCCAAAACTTCTTGAACGGCTTACCACTACTAACCGTAATGAATCGTATGGCACTACTCAGACCTGGAAACTTCCACATCGAAAAGCAACTCATCGCTCGGCGACTCAGCGACGCAGCATGTGTTTTCAAATGACGACGCTCAGACTAGGCGATATCGCCTAGGTGACATCGCCGCGCAACGAAGTTGCTTTTCGATCTGACATGCTGGTCGCCGAGCGATGTGTGGACAGATTCTATGTACAGAAAATTGAGGTTAGGTGATATTCTAACCACATCAAACTGGGAAAGTAGGATTATTTGCTTTAAAAAGTAGTATTTCATCATTTTTTTGTCACTTCAACTTATAAAATATCAAAAATAATTTTTATAAAATTCCCAAAATATTTACGTTTTGAGAATATTGTGATAGTAGTCGAACAGCAACTCAGGCAACTAGAGTAGCGAATGTGAGTATGACAAGCAACTGCTGCATCGCTGAGTAGCCGAGCGATGAGTTGCTTTTCGATGTCAAGTTTCCAGGTGTGAGTAGTGGGTATCAGATCATGAGTGTGCAATGTGCAGTAGAGCTATGTCTTCAGAAGAGTACCCCTTACGTTAGTCCAACCGGTTCTGGCTTTGCGCCTAGAAACTTTGGCCCATCTGTACTGTATGGTTCCTAGTTCGATTAGACATGTCTCTGTTATTCAATTAGACATGTTGTGCTTAGTAGTCTTATGAACACGGATGGAACTAGTTTGTGCCAGTGCGTTGGCTGTTTTTACTCTTAGGGCCGCTTTCCCCAACGTTGCTCAAGTAATAACAGCTGACGCTCAATTTTTTTTCTATACTTTTCCTATTCTCCGAATGAGGCTTGAGCCAGGTGTATTGCTTAAGCAGCGTTGGGAAAGCGGCCCTTAACGACACGACACCGACAAGATGGAACATAATATGAACGTCTACTCTATACAAGCAAATAGACCAATGTACACCAATCTATTTGGATTGATCTGTTTGTATAGAATAGACGATCATTTATATGTTCCATATTGTCGGTGTCGTGTCATTAGGGTGTGAAAACGGTCATTTGCTCGACAAAGCAGTAACAACCTCTTGTCTCTAGCTATTCGTCAAACATTTTTGCCATGTAAATGTATGTATAGTATACAGTATAGTTCCAAGATTCAATAAGCTATACGATAGTTTGATTTTGTAAATGTGTAATAGAAATCCCCTTCAACCGATTTCTATAATCTATCAACCGATAGATTATTTTCCACACCTGTAAATAGTGTAAATACAACAAGTTGTAAGTGTAGATTTATAAAATTGCTATCAAATAAATTGCTGTACTTTATTAGAAAATCCGCTGTCAAACATGAATAGTTTGTATTTTTGAAATGGCTGTGAATGCACTTCTTAGAAGGCTTGAGGGATGTTATTATAGTGCATTTATTTCAAGATGGCCGTGCTTTGATCCATTTATATTACTTCTATTAAACTATCAAAACGTCATCTAAGAACCATGAAATAACAGGCGGCATTGACAGACATCAGTGCAAATCTTGAGGTCAATGCCACCTCGTAAACTTGGGCCCTTATGAGAACTCACCATAATAAGAGAACGTGGATGAATACAAATTATTGTAGAAGTGTTTGTTATTGAAAATCATGTTATGTTCATTTCATGAATTTTCTTTTTAATTCTAATTTATGAAATAAATCAAGAGACTTCACAACTCAGTACTTTGATATTGTCTTTTTTATTAATGCTGAGAGATCTCTCCAGAAATTTAAAATTGTATATAGTCCTCTTCTAATAGTCTAGGATCCAACGTTTAAATGTACCATATTTCATATTTTATACAGTAGGTTCAAAATTCTGGCCATATAGACATATATAGGGTGGCTATTGGACTTCTATCTTTGAAAAAAAAGAGTTTCTTTCGTTTTTGATACTTTCACATGAATTTATTACAATAATGCTATTTTAGAAATGCATAGTGAAGTTCATATGTTTTTGTTTCCGCCTTACTTAAATTTACCCTTTCATGTCTTAACTGTAGCAGTAATTTGGGGTTCTTGGCATCTACTTTCATCCGTGAGTTAATTGTTTATAGTCCTCTTCTAATAGTCTAGGATCCAACGTTTAAATGTACCATATTTCATACAGTAGGATCAAAATTCTGGCCATATAGACATAGAGTGGCTATTGGACTTCTCTCTTTGAAAAGATAAGAGTTTCTTTCGTTTTTGATACTTTCACATGAATTTATTACAATAATGTTATTTTAGAAATTCATAGTGAAGTTCATGTTTTTGTTACCGCCTTACTTAAATTTACCCTTTCATGTCTTAACTGTAGCAGTAATTTGGGGTTCTTGGCATCTACTTTCATCCGTGAGTTAAGCGGCTCATACACTTGAGAGCATTGCACGTCGTGCCATTTTTTATATTGGTATTGGTTTTTTATTTATAATAAAATGTCACGGCGTCCTATACACTGTAGATAGAAATACCATTGTAAAAAAATGACACGACGTGCAATGCTTTCAAGTGTGTGAGTCGCTTTACATTAAACTGAAGAGAATCACATTTTCAATTATTTGCAATAGTTTTTCATCAGTTTTTGTATGTACATTGTTCTAATCAAGGTAGAAATTTTCAGAACAAACCGGAAACATTGTTTTATAATTTATAGTGTTGTGATTGACATGCAATTTCCTCCCAGCCTCACTATAATCGAGGTCACAAAATAAGGCGATTAAGAGATTTTGCAATATTGTTAGATATGGAATCAGTGCAGCGAAGTATGGTCGAAAATTGCTTGCTCCCCAGCACAAAGTGGCAACGTTGAGCTTCCACTGAGCAGTCCTCACCTAGTCCAGGCATTAGCTTCACCTATTAAGTTGGCAAGACTTGACAACAGCGCAGAATCTCTCAGCTGCCTTATTTCGTGACCGCTAAAGCTGCGTTTACACCGGAGTTAATAAAAGTTATTAGAGGCTGTTTTTTGGGTTATCTAACCTTCAGCCTAATGTCATCTGGCAACGCTGGGTTGCTGACTGAAGTCAGATAGCAGTTGCTCCGTGGGCACACGGCCTCTATAACTCTGTAACACGGCCTATATAACACGGCCTCCAAATAACTTTTGTTGAAAAAATTGACAATATCTATTAGTGTTTTATTTCATTTTGTTAAAAACTCAAAGTTATTAACTTCTATGTAAACGCAGCTTAATATAGCTAGTTTCGATTCAAACTCATAACTTTAAAGGGTACTTTCCTGTTATAGGACACGTCTACTCATCTAGAGATATCAATAGTCGATATCGAGCTTCAAAAGTATCGATACTCATCGATATGAAAAAAATATAGGCTATTAAGGCTGTTCGGTCGAAATTTTTTTTTATTTAAATTGGATAATATTTTTAAATATACTTGTTAAGATCATTATAAGAGTGAGAAAAAGTGCCACCTGAAATTTGTAAGTGGTCTAATAAGCGAGCTATGGCGCTTTAAAGTGCTAACTCCGTTAGCTTTCCAGCTCTTGAACGGTTTCAACTATATCAACCGAACTACTCTTAAAAATTCAAAAAAATGTATCTTTCCAAGCTGAAACATTTTATTTCCCATATCGTTCATAAATAAAAAAGTACCATTTTTTGTAAAATCGATAACTTATTTATTTTGGCATTAATCGAGAAAAAAACATGTCAGATCAAAGCCAATGATGTCAAGAATGTATAAAAAAATACTCCAATGGAAAATTCTCAAGCGTTTAGAAACTGGATAGAAAACAGAAAATCACATAAAATCAGCGTGGCGTCCGATGTGAGTGTGTACAGTGCACATACGCGCAGGGCGAGCAAGCGCATACACACACTCTCAATCTCTCCCTACCACACTGCCTTCCTACCAACACAGCAGACTTCTCACTTCTCCTCCACAACGCTCAGAGCCTGAACTCTGTCAGCTCTGATTGTTCTATCTCGCCATTCATCTCAGCTTATAATATTATTGCTTACGTACCGTACTATTGCAAGCGTCATCAATTTTCTGTCTGTTTTCTTCCCAGTTTCAAAACGCTTAAGAATTTTCCATTGGAGTATTTTTTATACATTCTGTACATCATTGGCTTTGTTCAGATATGTTTTTTTCTCGATTAATGTCAAAATAAATAAGTTATCGAATTTACAAAGAATGGTACTTTTCTTATTTATACAATCGTCTATATCTCAAGTTCTAATCGGAATTTCGGAACGAAATGGATATCGATGGATTCCTTATGTCATTCTCTACAAATAATTTTATATTCATTTTAATTGTAACTGCTATAATTTGGAAGTTATCTTTTAACAGATTGAAATAGTATGATATTTGACGATCGCATATATTTTCATTTTCTTCTAAGGACTTTTATGCCAGCGTTTAACAAGAAAATGTCTAAGATATAACTTTTAGTACATTTACAAATCTCCAAATTGATATATTACAATGTATACTTTATGAACACATTAATAGTTTAATGTGTTATTTAATTTATTACAGAGTAGTGTCGATATACTTGTTCACTGAACTCGTATCAATATCAGCTTGAAGTTGTATTATGTATTGCTGAATTTTTCTTCTTGTTCTATAGAAAAGAAGCTGTTACACGATATTGTGTGCAGGATTATATTTTCCAACAATTTATCATAAATAGTCCCTCGAATCAGATTGTAATCAGTTTGCAATTCATTTTACTCAGCTAGTCTATTCATATAATATTTCAGAAGCTCTGTTTTATCTCCTTCTACATTCTCTGCTTGTGCTTGGAATTGTCCTGTGTAAACATTTTGACATCAGTTGTACGGTATATGCGAAGAAGAAAATATAACTGAACCCCTTCTTATTCTATACTTTCCAGTGGCGGATCTAGAAATATGTTCATTAGTTTTTCTTGAACCGAGAATCATTTTTCTATCAATGCATCTCAATCGATTTCTCGCAATGATTTCACTTGATTTTTTGCTATTGCACATGATTTTCACGAGAATTAGCAAGAAATAGCTTATTATGTATTATATTAACATAGATAGATGAACTTTGAAGAGCTATACCTCGCAATCTGTTGGGCCGCCTTTAACAGTAATTCTGGTATGAAATTGGGGCTTATTTAAATTGATTTTAAAATGATATTAGGTGCTGTTATGAAAAAATTATGCTTCAGGGTTAAAATTGTATACATGTAAAAAAATTGAGCCATTTCATTGAGGTTTTTGGCGGGATAGAAGGTTGCCGGGATCGAATAATTGGATTCAATTATTATTATTATTAAGCGTATGGCGTTTTTGGCGGAGAGACCCTTTCGGGTGTTCCACCTTGCCGAATCATCCAGTTTTCCCTAATGGGAGATATGGAAAACATTATAGGTTAAGTTGGATTCAATGTTCCACGATTATACAACATAATAGAAAAGAACTGACTTCGTTACTGATTATGAACGTCAATGAGAACAGATATGTGCCTATTCTCAGTCATCTGTAACAAGAAAACGAGTTATTTGTGATTTTATTTAAAAAAAAATAGGTTATCTTAGTTCTAAATCTGCATTTTACGTGAAAATCGTATATGTTTGTTCAGATATAGCCAAAAATTATTCAACATAATATTCAATGTCATGGGCTTGAATAATGTAACTGCTCTTAAAATCAATGAACTTGCTCTTAATTAATGAACTACTCTTAAAAATTCAAAAAAGGTATCTTTCCAAACTGAAACAACTTTCCCATATCGTTCATAAAAAGTACCATTTTTGTAAATTGATAACTTGTTCATTCTTACATTAATCGAGAAAACATATCAAAACAAAGCTAATGATGTACAGACTGTATTAAAAATACTCCAGTGGAAATCTCTTGAACGCCCTCATACTGGAAAGAAAACCGAAACCACGCAAAACCAGCGTGGAGTGCGGTGAGTGTGTGCAGTATAATGCACTAACAAGTAACAATTTATTGTCCAAGGTGAGATGTAGAAAACTGCTCTTTCACGAATCATGAATATTATTCAAAGAGTTTTGTCTCAAGTTACTGAATTTTATTCTGCTCATGGCTTTTGTGGCGGAGAGATTTTCTGTCGGGTGTTCCGCCGCGCCGAATCATCCCGAGTTCCCCAAAAATAACTTATTATTATGTTAAACATAGGTACATAACTTTGAATTTCTGTCCATCATTCGGGAAAAATCTTTACCAATCGAATCCTGATAAGTTTTCGCAATCTCTGAACAAATATATAGGCTACAATTTTCACGTAACAGGTAGATTAGAACTAAGGATACCTAATTTTTTTTAAAATCAAATCAAGAAATGTCTCGTTTTCATTGTATGTTGAATGCAGGAAATTGAAAAGCGATTTTCCAATTTTATCATAAAAGTTTTAGTTTTATTCAAACTGTAGTTACAATCATAATTATCTACCCTTTGATTCAGAATAGCTTATAGGCTACTTCGTGAAGACACCTCTTTTCCAGTCACTAACATTGAAAATCGCTCTACATTGGGGACAGATTGTAATTTTTATTTCTATTTTATGCAGGAAATAATATTTGAACATTATTCCTATTGAAGTTTTCATAATTCCATATTCCATTATTACAAACTAAGCTGTAATTTATAAGGATTCGTGAATGTTGAGTTTTGAAGAATTATTTTACATACAATCTTTCACTGTTCCATGAGCTGGGAAAAGAACTCTCTGAAGGGTTTGGAGAGTTTACCTGAAATGCTGCACTACTTAAAATACTTAATACTACTTTAAAACTTAAAATTAAAACACTACTTTAAATACTTGAAAAGTAGTGCAAATGAAATGTTGAAATGCTGCACTACTTTTCAAGTATTTAAAGTAGTGTTTTAGTTTTAAGTTTTAAAGTAGTATTCAAGTATTTTAAGAAGTAAAGCATTTCTGGTAAACTCTCCAAACCCTTCAGAGAGTTCTTTCTCAGCTCAAGGAACTGCGAAATATTGTATGTAAAATAGTTTTTGAGAATTTAAGTAATTTTACACAAATACTTTTTCAAGTTTTTTATCTGTGGGCATCACATTAAATCCAATGAATTCTGGCTCATTATCTCAACAACTGGCTAGCCATACCCTAATTTTAGGTTTGTCTTGAAATTTGTTCCAAATATAAAAATTAAAATTTGTTTTTTTATGTAAATATTTACTGTATTTACATAAATATCTATTATTTTTACATAGGAATCAACTTGGAAATCAAAGTATTGTTAATGGGTTTTTACTTCGATATTGTACAAATCTGTGTAAAATAAAAATGTTTTGACTGAACATCGCTTGAATAAATTAATACTTTTTCAATTTATTTCTATTTTATTTTTCCGACTGAATCAATCTCTAACTGTATGTCACGTTGCAGAACCGTTCAATTCAGATTTAAATCTTATAAGTTTATTTGATAATAAAGTATATTTTTAAACTTACTCTATTTGATAAATAAAAAAGGTTGAAATGTACAGTATCAACAAAGTGACAGATGGACATACCTACTTTTAATTATATTTGAATAATTACTGAGAAAAAAGTATAAACTTATTGACTTTTTACATTTAGATAACATGTTAAAATGTTGACGAAACCGTCTTATTCAGATCAGTTATATTATGATTGTAACATACGTTGGAATGCGCAATGCCAATGATCATACTAACGAAAACATGAAGTGTTTTATAACTTTCAAAATATACCTTTGAGAGATATCTTATCACATTCATTTCTAATCAACATAAAATAATATGTACGTGTACGTGAGTAGAGAGTAGGAGCTGATGGTTGATGCTGACTAGACAGGCAGGCCACTGGCATACTCATATTATTGTAAATCGTAGATCGTATTGATAAATACTGTATTTATGTTGTGACACTCGCTGCCGGCTGGCGGCCGCTGCCGGCTGGTTGTGTGCGTGCGAAAGTGAGCTAAGCGAGGGGAAGTAGATAATCTCCCCTCTCCTGACAATTCTTCAACTCCGCTTAGAAAATGCGATTCAAGCTACTCCTAGCGCATCTCGTGGCAGCTGGCGGAACTAACCACGAAGGAGACGATAACTTCGTAGTGACCGACCAACGTTAACATAATATTATAACCTATAGGTTAAAATAACCTTATTGGTTATTATAGGTTATCGATATCGACTATCGATATCTCTAGATGAGTAGACGTGTCCTATAACAGGAAAGTACCCTTTAAAGTCTCATCCACATCATTCTGCTGACACGTAACGTGACAAGTATTTTTAATGTAATTTGTATGCGCTTCTCCACATCTTCGCACGTTATGAGCAAAGACCGTAGTTATTGGGTCCGAAGATACTTATTAAAGACCGAAGATATTGGGTCATTTGTCGGTTGATGAGAAATAATAAAAATACAAGACAGTGTTTACGCGCATCTCAGCCTATTCAAAGCTCTGAGCCTGGTGATTGTGTAATGGAGATGGAAAACAAGAGATAGATTTTTATACATATATTACGTGTTGAATTGAGCAGTTTCTTTGTTTTATTAGTAAATCCTGAATGTTTTTCAGGTAATTGAAACTTCTCATATTTATTCGTGATATGTTTATCTCTGATTATCACTTACTCAGATTCTCACTTCCACTAATTCTTGCAATGGAAAAATTAGAGATTCACCTTGGAGGGGAGCGCACTTACGGTACAAATTTCATTGTTTGTACAGCCGATTAAGCGCTCAACTACAATGTAAATCCCATAGGTTACTATTATTCCCAGACAGGAATGAGTGTAAATAATTTAAGTCTATAATGAGGAATATAAATATATATGTATTTATTATTCTTATAGTAATAGCAAGAGAAATCAATAGACCTTAATGTTTTCAAGTTAGGTTAGGTAGGCGGAAAATGAGAAAGCTGTCATTCTTTTAGTTATTGGTAAACATTTTATTACTGGACTTTTTTTACAATTAACAACGGAAAATTAAGGCTCTAAAATGCGTTGAGAGGCTAGTTATGCAATAGAACTCGCATTTTACAACTATTCAAGATTTAGTGAATTGAGTCGACATTAACACATGCTAGTTCTGGTTTGTCATAGCCTAGAGCTTCAGGTGTATCAATACCAAGTTCGTCCAGAGTTGGCTGGATTTCTTGAAGAATGTAAGGGTAGATTTCTTGAACCTTGTTACCACATTTGAATTTGACTGTTTCAAGGATCCTAACAGCCAATGGGTAGTCATTCACGCGACGGCAAGCTTTCATGGCTGCTATCAAGATTTTGGGTTCGGGAACAAGATCCATTCCAGCAAGATCATTCATTCCTTGTCTGATTTCCCATCCATCAATATCGGGTCTATTGAAATAAGCTTCGTACCTATTGTCGAATTCTTCATCACTTTCTGTAGAATGAGACGACATCAGACGTCCTGGAACTGCGACGGTCCTTGGTGCATTCGATGCGATTAAACTTCTTGAAGAAGATCGTAGTGCAGTTGCTACAATTCGAAACATTTTGGGTTATTTGTCTAAATTATCACAAATTATTATTCACAGCAAAAAATTGGGCAAGAAAACCCAACTAGCAGAAGGAAAGGTCAACTTGATGCTGAAGACAGTTGTACCAAATGTGAAAAACTGAAAACACACTTGAAACGAGATTGTGAAAGTTTCAAAACTGGACAAACATAATTATTATAATTCTACAGGCAATAATAATCATTTATAACAATAAAAGAATTTGAAATTTGTTTTTCAATTGGAATGTCTGTGAATAATCCAGTATCTGTTTTCTCAGCTTTAAATTTACATCTGTCAATTTAGTAAGAAAAAGATTCATGGGGCATTGGAGCAGAACTCTGTTTTTACGTACGTAACCTATAAAGATCGCCATTCGACATGCTTCTTCAATGAAAATGTCAAGATTTTCTCTCAATCTGGATTTATAAGTATTCTATTCTATATTACTATAAGTTATAATACTTTTCACTATAAATAATAAATAATGTTTCCTGTTTAATATTATCAAATATTTATAATGTGTTCCGTGGGTGATGATGGTCTTACGCTGATGGAATGCGAAGAATCGCCTGTTTTGTAAGTACTAGTACAGTATTTTTAAATATGGATTTGCATGACCACTATGTTTATTAAGATATGACATCAACCTTGAGGCTTCCTTTATATCTTCTCACAATTTCCTGCGATTTATCTCTTTTGAAATAACAAATAAACTTGGGCCCATCATGAGCAGCAATTTTTCGTCTAGTCCAATGCAACATTAGTTGAAAGTTTGAAAGTCAATATCAAGTTAAAAACTAGAAGATTTTATGATGCCATATAAGTTTTAATATAGGTACTAAACTATTATACAAGCTTAACCTTCATCCGCTCGCGCCGGTGGCAGACTGGCCGCCTTTTCAGGAATTTTCTGTCATGTAATGGCGATTAGTGTTTTGGGAGTCCCATGTAGGCTAACTTATTCTTCCCTCACCTTTCCAGCCGTTGCCAAGTCAAGTTCAGTTGGTGACTTGCTTGAGCATCGGACTGAATTATAACGAGTGAAGTATGGTGAGCGGCCAATCTACCGCCCGCAAGAGCGATTTTGTGGAGATTTCCACTGATAATTTTTCTGAACAATGCCATTGCCTATGAAGACATGGAAGTGGATCAGGTAGATTATGAATAGACTGTAATTTTTATCATCTAGACTAATAAATATATTGAAATTTGTTTGAAGTAACTAAAGTTTTTTATTTCAATCAATTTCTGACAAATTGCCGCCGTGCGAGAGGTGGTGTGACTACACAAGACGCGAGTGGTTGAAGGTTAAAATAAAATTTGGCACGTTTGTTTCAAAAGTGTCATTTTTTCAAATCAATTCTTACTCATTGATATGAAATTTATTTTGTTCATATTTTTCAGATCCGGTAATACTTGTAAAAAATGCCAACAAGAAAATACAGCTGAAGTAGTTCTTCGAAAGAAAGATATGTATTGCAAGTAAGTTTCTGACACTTGTTACTTACTTACTTTTTTCAATCAAAGCTAATGATATTGCATTTCTAGCTAATAGATTTTAATTTTAGTTTATCATGTGCTAGACGAAATTGCAATGAATTTGTAAAATTAATGAATTGTCGTAATGGAAACTGTCAACCTCCATTATTATCATTCAATTCAGTCAGAATAAAATTATGTCTAATGAATTGAATCATTTGCTCAGTTCGTGAATGTGTTTGGGTGTCTCACATCATAGCCAAAAACAAAATAAAATTGGATTATTCCAAGTTTTCCCAATTGTTTGATATTTCAGATACCTTTCGGACCACAATAACTCAACTGACCAATTTTAAACGTTTTTCTTTCTAGGAACTGCTTTCTTGTTAATGCTACACATAAATTCAGAGCGGCTCTTGGCAAATCAAAAATAATCAGACAAGGAGACAAAGTATTAGTTGCCTTTTCAGGCAATCCTAGTTCAGTAGCTATGGTACATCTCATCAACTGTGGCCTTTCTATGGACACCCATAAGAAGCTTATTTTTGATCCATTCATTGTGTATGTTGATGGTGAGTATATATTCTCAGTCACTTCTTTTCAACTAATTCGTATATAAAATGTGCGTAAGACTATGGATGAATAGAATATAAACATACTGAAATATAATATTAACTATATAGAATATTGTAATAATAAATAAATATAATGGGTAAATAGGATATATCTTACGTATGGATAATAATATGGATGAATAGAATATTGAAATGTAATATTATTTTATGTAGCCCAATAATTATTAACAACATAGAAAATATATGTTATATTCATAGAATATTTTTATAATATAATATAAAATTAATATAGGATGGCTAACAAATAGAATCTTATGATCTATTACTTTGTAACTGCCCTCGTATTCCATTCTTATGAATCAAATTATATTTTCTCCATCAATTTCTCATATTCTCTACTTTAATAAAATCTAATCTATGGTCACTAAAGTCTGTGGTGGATTAGCTGTTTTTCCTGTTTATTATCAAATCTCTCATATCGTTTGCGTTTCAAATCACATTTCCACATTTTTATTTTCATGAGATAGTCTATGTTTCGAATTTGACACCCCTTCAATCTATGTGGTTTGTATGCCATTGTATCATAGCATTTAATAGTTGATCCTCTAATAAAGTTTGCAAATATATAATATTTCTAATTGAATCTAATTAAACATTTTCGTTATAATCTTGTTTTGACGTTAACTTTTTATTTATAGACAAATATATTCTTTTCAGAAGGCGCCAGTCATGGACTATCATCAGAAAAACGCCAATCAATGTTGATGGATATTCACAATCTATTGAAAGACTATAATATTCCTGCGTACTCAACATCTGTAGATATGCTGTTCAATAACGCCAATAATGAGAGAATTAGTATTTTTCCTATCAGTAACAGTATGGTGGAAAAATGTGGTGTTTTGGAAAAGATTTTGGCGGAATTCAAATGTCCTACAGCAAGACAAGACTTCCTGAAAAGAATGAGGTATCATTTGATGATATATATTTCTTAGGTTATGTTGATTTTATTCAGAAAATATTATGTTCTATAAGTTTTATACCATATTCTTCTTTGTAGTATTGATTTTGTTTAATGTGCTAATTGTTGTGAATTATTCCGCTATAAATTAATTAATTATGGTAATCTAATAATAATCACTTTTTTACGTAAGGTAATAAGCATCATTCCATGTGGAAACTTGTGAAGCACACAGTTGTTACATCAAATTGACAATTGAAGTTCCTTTTATCAAAAGTGTATACTGGAATTGCATGAATCTGAAGTACGCTGCTACCCATAGTCAAGAAAGTTTTCTTGGAAGTATGCCAACAGGCAATTCTGTCCAAGTTTAGAATTGATACGGTATTAATATTTATTTTTATTTTTTTTTCATTCATATTATTTTCCAGGTAAAATATACTGAAACTTGTGTTGTTTTTCAATTAGATACAAGGCACTCCGTGAAGCAGCTGCATTACTTGGTTGTAGCAAAATTTTGACAGCGGAAACTCTTGTTGATACTGCATCTAATATTTTGTCCAACATCTCCCTGGGTCGAGGTGCTCAACTTCCATACGATATTGTAAGTCTATATTTTTATTACGTACTATCAATATTTATCACAAAAATAACGACAAGCAGTCTATTTTTACTAGTGAATACACTTTTTCTTGCTCAATTGACTGGAGCGCTTTTGAGTTGCTTGAACTTAACGCTTTCGAGTTGCTTGTGAAGTCATTCACTACACTTCAATTTTTTATTCATATCACAGGATTATTTACAATAATCTTATAACTAAAGTTAGTCTTTTTTTAACTCTAGTTTTTATCTATGTTAGCACAACAAATTAAGCTACAGTTATGCATCTGTCACTCTTTGTAATGTATGAATTTTTTCTGTTTGCTATTTAGTATGTGATGATGTAAACAATAAATTTGAATTTGTTTACTCTAAAAATATGCGAATCATTAAAATTGTTTTTAGAAACTCATTGAGCTAGATGAGAAATTGACTTATTTCATGAATTGTTAATCCATAACAATTCTTAAAATTACTTGATAGTGCTTTCAACCAATGATTAACCTAATGTCGAATGCATTGCTTACTACTATTCAAATCTCAATGACTGAAGAAAACTTGTATTAAAGAAAATTAATGTTGAATTCTCATATAAATTTCAAATTAAAGTTTGCTTTTAAAATTTAAAATTCTTGAGATTAGTGGGATTACTGTGATAGTAAATGATCGGTATTTATAGTCCTAGATTTGGCCTTTTTTTCCAATTGGAAAAGGGACAGTTTTAAGCATAAGCCTGTTCATTAAGTACATCTCATTTGCATGTACATCTCTGAATAAAAAATAAATATTCAATAATGTAGAATCAGATTCCAGACTTTCTAGTGACGGTTATTTTTCAATTATACTATGTATGTAGATTACATCTACAAAACACAGTCTTTCCATGGGGTTATTTAATCAAATTGTATCCCAATATTTTGTTTTTCAGGGATTCTGTGACAGTCGCCTTGAAGGTTTCAAAGTTCTACGCCCGATGCAGGAATATGGAAGTGACGAAATCGAATATTATAACCAGTTCTATGGATTGAACTCTATCAAGGAGTATAATTCTGAAATAAATGTAAGGTTCTCTCACATCTCCATTGAATTTTCAAGTGATAGTAATTAATAAAAGCACACAAATACTATCATTTTATTCGTCGAATTTATATGGAAAATCAATTAACAGTATTACTAATTACCAATCTCAATATACTACTTCCTTTGAATAAAGAGTGGCGAGTAACTGAATAGAAATGTTGATGTATCTAATAAGGTGACCCACAAATCACAGTCTACTGTATTAGTTCTTGTGTGGTATATGAGGTCCCATGTACACATGAGTCTGATTATTCAGTTAGATTTGTATGAGCAATATGATAACTACCTTCAATTTCAAATCAGTTTCGAGCCATTGAAAATTATTGTATGAATCTTGCTCCGCCTAAGTTTTCGCTCAATTGTAAATTGAAGATTTTCTTACGCAAAACATTTATAAAATTGTATATTATTAGTTGAAAATTTTATATTCTGTTCTCAATTGTACTGTAATTGTGTCTTATTATTCAGTAACAGAGTATCTAATGCTTTTTTTCAGACAAAACCAACCAACAGCATACAAATCTTGACAAAGAAGTTTGTAACCGATTTACAAGAGAACTTCCCTTCAACTGTTTCTACCGTGTATAGAACGGGCGCAAAGTTATCAATCGCAAATGAAGATAATGATCTCAATGAAAAATGCTCACTGTGCCAGGTAATTACGATTCAATTTCTGAATAATTTTTATTCCTTTTCAGTGTGACAAAATAATTACTATCCATACGACTGCGAAGATATTGGTAGCAATGATAATATTTGAAAGAGTTGGATCACATTTTTCTGAATATAAAAGTATACCATATTATTTAAAAGGAAATTTGAATAATGTGAGAAATACTCTCATCCATCAAATTTTCTTATAAAGTAATTACCAAGTGCCCCCAAACATAAATGTAGTGGATTCAAAAACGTCGAAGAGGACTGATATCCCAAATAATCAACATTTTAAAATGCTACCTTACCATTCCAAAAATTTTGTAATGCTGTATTAAAACAGTGTAATTGACTGCAATAATTCATGCAGTTTAATCTGAACTTCCATCAAATTAGTTGCACTTACAGTTGGTAGCAGTATAATGTTACACGTATGCTTGCAACTCTGATTTATCCCTTTCAGACTCATTTATTTTACAATAAATATATAGAATTTAAAATTGTTTTGCTAATTTTCCAAGGCGTATTATACAGTATTAGTATTTTTTTATATTTACAAAACAATATTTTTCTATAAAAATTATTTACAATCACATCTGAGTTGAAAGAAAAATTGAGGAAATCAATTCATTATTGTATTTTTCAGGGTCCACTTGATACTAGCGTTATTGAGTCATCATCTCTTCAAGCTACTCAATTTTCGAGTTATGTTTCTACTAGTGGGCCTTCGGGAATCAATTCGAACGGTGAGTTGACATCAATGCTATTTTTATGGATAATTGTTTTTTCTTTGGTGAGGTGATTCCCACATAATCTCTTAGCTTGTGCGTGGGTAATGGGAAGGATAATGATGAGAGCAAATACTCTAGAAGTAAGGTTTTTTAAGCAATACAGTTTCTAATTATGTAGCCTTTTTACTTCATTCACCCCATTACCTTAGGTAAGGAATGTATTGCTTTCTAAAAATTCAAGGTATTCCGATTTCATTATAGAGTCAATATTGAAATTGATTTTATCAGTTTATACGTGCAGTCAGCGGCAGTTGTGCGGTCGCCATGCCACTCCGGCTGTGCTTATCGAAATTCCGCAACTTGCAGTCGAGTTGCGGTCACTACTATTGTCGTTCGGCAATATCCAGGCTTATTGAAATGAAGTGTCTTGACTCCATCAATCACCAACCATCATCAAAACATTTGACAAGCTTCAAACTGAGGAAAAGCGTGAGTGGATTTTAGAAATTTTTTATCTACTACCGTGTTATAACACAACCATTACAGTTTCATAATTGAAATAATAACAGTTGCTTTTTCGAGATGGAATTTGTAACTTCGTTGGATTGTTTTCAGTGACTCCTTCAGCCGACACCGACACAAAAATTAATCTGGGATCGAATGAGGAATCATGTGATATGAAGAAATGCAAATGTAAATCCGACAATACACTCACAAAAGTGGAAATGATTGATAGTTTGTGCTATGGATGTCGCCTTATATTGAAAGAAATTGTAAGTATGATTAATCCATGTGGCAGCTAGTACAGCTTGAATAGAAAAAACAATAACATAATGATATATTTTATTATCATTTAAAAAATATATGAATAAATCTCTCAAAAATGTTAAATTAATGACATATCATGTAGAACAAAATGTTATCTGTGATATTATTTGAAATTTTCTCATCTATAGCTCTACCGGAGAAGATTAACTTGAGCTCCGGCAGTGAGCTCAAATAACTATAAATGAGTAGTAAAAAATTAAGCTAAGAAAAGAATTAGTAAATAGAATGCATTCAGACTAATTATTATACTTGTCTGACACCATTATTTGGCCAACCAGATGTGATGTGATCTATCTATCTATCTTATCTCTGTTAGATTGTGACAATGTGCAGTAATAAATTTATTGTAATAATTGAATATTCCTGTTGAGGATTTTAAATGAACCGTATCAATTTTTGTTTATCAGGGCTCAGCAGATCATCTGCCAAGGTTCGTCAAAGAGCTGGCTGGAAGTAGCAATAAGCTAAAACAAATGAGAGCGGAAATTGAAGATTTTTTGTTATGAAAGGAAGTATTCCCATTTGTTAATAGGAAACATAAAATACTCACTCATTTTCCCGGTTTTTACTTATTCATATCAAGCAAAGTAACCTCTCCACATTTCCTACTTTCCTCTGTACATTAATTTGAACTTTGTGGACTCGCCTACCGTTTTACCATGAAACATGGTATAGCAGTATTATTAATAGTGATGACAAATATCATCGATGTTTTTAAGAGCAATTTTTATTAACATTGATGTTCTCTTTATTGGACATAAACTAATTTTTTTAAAACTTCAAGACTTATTTTTTATTTTTTGAAAAACTTCTTATAGTCCAAGGGCAAATGTACCACAAAAGGCCTTCCGTGTGAAAATCTTTTATAGAGCTCTGGAATCTATGCAGATATTATTATTTAGGACTAGTACAGAGTGCGGCAATGTAACCTCTCTATTTTCAAATTATAATAAAAAACAATTTTTTTTTGCAAAAACCACATTTATTCATTTTAATTTATTCTATAAAATGGGAAGTTTTTTCTTCTTTGTTTTAAAAAGGATATCAGATAAGTGTTGGCTGTGGTTATCGATACAATTTTGCAAGCAAATTCTAAAACTGGCATGGACTCTCTCGAGCATGGCTTGAGGTATGCGCTAAATTTCTTCTATGGGTTTACCTAAAGGCCGAGGTGTTTAAACATCGCCCCCAGAATCTGCAAGATCTGAAGCGAGAAATATGCGAGGATGTTCAGCGCATACCTCAAGCCATGCTCGAGAGAGTCCATGCTAGTTAAAGAATTCGCTTGCAAAATGTATCGATAACCACGGCCACCACTTATCTGATATCCTTTTTAAAACAGATAAAAAACTTCATATTTTATAGAATAAATTTAAATGAATAAATGTGGTTTTTGAAAAAAATTGTCTTTATTATCATTTGAAAACAGGGATGTTATGGTGCCGCACTCTGTATAATGCTACACGAAGACTTGACTAGCGCTCCCTAGTAATAGCGGCGAAATTTGGTACTCCAATCAGTTGGAGCCGTCGGCCTAGAATGTCAAGTGACGTGAGTTGTCAGGTTGTCAATTAGGTTATGTTTACGTCTTTTTGAAAGTTATTCTGTGTGAAATGAAATTTTATACTTATACTGAAGATGGTTTCAGAGTGTTCGAATAGATTAACTTGAGTTAATTGTCTCAATTATAAAATGGATGAACCAAATACGAGTCATATCTTGTATGACTTGCTCACTTATTCTGAATGGGTTCAAGACCCCGATGTAAGTACAACTTTTGTTACCTTATCATTCAACATACAGTTACTTTTAAAATTTTATCTACTGCGTCGATTTTTCAAGACAAATTCATGACAGTAAAATAACTGTGTGAATCTGGATTCTGGAGCACTATGTTGCAGAATTTATTTGTTGTTGAACCGCAAACTCACGTAGGCCTACGCTATAATTAATCGGGTCTTTAATTCAGTTGCAGGCAAAGATTATCTACTTGAAAACTTGTGGCTTCTATCCATTAGGGCCTGGCCACACTACTACTAGGCTTGGATTCGCTTTGCTTACTCGCATAGTATGTATCTATATACCATACGATATATAGATATACTAGGCGAGTAAGCGAAGCCAAGCCTAGTAGTAGTGTGGCCAGGCCCTTATGGCGCGGTTTCACGATACCAGTAGACGTGTAGGTTACTGGCATGCAGGATGGTCATATGATCTTCCACTCTATATACTGACTGGAAGATCATATGACCAACCTGCCTGCCAGTAACCTACACGTCTACTGGCATCGTGGAACCACGCCATTATGACTGCAAATTAATATTTCAATTTCATATCAGATTACCAAGCACCTTACACTTCCGTAGTCTTTCTTGTCGAGAATAGGCTACTAGTACAGACCTCTAAGCTCTTAATATGTTAGAATTAATATGTTAAGCTCTAGCAATAATATTATTCTTGCAACTAAGTTAATACAAAGAACCCAATTTCTTGTTTTCTGATGGCATTACGAGACTACTGAAAAAAATAGTTGTTATAGTAGAATAATGTAGACTCATTCCTTGTTGTTAACACTATACTCTTCAATCAATAACACTGTATTGAAATTTTTTTTGCAATATGTTCTTATTGGGCATTTACTCAATTGCGAATATTCTTCATTGTTTCAGAGAATACCTGATAAGCAAGTTCAGCAAATTTCTTCTTCGCAAGGTGCTTTTGGACTTTTCAGGAAAAGTGTCTCTCTCATAGACGAAATAAACAGGTAAAGTGTGTACCGGTACAGAGATAAAACTACACTTTTAAATTTTATGTTTTTAAGATAAGTCTTCAGTTAACATCAGTTTGTTCAACATTTTAGTACAACAAGCAATAAGATCATAATACTGAAAATTATTTTTAAAAATTAAGAGAAAGCCTAAGTAAACTAATAGTTTTTTTTTTATTTTGCAGGGTATCAAACTGGCAGCTATCGTGCAAATTTGCTGCAGGAGAATTGGGAAAAGTAGTTGCCATTTTGCTGGACACAACTCTTGAAATAAGAACATCTCGAGATGAATATACTACAGTTGTTGGAAAAGCAACAGGTAAACCTTCATTTTTTTCTTACTACTGTAGTATCTTTCAAGATCATTCATTTGTTAACATTTCTTTTATGATGATATTTTCGATTGCTCATTTTTCACAGTTGCCAAAGATCCGATGCCTCAATGGAGAAGAATGGCGTGGAGTCCAGACTCTACTACTTTGGCAGTGAGCTTCAGCAATGGATCAATCCATTTCTATGATTTGTTGGGCAGCAATCTATTCAACATACCACCTGTAAGTTCTACTTCCATTTTAAATTTCCTTATATTGTGTTTTTGATGAAATAAATGAATAGAATATTTCCAACAGTCACTGGTTATGAGAGTTTAAAAGTTTCAACTTAATAAATGTTTACCTACATACTTTCATTAGCATTGTCATGAGAATTAGGAAATGATTCGTCTGAATTTCTTCATTTTTTACTGATACATTCTCAAGGTTTTATATTTTTTATCAATGTACTTATACATACCAAATAAGTCAATCTCACCTCTAACGAATTTAGCCAGCCTTTAGTTGATGATGTAGCTCAACGGCACTCTTGAGGAATGTTTTTCTCTTGGTATTCGTTGAAATAATACTATAACAATTATTATCATTTGAATTAATTCTTTCAATTTACTTCTTTTTGAACAGATGATTAATGGCGATGATTCCAAGTCTCAATCGCTTGAAAGTGCATTGGCGTTCATGATGTTCATTCCTTCAAGAACAAAAACAAAATGGTAATTCATCTTTAATACATTTTAATGCTGTATTATCTTCACCGTCCTGTACTGTTGGAATAAATGCACCTGCACTGTGGTGGGAATAAATTAGCGTATTGTAATATAGTTGGAAAAAGAGTAAATGGTATAGAAGTTCAAAAGAGTTTTATGGTTGTAGTACTATTCTTTACAGTTGGAAAATACAGCATTTAAACGTTATGTTTCAAATGCTACTTAGATGTGTTTCAATTCTAAGCTAAATATATTTCTATTTCATGAACGTAAACTTATAGATGTCATTTGTTTGTCAAAAAATTTTTTATTTTTATGATGAATGTATTTTCAATTTCTGATTCAGTTACAGAGATTTTGTTATTTTAACATAATAAAACATTAAAATATTGTCAAGTTTCTCATTTGTTTGAATGATTTATTTGGAAGTAATAATGATAGTTAACAATATTCCAGTGCTTCATAATGTATCTGTTATTTTAAAATATTCACCCAATGTTATTTTCCACTTTGAAATTTTACAACTATAATGATGTAGGACTATCAAAAAAGTTTCGTTTGCTATTATAGCATAACATGAAATTTCACTTCTGTATTCATTTGTGATTGTCTGATTCTACTGTTTTTTTTTTGAATTGAGATAAATGAATTTAAACTTCTTAAGTGAACATTGAACATGATTTTTTGTCAGAAAATTAACGTTAGTACATCAATCAGCTGTTTTCTGACAATTTAAAAGAATCCTGCTTCAAACATCTTTCTATTAATGTTGTAGAACTGCATGGTAAAAGAAACAGCGGTCCAGTGCTGTAAGTTGGTAATAAAGTAGTGAAATCGAAATAGTGTTTTCTTAAATCACAGATAATGTAAATCTTATACCTTATCTGTGCTTGAATCTTGTATATTCACCTCAATCGGTCTTTATCTGAGTTAGTGTTAATCATAACTTTGCAAACATATAGTAAACAAGAAAAATAATCTAAAATCAATAGTTTAATGTGTTAAATTCGTCTTCCAGGTCGAATGAGTTGCTAGTAATAAACTATGCCGGTAATCTTCGAAGCTACTTTGTGTCTCCCACCGACAGCTTTCTGGAAAATCATTCGTTCTCACTTTCGAAAGATGGCATTTCGGCAGCCGCTTGGCATCCAGCACACAATCTTCTATTTGTTGCTTCACTCCCAGATCAAGCGTTGTCCACTTCAAAGGTATTTAAATACTTTGTTCTAGCATTTACAAAAACATTGCTGTGTTTTTTGCTGCTCTTGGAACTGATAAAAATCACCTTATTTTGACAATAAATCATTTCTATTTCAGTCAAAATTTGTAGTAGAAACACAAGATGTTGACAGTATTTTATATAAAAGTTGAAAAATAATAATTCGAATTATTATAAAAGTTACAAGATGTCGAAAAATTTAGTGTAACTTATAGGCTATCTTGTTGAAGTGTTTTTGAATTCATTCTGTTATGCATGTCCGATTATTCTATTACAGGAGAAGAATGGTCTCTGTTACGGCGTGACAGTTTGGCGTTTACTGAGTGATTATCCGCATTATAAGCTTACAGTTCCAACTGAAAAAGAGCTGGAAAAGGCCAAGTCCAGTTTGGGCTTATGGAATAAGATCTCATCGATGCGTTCATCCCCGCAAATGGTGAATATTGCTTCATTTTATTTTTATTTTTAAACGTTAATATTTCTTATGATTCCATATTATATTTCGACTTGGTATTCGAAAAAATGTTATGCTTACTACAAACTTTTTTCTATTAGATTTAAAAAACATCTCTCAAATTTCAGCACTATTACTAATTTCAAACTACTTACTTACTCTTACTTTTAGATTACTTATTCTTACTATCACTTGTTCTAGTACTACTTACAATTAATTACTTATATTATTACTAAATAAGGGATTAAGGGAGGATGCTTATTTATTTATCCATTCAGTAATGTTACTAATATACAAATGATACTTTATAGAAGGCCCAACAGGCTTAGCCTAAGCGCACAGCTGTTTCTTTTCCAATTTAAAAACTGTCCAAATCTAGGTTTTGTAGTATATTTCACAGTCATGTATCTACACTATCACAGTACTCATATTTATCCCATTGTCTTCCATTTATTAAAAGCTTACACCATTGAATAACATTTTATTATTCAGAAATCAAACAAGTAGAGTTATCTTTCATATTATTCACAACTCAAATGTAAAATAATTCTGTATTTTGGAAAAACAATATTACAAGTACTATAACTTGTAAGTACTTTAAGGGCCGGTTCATGAGCTCGGGATTTAGCCAAGTCCTAGACTAAAACTGGTGGCCACCGTAGCATCGACAAACGTTAGCCACGACACTATGTACTAAGGGCTCTCTATGCTGCTAACCCACTAACCTGTCGAGACAAACGTTTGTCGATGCTACGGTAGCCACCCGTTTTAGTCTAGGACTTGGCTAAATCCCGAGCTCATGAACCGGCCCTAAGTATTATATCTTGATTTTGAACGTCACGAATTATTTTATTCTTCAATAGACTTTATTCAATAGAGAAGTATTAATTGTGTATGATCTGACAAATATAGAATGTAAGGATTTTCTGTACGTTTGCTTGGAGGTCTATTTTCTTATGATTGAAGTTATATAGAAGAACCAAACTAACAGGTTAGTGTAGAAAGGGTAAACAACGGTGCGTCAGTAGAAGAACCAAACTAGCTTGTAAAAGAAACCCGCATATTTTTCAATAATATACAATATGTCAGTATCAGATAGAGATGAGCTGGATTATTCAATGTCCTTCTTCCAATTACGGTATTTTAAATGACATTTATTTTTCCAGTCGATTGTTTTTCGCATGCAGATCTCTCTGCAGGGCAAGTACTTGGCTTGTCTACACACATGTGGCTCGGTTTCTGTGTGGAGCCTTCCGGGTTTAAGGCAAGTAACTTGTGAATAGTATTCTACCTACAATACTGATCATTGTTTCTGCTAAGATTCGTTAGCTACATCACAATTTGTATATCTAAATAAGTAAATGAATAAATCAATAATTTACCACTTGAAAATATTGTTGAACATTATCTTGGCGCAAAATGTACTTTATTTTCAACTCTTAGGCTAAGCTATCATACTACAAAATTATTAATCTGCTCAATAATGAGAGGTAACTTGAAGTTTTATTTCAAAATGTTTTCATTGTGTGAAACACAGATATTTTCATTGAGTTTCAAATTGGGTCAGGTTAATATGTTGCACTCTATAAATCTCAATAATTTACTTTAAAATTTAAATTAAATGTAAAGTTGCAAATATGCATATGTATTTGCACCTTGAACTATGGTCAATTATCTGTATTATTTCAGTCACTTCTAGATTATGTTATGATTATAATCATTCATATTTATTCTTACTGTTTTCAATCATGATGATAAATTTTCCTGATCCATGAAGTATAGTGGCGAAGCGTGGTGTACTTATTTGGTCATCGCCGGGTATATTGTCATATACCTTTAGCCTGTTGTCATACGTTTGCCTATAGGAAATACACCCGGCGATGACCAAATAAGTATACCACGCTTCGCCACTGATGAAGTAGTATCATTTTTTAATAATATAGATGAATGATACAATTGAAAACTGACTAGTTATTTCTCCAAAAGGCTGTCAGGAATATGGAAACTTGATGAACAACCCAATTGCCAGGATAGAAAGCTCAAGGATGAAAAACCAAACAAAGAATTCGATTGGGATAAAGTGTATCCCATAGACATCAGTTGGTGGCCAGATGAGGTAAAAGACAATAATTCGATTCGTACTTCAAAAATTGAGAATTTTAATTAAATTTTTTTATATAAATCACATCTTTTCATGGTCCAGTTACTTTTGAAATTTATTAATGTAATTCGTATGTTAGAATCTATCTAATAAAAAGTATTTATTAATTTTTCATTGTATAGTACAGTAAACAGCCTACATCATATTTACAACAGTCTATTACTGATTTGTGCAATAGAATGGTATATTGAGGCCCATGTTTTTCCATCTATAAATGATGTTGTTCGATTTTCTCTGTGTTTTCTTCCATGACTTGGTTCCCTTGATAAGTTGTTCAAATGTGATTTTTGGGAAAACTAAATTCCAACAACTTTACAGAAATTGATAATCGCTAGACGAAATGGAGCAGTAAGTGTCTGTGAGTTGGAAGGTCTGCGAAATATTCTCGGAGATAGACCAGAGGCCCTGGCTGGGGCTACTATGCTCTCCACTACCTGCACAGAGAAAGGCTTTCTAGCCTTGGAAAGTGAGTTCAAAATTATTTCCAGCAAGAAAAGACACCAGCAATCTACTGAACAGGTAATGGCTTTCAAGAGACATGAGAATTTATTTAAATTCTTTTGTTTGTAATAATAAACTCAACCGATTTCTCGAAGTTTGATCAAAAGATGTCATAGTAATAGATTCGATTGCTGGTTCATTTATTCTGAAATAGAATGAATCTCAAAACAATTGGTGATCATTTTTTCTCTATTCTCAACTCTTCTCTAGAATATTGTATTGTAGCTTTAGAGTTTCAACTTATCTACGGGATCGATTCTGGTAATAATGCTGAATTTTGAATGTGAAAATAACTTTGAGATATGAGACTTATTTGAAATATCTATCTAAATTACGAAGAGAAGGCATTTTTAACTCTGTGTCAGTGTTTTTATTTTTATAAGTTATTTGTCTTAGATTTGTATTTGTGTTTGTCTATGTTTTTATTCCTATAAGTTATTTGAATTTTCTCGAATAAATGAATTGAAAAATGAGCTCATTCATCTTAGTTGTAGTATGAAAAATGTTTTTCAATATTTTTATTGTAATATTGTGATAGTTACAGTTCTAAAGTTAAATCTTCTTTTATGATCTCAAACTCTTTCTGCATGTTGTTAAATAGGATAATGTTATGGTAAAAGTACTCCCCTTTCTTGAAAACTTGTATTTCTTATTAGTTTTATATTAAAGTATCAATAAAGAAGTGGGAAATCCTCCAAGCTCTACATGTATTTTAATGAATTGTTTATCATGATCGACAGCCGGAAGAGGTAAGTGATAAGGAAGAAGAAGAAAATGAAGAGGAAGATGACACAGAAGAAAAATATTCGCTGTTCATGAGAGGATCAGAATTAGTCAAATCAACCATCTACTACGTGACTGATAGTGAACGTTTTAGACCTGAGAGGAAATTGCCCAAGCTTATCAAGAGAACTTATCGACTAATTGCTTTGAAGAGTACTACGCCTGAAGAGCTTTTCTCCAGAAAGGTGAGTTGCTGATGGCATAATTTCTCTCAATTAATTGAACTCGCAAGCTTTGAATCTCTAAATGAATGTTCGCAGTCATCATCTCAACTAATGCTTGATTAAAAAAATAATGTATTTAAATCAGGCACTAAAGACTAAATCAGAGACTAAAGACTAATCAAAGACTAAATCAGGCACTAATAAAATTGATACATAAACCATGCTTTCCTATACTTTTTTCATGAAGGTGGTGCCCACGCAAGATATTATATGCTTATAACTTATCATAACTTTATTATATACTTATGCTTATATGCTTATCTTGTAGGCTACTTTCATTTTTAAGATATTATTGGAAATTTAAGACATTCATTGAACTCCATAAATAAGTTTCAAAAGATTTCAAAACCACTAGTCGAAAATATTCCTACTACCAGTAAAAATTATTCTAGAATCATGACTTCTTGAACTTGGTGCATCATTGCATCTTCTTCCTGTTTTGTGTTCAAAATATCTTGAAGTTTAAAATCGGGGTTTCAATTTAAACTCTGGGTTTCAAATTATCCCGGAAATATTCAATTTTGATAACTAATTTATACGATCATTGAAAGATTTTATTGACTACACTTGAATAATTTCTGGAAAATCAAAAACAGAATAGACCAATAATACTGTATCTATTGAGAGTAGAAGACTGATGCCCGGTTGCTCAGTTGCTAATATAAATAAATCAAGGAAAAATAACTTGTAGCTCCTTAACTTGAAATTCATTAATTAATTTGTATTTCTACTTTCAAATTTTAGATTGATAATGAGGAGTATGTTGAAGCCCTGGCTTTGGCCCATACTTACAACTTGGACTGTGACAGAGTGTACCAGCGACAGTGGAGGAATTCCGCCGTCTCAGTTGCTTCCATTCATGATTACCTGGTAATTTATTCATCTCCATTCCCTTGTGGCACACATAATTATTAAAAATAGATTGACAAAGATGTATCGTGTATTGTGGTTGATCTATTGATGTATCGTGGTTATCTTGTCGCATAGTCGGGAAAAGAAGAAGAAAATTCAATGTATTTAACATGAAAGGAATCATGAGGTATTTCAATTCTTCAATAGCTATTTCATTCATAATAAATAATTCAAGAAAATCTCAATTATGCTATCAAAGAATTGATTGGAATAGTGAGATAGTGATTCTATTCGATTGCTATTAAATTCATTGTAAATAATGTAACGAAAATCTCAATTATGGTATCAAACAATTGGAAGGAATTGAAATTTGAAAGGAATCATTAGTTAGTGCTTATATTCAATTGTTATTTAATAAAATCTTAATAATAACAACTATTCTATCAAACAATCTGGAAACAATGTATTAGTTGTACCTATGGAAGTATTATAATTAAATCACTTGCCCTAGCTTTAGGTTTTGTTTCATTACAAAATACTTATTAAACTCAATTTTTATAACTATATAACTTTCACGTTTCTTGATACGTCAGAGTTTTTATTGTCTTGTTTTTAGCTCTGTTTCTTTATTTTCAGAGCAAAATTAGTAAATGCTCTTGGGTGCTGCAAGAATGTTGCGAAAGAGTTCCTGAAACATTGAGTGCAGCCAAAGAGCTGCTACAGTTTGGCCTAAAAATGACCGATAATCAACTCACTGAGATCTTCAAGCGATATTGGATTGCCAATAACGGTATAACTATTTCATTCAATGTATAGTTTTTACTATTGCACAGTACAAATATCATTTGTTCCATAACTTTAGTGAAAATTTGAAATCATAAAATAAATTTGTAGACAAAAAGGCTTATTAAATTAAAAAGTAGTTCATTAGAAAGGAGAAGAAAATCATTGACTTTCTCATAAACATTATTTTATTCAACCATGGTAATAATATTCAACTTCACAACTTGTTATTGTGAGTTTCTTGTCATTTATATTCTCACTTCCAGTTAAAATTTGAAAATGTTTGTGATACTGAGTGTATTGGCCTTTGATTCATATTTGTTTTGATTCCAGACAGTACTGATGATTCAATCGATAACAATCCGTATGAGAAGTTTGATTTCATGGAATTTGTTGAAAAACTTGATGTAGAAATATTAACAGAGGAAGAGAAGAGAAATATATCAGCAAGACTAAAACTCCTGAAATTTTCAGATAGATTGCACACTTATCAGGTAATGTATAGTTTTTTTAGCGTGATGCCGATATGAGCTCTAGGCTTGTGCAATGGGAAGTGTAATTATGAGAAATGATGATTGCTTATGGGACCGGCGGCTCAACTTTCCTTCCAATAATGAATTGAGAATTTCAGTCTTCATTTGTCGGTCCCGGCTGCCTAAAAAGTAGTCGTCATGTATCATCATCACACTCCTGCTTATTACCTTAAGCAGGGAGCTCATGTCCTTTACAAAAATTATATTAATACAGTATTCCATATTTTAATTCATCAAATATTATTTAATATATGGATTATACGAAATTGAAGTCGTAGTCAGAGTATGTCATTTTATTTTAAAATTTAAATAATACACTGTATTTTCTTTGAATAATCTCTGTAAACTTCTTATTTTCCCGTAATCAATATACTTCATATTGTATAAATGATGATGAACATTTTTGTAATATCTTTTTAAAATCTAATTCAATTTGCAGATGATACTCAAGAATGAAATGGAAGCCCAGTCTACATCTCTTCCCTCTGAGTCTTCAAAAGTAGAAAATAATGATGTCATTGATGGTGAATTCGAAAATTTCGATAAAGAATTTTATGACAGATTCCGACATCAATCCACTGTTGTGTCCGCCATGTATTACGCTCAGAAAGGTGACCACAGCGCTGTTAAATGTCTTTTCACGTATCACGGCTCAGAAACTTTGAACTATTGGCTGTCCATATTAGAGAATTTTCCTGAAACCATGCTTCCATCTAAATATAGGTAAGTCTCACTCTAGAAATAATAATAATAATTCCGTGTAACCTGGCTGGCTCAGGTCTGGTGTCAGAGTTTTCAGGTCTTTCAGTTGAGGGTCTCTGACGTGACTTAACGACTGTTTTTTACGCAGCCGGGTCCGACGGCTTAGCGTGTCCTCCGAGACACGAATACTCTAGAAATGTATGTCTATGTTTAGGCCTACTCATCCTTGAATTATTAATTAGTTCATAGATTAAGTAAATCTTTGAGCTTTGCATATGAATATGAGCACTATTTTTTCGGTCAGAATTTTTTTCTGTTTTTCTGAAAATTTTCCATGTATTTTTTGTCTAGAAATAGAATCTTAATTCATTTTAATTGTTTATTCATTTTATAAATCAATTTTTCATTGTTAATTTTGTATCGTTGAAAACATGTAGCCTTCTGATAATATACTATCACAACATGATAGTCACATAGATCGTACCCCTTATTTAGACACATTTTTCTCATGATATGTACACCGTTATGAAATCTTCGTGGTTTAGTATTTCTTTGAACTATTTCTTGTTTATATTCCTGTTCTTATCAAATGCTCTTATTTTCAGCGATTTATTGCCAGAGTGCAGCAGTGATGGTGATGTATTTGAATGGAATATATCCAAAATTAGGGATACTGATTGGTGTGAAAGTGAAAAGTTCAAGTAAGTTGAATGCATGTTTCAAAACTGTAAGTGTAGTATTCAATAATTTGGATACTTTAAGTCAACAATTTTGTATAGTGGCGTTTGTACATAATCAGTTTCCTTGGCCTACGAAGTCGCCTGAAATTACACCATGCAATTTTTTCTATGGGGATACATATTATAAAGATTTGTTGTACATCCTAAAATAAAATTTCAAATTTAATTAATAAATTAAATATTTTGTTTATTTTATAATTGTTGCAACGACTGTGAACTCCATATCAGTAATTGAATCAATTGAAATCCTTTTTCAGTTCTTTGAATATTGATGAAGAGGAAAAATGGGAAAAGTCACCAACGCTTGACTGTCACAGTTTTCTGACTTCGGACAAAGTATCAGATTGGTATCGGAAGAGAATTTACCAGATAGAGAGCAGCAGTCATCTGGTCGATCCTGCTCTAGATCTCATTCATCTGGCTAGACAACGCCATATCAAGGTTTGTCAGTCAGTATTTTTCAGAAGAAAGTAGAAGTCCTGTAAAACAGGATCAGCTGATTGTAACGTGCCTACAGCTCTAGATCTCATTGACAGAAGTCAGCTGTCCATCGACATATCAAAAGGTTTGAAAGACAGTATTTTCAGAAGAAAGTAAAAGACCTTTAAAACAGGATCAGCTGATTGTATCCTGCTATACATGATGATTGTTATAGCAGGATCAATTTAACTTTTCAGGAAACAGCTGTTTCGAAAATCAATATCACAATACTTAACCTACAAATGCTTAATCTCGCAGATTATTGAAAAGGTCTTTTAAAAAGGTATTCTTTGAAATGTCTTCTAAAGACTTTAAAGGTCTTCAAGACTTTTAAGCCTTTAGATTATTGTGTCAAAATCACTGTTTACTTATTGTCGAAACAGCTGTTTTATGACAATTTAAATTAATCCTGCTATAAATATTGCGGTGTCAATGTAGGCTTATTAGTGCATATTCAGTGTTTAGGTATTTTAATGTCAGCTTTTTCTGTAGGAACTTCCTTGCAGCCAAGATCTTCCGATCTGTCGTCGTTTGTCTAAACGTCAGCTGTTCCTGTATCTCAGGTCTTTCCATTTTTTATGTACCAGATTTCAATGGTGGCACTTGCAGTTGGCTGACCCTACAGTGTTTTCAACTAGATAACATAAAATTATCCTACAACACTGATATTTATTGGCTATAAGTACCGAAAAGTTTAATTCTGTTACGTAAATAATTATTTTGTTTGTCAAGCAAAGAAGAACAAGAAAATTTTCCATTCATTTTACGCTGAGTTAAGTTATTATATTGCCGTGAAGTTAATATTATCGTGATTTTTATAATTCAGAGTGGTTAAACGCACTTGCACAAGATATGAAGGGAAGAGACCAGATATTTTAATATTGTCTGAAAGTGAATTAGTTTGAATAAATATTTTTTGAAATGTATTAATGTACATTGTTTTTTTCAGGATTTGGATGATCTCCACCATCAACTACTCACTCTCGATATGCTGGTCTATGAACTAGAAATGGAAGATTTGACTTTGGAAAAACTAGAGAAGATGACACCTTTGGAGAAAGCTTTGCTGCTTATTAAAGATGTAAGTAGGCTCAGCTTCCACGAATTAACTCAATATCTTTCCCGAAATCTTGTATTTTGCCCTCATTCCGAAGTCATTCAACTCATTAGAGAATGTGTAGATCAAATAATTTCAATATATTTTTCAAATAAACAAATAGTAATTTATGAGTTGCATGTAAGTTTAAATAGGTTTATGAGTTAAACGAATAAATGTATGTGAGTTAGCAAATCTTTATGTATTACATCTGAGTTAACATGGTTGACATGAGCTACATGAAACTCCACAGAAAAGTACGTAGAAAAAGGAAATTAGTTCTTTATAAACGGGATTTAAAAATATATAATAATTTAATGAAAATCTGTTCAGTGATCTCAACCATTTTGAAGCCCAGATCGTTTAATTATTATGAATTTTTTAGCAACTGAATAACTGATATGCTCATTATTCCCTCTATTGTATATTTCAGCTTGCTCTTCAACGAATTTTTCCTTCTTCCTGTGATGTCATCATAAGTCTATCCATTGTGCTTGTGTAATGAAGTGAAGGATGATTAAAAAAACACCAGAGAGGATGGGACTCGAACCCATAGTCGGTGCAGCGATTTCTAACTGAAATTATCCATTAGGCTAAGTCTATCTTCTTTTAGATCTCTAAATTTCGGCATTTTTAGGGTTCCAACATTCTTTACGAATTCTTGTAAATGTTGATTATGATTTGTGTATGTTTTCTAGGCGACTGAAGAAAGTTTTGTTGGAAACTTGTTGCATAGAGTGGTGCCCTATGTGGATCGTCATGAAGGATTGGTTCCAAATTCTAGAAAATCATTGTTATCTCAACTGTTTTCCAATCTGAGCTCGCAATCCCTGTCTCTACCACTCAAAGTAAGTGTGCTCATGAAATATTTTTTGTGTTTTGCTTTTCTTGATTTCCCTCTGAAAATATTGTATATCCAAAATGGTTTATGTTGATTACCAACCGTGAATGCTTTTTTAAATTATCAAATTCATTCAATTTGACGCTTGGCATTAGGTAGATAGATATCTATTATTTCTTCGCCATCATACTCCAACTACAGTCATCAGCAACGACAAGAAATAATATCTATCTATCTAAAGCCGAACGCCAAATTAAATGAATCTGTTTATATATAATTCAATTTCATTGTTTCATTGTATGTAACTCAAAAAAAATTCAAAAATCAATTTATCCCCATAAAACATGATACAAAAAATACATGATACATTTAAAATGAAATTTGAGGAATCCCCCTACAAGACTATACATCTGTGTGTAGGGGGGGGGGGGGACTCATGTTTTCATTTGATTGAATAGTCATGTCTTTATAACTTCAGCATTCGGGGTTTTCTAATTTCTTTTCAAGATATTGAAATTGGTCATTAACACGCAAATTTAAACAAATAATGAGGCTTAGTTGTTGATATAAAATGTATTTATTGATTCAAATATTAATTAGTTCTTACCTAAAGCGACATATTTTTATAAAACTGTCTAAAACTTATGCAATCATTCTACAGTTTACTGAAACAATAAATTTTACTCTGAAAACTTGTCATCAACATGGGATATTCACCGTAAATCTCCTATAGAATCTTTTGGTTCTACACAAACGATTAATTTATTTAACAAATTAATAAATTGCTAAACTCTAATAACTTTGAACACAGATCAAAAATATTTATAAACAAACAAAAACAAAAATTGGAAATCATTTGAATGGGTCTATAGGCCAGAAAATACTAAATTATATTTTCCTCCATGTTCTAAAGCTTAAAGTAACTTATTAATTTCAAAATTTTAATTTGTTTCTTTCCTCCAGTTGTTCCAATACTTGAAGAAAGAGCCAGAAAATAGAGTTATGACTACATTGGAGGACAGGATAAGTTTAACACTGGAATGCCTCTATACTAATGCAACTATTGATGAAATAGATAAAGCATTTGTTATATTGAGCTGTTTGCCAGAGAAATCAACCATGTAAGTATATTCTCCATTTCTAAATATAAACTGTGGGACATTGTTTAAATCACTTGTATTATATTATTATACTAGTAGAAATATATGATTATTAGCAAATGTTTGTGTATTACTGTATTTGAAGTTACAATATGATCATTCAAACAAGTATAATGTCCTATTGATCGAATAAAAACAAAATGATTCAACAATACTTTCTGATTTCAGCAAAGGAAATGCGGACTTGGAAGATTTGAGGAAACGCTTGGAAGTGGTTGAGTCTGAATTAAATACTGCGGTTATATTGAAACGTTACGGCCAGCCAAAGCCTTTACTCTATATTCACAATCATGCTCAAGATTTGCAAATTGTGCAAAATCTTGTTCTTCGGATTGCCAGAACAACAGCTAACAAGTACGAAAACCGATTATTTATTATTATTACATTTATTGTTTTGTACATTACAGGAAGTCATTTTCGTTACTTGAGTCCTTGAAAATTTTTATTGAAGAATAAATCATTGGTTACTGCTTTTCATATACTGGGACGCACAGGCCTCTCGGTGGTACACCCCTCCCTATGCTGCTACCTACTAGCAAGGTTATTTGTTGGGCAAAGCTTAGGACCGGTGCGTAGAGAGATGAAGCATAGAGAGCCTGTGGCTTTTCCGTTTTAGAACTGTATTATTATGAAAAAGTGTTCACCTAAATCATTATGATTTCATTATCAGACCGGCGATGAGCCACCTCGCCTAACAGGCCACTCAAAAAAAACCTGTAGCCTATTTTCCTGTAAACTTTTTAAATTCTCATATTTTTCTTCAATCTTCTTCATATTTATTCATTTATCCATAGATGTGAATTTCTATACCAACCCTATCGACTTCCACTTCTAAAACCGACTTGCTTTTCCATTTTCATAATATTTAGTGTTTCTTATAATTATAAGTTTTGAATTTAAGAATAAAATCACATTACATCTTGTATCCATTTTTTTCTAGAGTACCTCCTGCTTCTGAAACAGAATGGAATCAATTACTCACTGATATCTTAGAGCTTCAACGCAACACTTTCAGTTGTATGTCTTTGGAACTATGCTATGAGGTAAGTTATTAGAAAATTATATGTGTTATTTACCAACAAAAAGTTTTATTGAACTAAACCGTCTTCTTCTTCTTCTTTTCCTTTAGCTTTTCCCTATTCGGGGTCGCTATTCCGTATCTTCCTCCTCCACACCATTCTCTCCCCGGCTTCTTCATCTGTCAGCTCCTTTTCCCTCATGTCCCCTGCAACACAGTCTCTCCATCTCCTCCTTGGTCTCCCCACTGGTCTACACCCCTCCACCTGCATTCTACTCACTCGCTTTCTAAACCGTATTGAATTGAATTTTATTTGCTTTGATTCCATTGTCTTAACATAATAAGATGACATCTCTCATTGTCATATATTCTTCATCTTCAAGTAACAATTAAGCTACAATTACATAACTAAGGTATGAAGTATGAAATCCTTGCAAAATTTATTCCACTAAGATTCGATTCGTATTATTCATTCATACTGTATAACAATTTTACATGATTTTACACATTATATATCTGTCATAATGTGATTGTAATTGATTTTACAGTTATATAATTCCATAATTTTAGATTCAGGTTCAGGTATGATGTTTTTATGTGCAGCCTCTTTCATAATTTTTGTTTCAGTTGTACGCATCAACGGTATTGGCATCAGGCAATTTGAAAATAATCAGATCAGCGATGAAAATTCTATGCTGTTGTGCGGGAGATGCATACAGGAAGCAGATAAGTTTTGAACGCAGTGTGTTTCTCGTTCTTCAAGCGGCTAGGGAGTATTTCGACTCAGCTGGCAGTCTTTTCGATCCAGGAATGCAAAATGCCAAGTAAGTTCTCAATATCTGAATTCACTATCGATCTATTATTTTCGAATTTTGAAGAGGTTGATTGTGGCTTGTGGAATATTCATTTAGAGTGAATATTTAATTTTTGAAGATGTTTTCGGCTTTTTTTATCAACCTTGGAAACTCAAAGTTGATAATTACTTGTGGATTATTCTTTTGGAGAGAAGAAATATTGATTACATACCGCAAATGAGTTTTTCTATATTGAATGGAGTAAAGTTTTGTAGCAAGTGTCCTGTATGTATTGTTCATTAAGCACATATATTGTTTATATTATATAAAAATATAACTTTATGACTAGTATGTAGTAAGTACTGTACTGTACCTGACGTTTTTTTTTTTTTTTTTATTGGGTTGGGCTTTTTAACCCTTGGCCACCGCGACCGCTATTCGATCTTTTGTGGCATCCCCTCTTTGGCTTATGCCATGTTCCATAATCCAAGGCCAGAGCAAAATTTACTCAGGGCCTTGAAGTCCAGTTCTCTTGCCTCCTCTGGTAGGAGGGTTGCCTTTCCAAGAAGTCTCCTCCTCATTTGCAAGAGTGCTGGACATTCCAGCAGCAAATGTTCTGCTGATTCTGTTTCTTCTATGCAGAATCTGCATTCATCATCCTGACATAGTCCCTTCTTCCGTAACATATACCTGAATGGGCCGTGTCCTGTCAGGAGGCTTACTATTTGCCTCAGCTCCCTCTTTTCCAGGCTTATTACATTGCGGGAAGCCTTTGTTGAGGGTTTAATCAACATTTTTGATTGTCGTAGTCCTTCTGTCCTATTCCAAATCAAAACCTTCTTCTTTTCCTCCCATTCTCGGACTTTAGCTTTACAATAGCTAAAAGGAACCCCACAACCTGGTTCCGGTCCTATAAATGGAGAATCTGCACCGTTTTTTGCAAGGCGATCAGCTATTTCATTTCCATAGATACCCTTGTGCCCCGGTACCCACATCAGGCTAACCTGATTCCTGACAGCCAGTTCCCTTAGGGAATTTTGACACTGTGTTACCAGCTTTGAACTGCTGGAACAGGCCTGTATCGCCTTTAGGGCTGCCTGGCTGTCACTCAAAATAGAGATCTTTGCCCTTCTCAGTCCTCTCTCAATGAGTTGATTAGCGCACATCTCTATGGCCATTACCTCGGCCTGAAAGACAGTTGCCGTTTTTCCCAGGGCCCTATAGAATTTAGTTCCTGGCCCATATATTCCAACTCCTGTCCTTCCTTCCCTGCGTGATCCATCAGTGTACCACTTCAGGGCGTTTGATTTCCAAGAATACTCTCTTCCACCCCTGTCACTCTCCAGGATTGTGACTTTGTAGGGGTGATCCATTAAGTATTCCCTGTTTTTAAAGTACCTGACGTTGTCTATGTATTTCTCTGTAAATATTGATGACGAATTCTTGATTCTAGAGTGAATATTTAATGGAAGAGAAATTTTGACATAACCTTAATATTTGGAAAGGTAGTGTAACTAATAACAAGTAGGATAATGTATTTTGGACTACATCTTGCAATAATAAATCCCATTCTTGTTTTCAGAGCATGCTTGAAACTAATCATAGAAGAAAATCCTCAAATTCAGGAAGAGTTGGATCTGATATCGTCACTTCAAATACTTAACGAATTCAGTGTTACTCTTCTTCCAATGCAAGGTACTAAGAGTTTGCTGAATTTTATAAGATTAATAAATTATTAAGTTCACAAGTATATTAAACAGAATATCAACGATGTTTATGATTGACGTTCACTTGAAAAACGACAAGCAGTAATTATTCAAAATATTATTCCTGCTAGCATTATTTATTCTCTGAATTGGTTTTATTACCTTTTAGTGGAATAAATACAGGGATCGGCACGGAAACTTCCTGATTTGAATTGCGCGCCATTCAGGTGGTAGGGATTATAGCGTACTGGGACCTATTTCATTTGAAAGGTATGATTTCGAATTTTTATTTCCGCCCGTTCCAGACGTCATCATACCTCACAACAATGGACAGCTTGCGTTTGTCGTCAAGTAGTCCTTTTTACACTGTGATTGCGACCGAGCGCATCTTCCGAAATCACTCCAATAGGATTCCCCGTTATCCATTGGGTCCTGTTTTGGATATCGATTATTACATTTGACATAATGTTCAGACAAAGAGTGAGGGTGACAAAACGAAGAACAAGAGCTTAGAACATGAGGCAGTCTCAAGTTTCAATCTTGCGTACACCGCGACGACGTACTGTGCGTGAACATTAATATTGGTAATCTCTTCATTTTCAGTTTATTTAGTGTATGAGGCATAATTTTATAAACCTCTCTCTTCAAGATAGCCCCGTAGGGAAAATATGGAGGCTAAAATCGGGAGACCTTGGGGGCCATAACCTGCTCTTGGAAAAATGACATGCTTACCTTATCCTAATCTAAACAATACTGCAGACCTATTGTTACCTGTATGCACAATAATGGGCTTCTAATTTTTTTGTCTAGATTACAGTGATGCCATATTTCGGTAGCCACAAGAATTGACATGAAAACCATTCTATTTACTGGCTCTTTAATTTGGATGTGCGCGATTCAATGAACGCACTGTAGTTGAATGTTCTGTAGCTTTTGAAGCATTGTGAATTTATAAGTAATGTGTACGATCGGGAGGTGACAGTCAGTACAACCTACATGATTTCATTGCCAACTATGTTTAAATGTTCCTCGTTCTGGTGCATTATAAATTTCGAATTCATGTGCACGAATATGCGGGAGGTAACATAATTATTACAGTCTACATGATTCCAATGACAATTTTATTGATCGCTTACATTTTTCTTGTTTTCCAGTGCGTCTGTGTCCTAACCGTATGCGCTTAATCGACAACTGTCTACAGAGTCATCCCACTGCCTATCGTCAGCACCATAAACTGTTGGTTCTAGCTGATAAACTTCGTATTTGCAGCTCTTCCTCAGAGCATGAACGCAAAGGCTCTGTACTTGTTCGAGTTGCGGAAGCTGCCTTTTCTGTACGTCAGTTTAGCATCATTTATTCACATTTATGTAATTGATGAATTTTCGGTATTTAGCTAAACTGTGATTTTAGCTATAAAGCGACTCGCTTTCGCTCGGCAGGGGGCTATGCCCCCTGCACCCCCTGGATTGCCTCCTGTAACTGTTAGTTTTGGTTGAGCCCCTTGTTTAACTGGTTAGTTGCTTTTATGAAGCTTTGGCCATGGTCATCCATGGCCATCCATGAAAAGACGTGGCCATCAATTAAGAGCCATTTTTCATTGAATCTAACAACTTGTGCAAGCTGAACATGAAAGTCAACATCGATTGAACATCACAATGAGTTTAATTTCATTAAATGAACACTGATTTAGGTGGCTTCTTATTTCCAATAATTAAAACATAGAATGTAACACTCAAAAATTGCAAAATTGTTGGGAGGGGGGAGGTGGTGCTGTGCATCCTGGGAGGCAAGGACTTCGCACTTGCAATATTGTTGAGAGGGAGGAGGTGGTGCTGTGCATCCTGAGAGGCAAGGGCTCCGCCCTTGCAATATTGTTGGGAGGGGGAGGTGCTTCTGTGCATCCTGGGAGGCAAGGGCTTCGCCCTTGCAATATTGTTGAGAGAGGGAGGTGGTGCTGTGCATCCTGGGAGGCAAGGGCTTCGCCCTTGCAATATTGCTGAGAGGGAGGAGGTGGTTCTGTGCATCCTGGGAAGCAAGGGCTCTGCCCATGCAATATTGTTGGGAGGGGGGAGGTGGTTCTGTGTATCCTGGGAGGCAAGGGATTCGCCCTTGCAATATTGTTGAGAGGGGGGAGGTGGTGCTGTGCATTCTGGAAGGCAAGGGCTCCGTCCTTGCAATATTATTGAGAGGGGGGAGATGGTGCTGGGCATCCTGGGAGGCAAGGGCTCCGCCCTTGCAATATTGTAAGGAGGGGGGAAGTGGTGCAATATTGTTGAGAGGGAGGAGGTTGTGCTGTGCATCCTGGAAGGCAAGGGCTCCGCCCTTGCAATATTGCTGAGAGGGAGGAGGTGGTTCTGTGCATCCTGGGAAGCAAGGGCTCTACCCATGCAATATTGTTGGGAGGGGGGAGGTGGTTCTGTGTATCCTGGGAGGCAAGGGCTTCGCCCTTGCAATATTGTTGAGAGGGAGGAGGTGGTGCTGTGCATCCTAAGAGGCAAGGCCTCTGCCCATGCAATATTGTTCAGAGGAGGGAGGTTGTTCTGTGCATCCTGGGAGGAAAGTGCTCTGCCCTTGCAATATTGTTGAGAGAGGGAGGTGGTGCTGTACATCCTGGGAGACAAGGGCTTCGCCCTTGCAATATTGTTGAGAGGGGGGAGATGGTGCTGGGCATCCTGGGAGGCAAGGGCTACGCCCTTGCAATATTGTAAGGAGGGGGGAAGTGGTGCTGTGCATCCTGAGAGGCAAGGGCTCCGTCCCTGCAATATTGTTGAGAGGGGGGAGGTGGTGCTGTGCATTCTGGAAGGCAAGGGCTCCGCCCTTGCATTATTATTGAGAGGGGGGAGATGGTGCTGGGCGTCCTGGGATGCAAGGGCTCCGCCCTTGCAATATTGTAAGGAGGGGGGAAGTGGTGCAATATTGTTGAGAGGGGGTAGGAGGTGCTGTGCATCCTGGGAGGCAAGGGCTCCGCCCTTGCAATATTGTTGAGAGGGGGGAGGTGGTGCTGTGCATTCTGGAAGGTTAGGGCTCCGCCCTTGCAATATTGTTGAGAGGGGGGAGATGGTGCTGGGCATCCTGGGAGGCAAGGGCTCCGCCCTTGCAATATTGTAAGGTGGGGGGAAGTGGTGCTGTGCATCCTGAGAGGCAAGGGCTCCGTCCCTGCAATATTGTTGAGAGGGGGGAGGTGGTGCTGTGCATTCTGGAAGGCAAGGGCTCCGTCCTTGCAATATTGTTGAGAGGGGGGAGATGGTGCTGGGCATCCTGGGAGGCAAGGGCTCCGCCCTTGCAATATTGTAAGGAGGGGGGAAGTGGTGCTGTGCATCCTGGGAGGCAAGGGCTCCGCCCTTGCAATATTGTTGAGAGGGGGGAGGTGGTGCTGTGCATCCTGGAAGGCAAGGGGTCCGTCCTTGCAATATTGTTGAGAGGGGGGAGATGGTGCTGGGCATCCTGGGAGGCAAGGGCTACGCCCTTGCAATATTGTAAGGAGGGGGGAAGTGGTGCTGTGCATCCTGAGAGGCAAGTGCTCCTTCCCTGCAATATTGTTGAGAGGGGGGAGGTGGTGCTGTGCATTCTGGAAAGCAAGGGCTCCGTCCTTGCAATATTATTGAGAGGGGGGAGATGGTGCTGGGCATCCTGGGAGGCAAGGGCTCCGCCCTTGCAATATTGTAAGGAGGGGGGAAGTGGTGCAATATTGTTGAGAGGGAGGAGGTTGTGCTGTGCATCCTGGGAGGCAAGGGCTCCGCCCTTGCAATATTGTTGAGAGGGGGGAGGTGGTGCTGTGCATTCTGGAAGGCAAGGGCTCCGCCCTTGCAATATTGTTGAGAGGGGGGAGATGGTGCTGGGCATCCTGGGAGGCAAGGGCTCCGCCCTTGCAATATTGTAAGGAGGGGGGAAGTGGTGCTGTGCATCCTGAGAGGCAAGGGCTCCGTCCCTGCAATATTGTTGAGAGGGGGGAGGTGGTGCTGTGCATCCTGGGAGGCAAGGGCTCCGCCCTTGCAATATTGTTGAGAGGGGGGAGGTGTTGCTGTGCATTCTGGAAGGCAAGGGGTCCGTCCTTGCAATATTGTTGAGAGGGGGAGATGGTGCTGGGCATCCTGGGAGGCAAGGGCTCCGCCCTTGCAATATTGTAAGGAGGGGGGAAGAGGTGCTGTGCATCCTGAGAGGCAAGGGCTCCGTCCCTGCAATATTGATGGGAGGGGGGAGGTGATGCTGTGCATCCTGGGGAGGCAAGGGCTCCGCCCTTGCAATGTTGATGGGGAGGGGGTTGTTCTGTGCATCCTGTGAAGGCAAGGGCTCCGCCCTTGCAATTTTGTGGGGGGTGGGGGACAAACAGAACATGCAAAACCTTTTCACATGACTATGTGTGAGGAGAATCATATTGACCGTTTCCACTGGAGGTAGTTTTCAGAAAGGTGTATTCCATCTGGAATCCATTAACCCCCCTGACCCCCTTAGTATCCAAGAGGATCAAAGTGTATGATAATGGGTTGTAAAAGCCCAGAAACACAATCTCGTACTCAAATATCAAAAACAAAAAAAGCCCATGATAAATTTGGCAAAAGTGTCAAAAATTAGAACATTTAAAAATGTGCCCCTGAGGGCCCCCTTGTGAAAACGATTTTTTTATTGAAATTGAGCTTCTTTTGCAAGCTGAAAACAAAAAAATCATTAAAATTACCAAAAAAAGTCAAAATCAAAAGTTGGAAAATTTCAGGGGGGCATAACCCCCTTTTGGGGGGAGCTTTTTCAACTTTTCAGATTTTTCTGTACATCTGCTCAACTTTATCTGCCATGTTAAGCACGATTTAACCACCCTTGTACCGACAAAAACAGCACACAGTAAATTATTTCATGTTTCCCATATGTTTTGTATAGGGAAAAAGATCCTTAACAAATATGAGTATAATTTTTTTCTCCAAATCATGAAATGAACCATCATATCAGGTTCTCGTCGTCATTCCAAGCTCTATGATGTGCCACATGACATATTTAAACCGAAAACTCAACCAAAAATACGCAATCTAAAAGATGCAAAAAAATGTAAATCAATTTTTTTCGCCCAATCCCATCAAATCACACATGGCTGCTTCCGCCTTGTCGAGCTGATTACAATGATATGCATGATCATACACTTTTGTTGAAAAATAAACACACCAGAGCAAGAAAACGGAAAAACATAAAAAGCCGCTTTTTTCCTTTCTTTTCAAAGATAGGGGGTCGAAAAACCGGAAGCCTGTATCCAAAGGGTACAGACTTTTCTAGACCAACTTTTTGAGCTGAATCCAATGGTGTAGGTGTCGACATTTTCCGGGTGCCAAAAAAAAAAGATACAGGCCATTTCATGAGTGGCCAAATTTGGCCAAATTCGACCTACCCCCCCAGGGCCCCCCTGGGTTTTCAAGAGGGTCGCCAATCATGAAAATCGGGTCTCTGGCGGCAAGCGACACAATCCCGCACCCGAAAACCGCACTAAAATATCAACAACCATTCAAAAATGGCACTTGAAAATTTGGCAAATTTTTGCCGAAAAACTGAAAAATCAAAAAATGACCCCCCCCGTCCCCCCCTGTTGCCCCGGTGAAAATTTTATTTCAGAAATCGAGCTATATCGGCGAGCTGAGCAAAAAAGGTCTAGTGCACTTTTGCTCTAAATCGTCAAATAAAAAAGTTGGAAAATTTCAGGGGGGCATAACCCCCTTTGGGGGGGAACTTTTTCAACTTTTCAGATTTTTCTGGTTATATGCTCGTTTTCCTCTTTCCAACGATGTACGACAACACCCCCCACGATGTCGGCAAGTGGAAAATACTTTTTATGATCAATCAGTCACTTTGTGGCTTTAGAGATATAGGACGTTGTCAGATTCACGTCAAGAAGTCAGCATTGCTTAGATGGGAGTTTGCTATCCTTGTTCAGCACAAGGCGGTTGCTGAAGTCTCTATCCTATTCGCACTGTGCATAGTTGCCGCACTGTGCATTGTTGTCGCACACAGTCCCAACAAACACGTTTGGTGCAGTTTCCTCTTTCTCTCTCAATGAAGAGCATCAATGCTCTTCATATAAACAATGCTGACTTCTTGACGTGAATCGGACTATACGTTATCTATTACCTTGTTATTTTACTGTTTTTGCTTGCTCAGTATATTATCATAGCAGCTACACTATTCTAAATTGTTCAATCCATCATGTGCTAAGAGGGCAATAATATTTTAGTCTAGAAAAATATCACATAACCTATACTTTGATTGTTTTCAAAAATTAGGAAAGGGACTGTTTTGGGCGTAAGCCTGTAGAACCATCCATTAAGTATGAATATTGTACATTGCTGAATAAATAATGGTTTACTATCCTTGTGCTTTCATATGTATAATTTGAATGAATAAATATAAATAAATAGAATATATTTCGAGCTTACTCAGGTAGGTATTGTTTTTAGGTTCCTCCGTCCGTATGTTACTTACCTTTATAAGCCACACATATATCAGCAATTTTTTATTTATTTAATGAATTCTCACTTTATTAATCATCACTGAATGACTTTTCAGTTATTACTTAATGAATGCTATTCATTTATTTAATGAATTCTCACTTTATCCTTCATTACTGAATGACTTTTCAAACTTTAGTTGGTATTAACGTTGTAACGAATAAATGAATCAATTATAGAAGGACTGTTACCAGTTACGTCTCTTTCTAAACAATTTATAATTTTGTAAATATAGTTCTCATTTTAGTTTTAAGCTTACAAAATTACATTGGTTTTCTTATAATTTACTAAACTATCCGCTGAAATTATTTTCAGGCGAAAGATTACGGATACTGCTGCAGTATTTGTAATACGCTGGTAGCCGAAGAGCATTCGATTGGCTGGGAGGTTTGTCAGAAGTTGGGACAGTGCTCTGAGTTTTCTCACATAAATGCCAGACAGCAATTGATAGCATTCGCTTTGCTTCATTGCTCTCCACAGCATTTACAGGATCTTTTGAAAACAAGGTGACTACTTCAAGTTTTAAATTTTTTGAAAAATTATACTGTATACGGTTCTTATTATAGAATTAGAATTACCTTTTGAGCATGGTCTTTTGACAAGTCTTCGATAACAATCCTAGCAAGAATCCATGTTTGGTATTTTAATGTAAGACACCACTGATATTGCTGTTTTTAGTAATATTAAATTAATTTTCTTCTCCAGGTGCGACTTGGAAATTGAATCAACTCAACAGGAAATTTCAAAAAGTTTATCGAGTATGGAAATATACTCTTCTCTGGACCAAGATGATGAATTTGTTGATGCTTTGACTTCAGTGAGTTTTTTATACAATATAATTATCATTACGCCCTCTGGGAAATTATAAACAGACTCATAGTCACCAAGGACCATGGTTTTGCGAAACCTACCTTCAAAAACTTCTAAAAATGGTTTTTACTATTATAATAGTAATGAAACTATAATTTTATTTAAAAATAATACTGAAACTTTTAATTCTTTTTTGGCTAATGTAGATTCGTTCTTAAAAAATTGAAATGATTTAAGGCTCAGATTTTGATTACAAGGCACAGATTTTAATAACCACTTTATAAAAACATTCAATACACCTTATCTCTTCATATAAAACGTCAAATACGTAACGTATTTTTCACAATAAAATATTACTAGTATAGTAGTCCAGTCCTGTTTGTTCTAATTTCATGTGTAACAAACGTAATACTAATACTAGTGTTTTCAAAACTGATTCGGGTTGACTGATTTCTTTTGCTACAGCCAATCACGCCCATGAAAGAATTCCTACCACAGTGGACGAGTAAACTTCAAAGTACAACCAATTTACTAACAAAAATGACAAAATCCGATTTTTGGAAAAATTCTTTCAACCTTGGGTAAGTTAATAATTCTGCTTGGGGTTTATTAAATTCTATAGTTGCATGACTCATTGAAGGCATTACAATGGAATGCACCATTGAATTTAGTTGAGACATTAAGTGAGTATAGGCTAAATATAACTTCACGTGGATACTATGTCCATCTCCGTAACTACGTTGTGAAGATACTTTGCACAATAGATTCAATAGATACATAGCACACATACTTTGCTTTTATTGCATAGTCGCAATGCAATTAAATGCGCATTATTTCAATAGATTTTCTCCAACATATTTTATACAAACTCGCTATTCAAACAAATTCACAATTTGTTCAATCATTCACCAGATTGTTTCCATTTCAGTAAACAAGTTACAATTCCATTTCAACAGGGATTTTTCGAATTGTAATTCAAGTATTTTCCAACCCTCACGTATTACTACTGTATATTTTCTCCTGAATAGCAATTATTGAGGCTTGTGAATTTGCAATTATTCATTGTAAGATCATTGGATAAGGAATTGTATTCCCATCTAAAAAAAACTAAAAGTACAATTTGACATTCAAATTACAATGTAAAATTCAATTTTATATTGAACAATTGGATAATGAGACAAAGAATTCAATTCACATTACAGAAAAACGGTTTTTCATTGTAGTTTCAAAATAATTATTTTGAGATGCCATGCCACAATATCCAATAATAAATTGTGACTAACGTACTTCCGACTTCAGCAAAAAAGCAATAGGAACCATACAGAAGGAAAACCACTTTTTAATGTAATATGATTTCATTTGTAAATATGATTTCATTTGTAAATGCATGATATAATTTGAACATTTATTAAAACTATGATTTCAGAATGAGTGAGACAGCTAGTAGACAGACGTTGCTTGATAACAGTGACTTGAAAAAACAGGGATTTCCCAGTTTCTATGCCCCCCTCCACCCCGGCTGTCATCGCAGCATCCTCGCTCCCTCTTTCCTGGAAGACGAAGATCAGATGATCAGAAACAGCCAGAAAATGAAGCAGCTCACTCTTGTACAGAAGCTACTTCAATCAGTGCTTCTCGAGCAAGAAACTCAGAGTACAAGCTCTCAAAATTCCGTCAACAATGGTTAGTATTTATTTATGAGATATAGCCTTTGCGTCTACTTGTTGATTTGACAATCTATTTCTTCATTATAGGATATTATATGAAATAATCTCTAAAAATGTTTTTTTAACGTAATAAATAATAATAACTCAATCACTTATTATTAACAATGGGTAGTATCTGTTAGATATATTCGTCTACTTGATGATTTCACAATTCAATTTTTCATAGTCGGTATAAGGCCTGAAGAAAATTCCGAAATAATTTTAGTAACCTAATCACACAACCATGAACCACCATAATCTAAAAATGACACTTTTAATGTTACTAATTCATTGAAAACGTCTGTATCTATGGATCTTGATGGATTATTCGTAATACTTTCCATACATTTCTAGATATACAGTTTACCATTTATCTCGTACGGTATACCTATTACCGCCCTTATAGAAACAGGAGGTTCTCAATGAAGGATTGATTACTGTTGCTTGAAATTAATCTTGTATTACATTTATAAGTGACTGAAAGAGTGTCACTGGAGTACTTGTTTAATTCCTCTTCTTGTGTTTCTCTTATTTCGACGAGTATTCTGATTATAAACATTTTCTATTCCAATTCCTTCAATAAATTATGAATTAATTATTGTAAACGTATCTTTTCAAATCTGAACAGAGTACATTTCCATTCATTTTGGAATGGAAATCATTAAGAAAACATGCATTTTGTAGTTTACTTATTAGAACGCTGTTTAAAGTTCAACAATAACATGAGAATTGAAACAAATTGTTCAGAAAGATCTAGCAATCGAGTAATACATTCAGAGCCCTCAAGGTTGAAATAAGCTTTGTTTTTAATTTAAAAATTCATAAATTTATTGTTATTGGTATGTTTATTAACAATATTTCTCTTCCTGATTTTTTTACTATTTTCAATTAACCTAAGAATGCATTAAGCAGTGGATGACATCTTTTTACAATGTTTGAATTCAATTGGCTTCTCTTACAACTGGTCATTTAAGTTTTAGAAAATTATGTTGTATTTTCAATTGAAAGTGAATTATGTTTTTTTTAGTTTTGATCCAGGCTAGTCAACTGATGATGAGTGAGGATTGCCAATTGGGCCTTGGCTATCTCTTTTCGTTGAGCAATATTTCAGCTGCTGAACAATGCTTCTCTAATTTACCTCAAACACAGATCTCCCTCCAGCTCGCTCTATATTTGTATTCAATTGATCAGATCATACACGACCACCAAGATGTTTTCTCCATGTTACCAGAAGATGTAAGTTTCTGTATTATCCTGATTTTTATCTTGAGTTAACTTATCATATTATTTACTGATTGAGCAAACGCTTGAACCCAGTGGAAGCGTGAAGTTACTTACGCTCTTATTTTATGCGACACTAATCTTACTCAACTTGAACTCGAGGAGAAATTGCAGTTGATTCTATTACGATATTTTTCAATAATTAACTACTACCAATTGACCATTGAGGCTCCAGCTTATATTTAATCTTATATTCAATTATTTACAAAGAAGGTTAAATAGGCTTAAGCCTAAAACGGTTCCTCTTTCAATTAACCTATTAAGTTATAACTCAATCATAAAACTAAATATTGTATAAATCTAGAAAGTAAGAATAAAGTGAATACGCACTTCGAAAGTACAAGTGTACATTAGAAACATCAGTATTACACTCACAGAAGTCCAAATAACACATTTTCCGTTCCTAACATTGAAGGAATGTCAGTAGTGACCAACATCTATCTCGAAATCATTTAATTATTTCTTACCTATCATCCATCAAGCATGGTTATTATTGCCTAATTATTTCGCTAGTAGACTCCATTCTAAAATTTTCAATTCTAGATGGATTTGCATCCATGTCTCCAGAATATTTGTACATATTTTTTTCCAATTTAATTTCGACTTATTTAATTATTATTTTCCATTCTGCAGGTTGTAAATGCTGCACTAACTGAACCAAATCACGATGGAGACATTCATAACTTGATTCAAAAGTACAAGCTCAAGTTGGAAAATTTTGTTCAAACTGAGAAAATGAAGGAGCTTGATTGTGGCGTCAATTTGGATAGATTTACGAAAGACACACAGTACAAATATGACTCTATCCTTGGGCTTGCTATGTAAGTTAATAAAACAACAAACCTCAGTTTATGTAATGTGGTTAAATTTCTTCGCTCAATGTATTTTCATGGATTAAAACTTCTCTCAAATGCAAGCCTAAGGCTAGGCGTACACCGGTTAGTCAAGACAAGATGACATGACATTAGTCACGTTTAGTCACATTAATTCACATACAGTAGCTGCTTATGAAGCAGCACACACCGATGCAATGACTAATCGGTGTGTGTTGCTTCATAAGAAACTATGTGAAGTACGGTGACTAAACGTGACTAATCTCGTCTTGTCTTGTCTTGACTAACCGGTGTACGCCTAGCCTAAAGCAGTATGTACACGATCAATTGTTTCGTCCAAATAAAAAAATGGGAGTGGCCATAGCCGAGTGGGTTAAGTGCTGGCTTTGTAACCTAGAGGTCCCGGGTTCAAACCCAGGTCAGACCGTGAGATTTTAGCTTGAGCCTCTCCTCGAGTTTCGGAGGACACGCTAAGCCGTCGGTCCCGACTGCCTACAAAACAGTCGTCAGACCCTGAACTGATCAAGAGTGACCTGAAAACTCTGACACCAGACCTGAGCCAGCCAGGTTACACGGAATTATTATATTATTATTATTATTGTAAAATAAATGACTTGCAAATCTTGTTCAATATTTGATAAGACTTCAAAATACTTTTAACAATCATTTTCAAGCTGTCAAAGATTTACAATACTTGACTAGATTTTAAAAGACTTGAATCCTTTTAAAGTATTGTTCACTTAATTTATTTACAATGTTTGACAAGTTCTTGTATAGATTTTTTTATTCAAAATGAATGTCAAGTATTGAAGCTCTTTTATTTTTATTTCCTACATATCGCTTCTTCAATTACAAATATTTTCTTTTTTATAATGAAAGCTTGAATCATTTCTCATCAATAATGAATCAGGGGGATATTATAATAATTACCTGAATATCATGATAATCACATAAAAATAGTTTTGCTAGTGAAATGAATATATTTATATTCTTAAAATACCTTTTCATTTCTTTCCACAGTTGTCAAGAATGGGAAAAAGTTGAGCTAGCTCTGGAACTGGGTGCTTTATACGGTGTTTCCGGCCTGGAAGTTGCTCTTAATCACGTGATCGCAATGCTGCTCACTGGCGATCCGCAATTGGCCATTGAACATATATCTGACAACAGACTGACTTCACTTCTTCAAGAGGATTCTGAACTAGTTGTCAAAAGGCTAGTTATTCTCAACATATACCTAATCAAAGTCTTTCTCAAGATAGTTCCATTTTTCAAGATGTAATAGCAAAGTAGTTGCTGAGTACTGAACATAATTGAATTTCTATGAGTAGGATACATTTTTCATTTATGTATTGGAGTACTAAGTTTTATAGTACAGGGTGGCACAGAAAGAACGCATGGATTTGAGTAGGATAGTAGCCTACATATCAGTAGTAAATTGATGTTTTGTGCAACTGACCTTAGTACTGATTAATGGACCTTTTATCTTAGTTTTTAATTTAGTTCTCGTTTCAATTTTTTTCACAGACTTGAAGAATCAGTTTTCCAAAATTTGAATGGAACTAATCACCAACTCATGATAGCATACTACACAGTTTTGCAAAGTGTAGCTGAAAAAACACAAGTGGATGGAATGCTTCCTAAAGATCATATAAAATTGTTGAAAAAAGTCAAAGCAACATCATCAGGTATGAGTAATATATTTTTCATTCATAATAACTTATCATTATTCCATAACTCTCAATATTCTACATTCAAATTGTACATTTTTGTACTCCAACACAAGTCAATTCAAAATTTTAGCAATTTTGAAAGTCTCTGTTCGGCTTATGCTTTGACCCAATTGAATTCAATACAAAAGTTCAAAACAAGTTCTAATTCATCTTTAATGAATGCAAATTTTCCAATAGCTTAAAGTGGGAATCTGCTATAACTAGGTACTTTCTAACATGTTACAAGTTAGTAACATTTCCTAGGCTTAGCATGATTGATTATACTACATATTTATTATAGAAAAAACCTTTAACGTCTTTATTCTTTTTCTGGTTTGCTTTCTCTAAAATGTTTATTTAATTATTCAAATCACCACTTAACAAATTGGACCATCGTCATCATAATCTTCTATCGAACCATGTATCAATCTATTCAATTATTACGTGTTAGATTATAGAGTACATCAATTTGAATCAACCATCTATTTCTCATGTACCTTTGAAGCAAGAATACATTTTCTGTTCCAGCAATCGACTACAGAAGTCTTTTGAGATCGAATCCGCTGACTGCTCTGAGACCAGCATTGAATAGAGATAGTGCAGCTAACATTGTAAAACTTTTCAAAGCGTTGCCCACTCATCTCAGGGGTGATCTGACTACTAGTCAACTGTACACAGACATGATGATATCAGACTTCTTCTACAGTGTAAGTTGAGACTGGAAGGACATGTTTTACTCAAGTGACATCGTTTTACTTGGTGTTCTTGGGTAAAAAGGCCATTGATTACTCAATGCATTAGTAGAGATTGGATCCATTTTTTACAATTTGCATATTGCACATTCCAAATAATCAATATCAATAGGTTTTAATAATCTGCTGATAGTTCTATTACTATATTAAATAAAAGGGGTTTAAAATAGTGGAAAAGGTGAATAGAAAAGTTGTGTATGTCTGTACCACTTTCTAGAACTAGAGGTTACTTCTTATTTTGCTAATCCCAGCTGATTGATGTTCACGGTCTAGTATTCATGAAAAAGGCTGTCCTTCTCCAAGAGTGGACATTTATGTGTTTAAACTCCGCCCTTTTATGTTGATGCATCTCAGACATATTATAATTGTTATCACATTGCATCGAATCTTCTTATTTACGTTAGTTTATAAGTTTATAATTTGTAAAATTCATAGAATAATTACTGAAATATTTTCCAACTATAGTATCATAATCCAGTATTTAAGCAGAAATATTTTGTAATCTACTCGAATAAAGTTTATGATCTAATGTTGTTTCTAGTGAACATCTTCCTTTTTAGTATCAGGAGTTAATAGGAAATTTTGCTGTATTATTCAAGATATGTTCAAACTCTTGAAAATGAATTTTCCATATTATTGAATATTATGTTGATTTCTTTGCTCCAAGTACTTCCTTTTCCAAGTAGTACCTTTCACTAATAGGTGGAATCATTGAGAAGACTATATTATAATATTGTTGTGTACTATTCAGAATATTGAAAGGATTTCATTAGGCTATCTCATTGAAAAGTCACCTTGCTCCAGTTTACTTGAAGTGAGTAATAATCAGTCTATCGAGGATTTTAGTCAAAGGCATGAAAAATGTTTGAAAAATGAACATAAATAATTGAGCGTAATTGCAGTTCACATTTATTTGTCCATTTGATCATAATTTTGGTACATCTGCCGAATGCATTAATATCTTACTAGAATTGCTCTTCTATGTTACAGTGCCTGGGTTTCTCATCTGAAAACAAGAGCGTCTCTCACTTTGAAATTCTGAAATCATTTTGGACAAAGGTTTCTGCTGAGGACCTTCTCAATTTCATTAAATATTGTGTTTTCTCGAGAAAGTGTGCAGAACAGATTGATCCCAACACAAGAAAGCAATTCATCACTGATGCAATAGCATTCTGCAAACAACAACAGAACGTTGAAACATATGGAACAATAGAGAGCACTTTGGAAAAATGGCTGGAAAACCTCACTGAGACTTGGGATGCGGTTGATTTTGGCTCAGTGGATGATAGTTTGAAAAATATTCTATGCGAGCTTGATGTGAGCTGCGGAAACAGAGAAAATATTCCGTCGATTATGGAAACCGCTGTTATGAACAAGAGTGTTCCATTCACAGTTCTTCAAAAGAAATGTTTCAAGGATGTGGTCTCGATTCCAGAAATGATAACAAAACTTTTGAAACTTATTGACGTGATGGACTTTGATTCGATTAGGGTTTTATTGGAACGAATTGACAGCTGTTTGAACGAAGACTTGCGAGATGCTGAGTGGTCGTCACACGTCCAAGAACTTGCTGCTAATTCTCAGCTTCCTTCAACATTGCGCGTTCTTGCAGCTTCTCTGTTGCAGAGGGTTGGTGAAACTGGCACCAACGACAAATTGCTAATGATTACAATAGCTGTACTTGGTCATCCAGTAAATTGTGAAGAGATAATTGATGAGAATGCTCGCTACAATTTGTTCATTCGAATCTTGAAAGAAAAAAATACCGCTGATGAACTTTTCGTCGTACAGCAGTTATTGTCTTGTTGGCCACCTTTTTCAGAATCAATTTCTGAAATTCATCCTCACCTGCAGTTGATCGAAAAGATGATAGTGCTTGAGTGTAGTAATGTACTGGAGTACATTTCGAAAGTATTCTTTGAGAATAAGGTAGATGAAACATCAGTTGAGAAAGTTGTTTATCGGCTGGCGTCTTTTGGAGGACTTTCGCCAATTATCTGGTTGTGCCTTATCACCGAATCTGATAATTTGCACGCCACAGCTATCAAATTGTTGGGCGAGTTCAAAGGTGACCTGATTCCTGAACAGATTGTCAAGAGAACTGTAGCGTTGCGACTCACGTCCAAACTGGTTCAATCGAAAGTTTACTCGGTTTGGGTGGAATCACTGCTTGTACTGGATGATGGTACGGTAGCAAAAAGCGCCATTGACCAGTTGAAAGAGGCTGGCTATTTGCCCGAGGCTGGTCATCTCTGGTTTTCGGTTGAGAGCATTCCCAGGCCACTGAGAACTTTCTCTGCTTCTTTAATCTCCATCGCACAGCGATTAACTAAAAACTGAGCGTTCGCCTATCAATGTTGATTGAAATTTGTGTATTTATTTATTTATATTTATTTGTTGAAATAATATATATATTTTTCGTTGAAATGGAAAATGGAAATATCCGACCAATTAATTTCAAATTCCATTCTCACTCAATACCATCATGCAATATAGTGACAAAATGTTCGACACTACAAAAATAGTGACTTGATTTTTCTACCAAAGAATGATGGGAAGATTTTATTACCAAGATATACGTTCCAGTAAGACGGCTGTAGCCCTCTGAATTAATATAGAACAAAATTATGTATCATGCTGATGCTGAATCATGTTCTATAAAACAATATGAACATGCTGGAGATGACTGTGTAGGAATATTCTTCATTAATGCGTCCGACTTCCTGCTATTCGAATAAACCTGGCGGTTTAAATATAGTTTATGACTTCCATCGTGATCATCAATCTTATTGGCCACTCGCCTCTGAACAGAATCCGGCGAAAACTCGAAGAAATTAGTGAAGTTGCTTGTGCTTATCAGGTAAGAATTCAAAATAATTTCTGTACAATTAGTTTCGACCGGTTTATATTTCAAAAGAAAACATAAGAAAATCACAAGTTTAAAAAGGAAAAAATACATTTGCATTGGTAAATTGAATAATAGTAATAAAAAGACAGGCCTACTGTGATGTAACCAAATAATGCAGTGCTTTTTCTAAACTATTAAAACCGGATATCAAATTTTATTTGATAATAATACTGAACAAATTTCAAAATTTTAGTACTTGGACAAAACAAAAGTAGCCTAGAAATGTTACATAGTGGCTAGTGACTATTCAATAAAGATAGATCTTTTTTACAGTTTTTAATTGATAGAACAAATCCATAGGCAATAACCAATAGCGAAAAATTGCATTAATAATAGCTTGTCCTTGTCAGTCCAATTTCAAGCGCTAATTTGCTAATGCTATTCAAATAATTATATTACAAATATTTTAAATGGCGATGCAAATGTAGTGATCACATTGTGGTTATTATCCAAATGCCTTATTCGCTAGGAAGGCATTTCATCCGGAAGTACGACTATATTGGAAGAATCAATAAGCGAGAACAATTTTTGAAAAATGGAATAGCCCTTCAGTGTTTGTACATCGCCTATAAATATCAGCTTCTGCTTTGCTCTTGTTATCGCAACTGTCAATCGATTATGGTTGCTCAGTAGGCCAGATTCCTGAAAAATTATCAAACAAATATGACATTTAATTGAAGCTTAAAGGTATTGAAATTTCCCCGAAAAATGAACAAGATGCAAATGTCTCACTATAATATCCAGAAGTTTCTAATAGAAATATTTGAAAAAATTTCATTATAGTAATATCATTAATAGTAATATTTTTACATTAATAGTTATAGGTCAATACTATTAACAGACTATAGGTATAATCATTTAATTTTGTGGATAGCGAATAACTTACATTTAACATTCTGTGGTAATGTGTGATATTCTGTTGATTTCTTTTTTAAATATGTTTTTTACATGTTATATACAGTATTATTTTTATAATTAAGTATTAATTATTATAATTAAGTCGATTAGCAACAGAAAAGTTGCCAGTCGACTGGAAAGCAACTAATAGGTTTATTTATAAGAATTTATAAATTATTTATAAGAATGAATGGCATTCATGATACCATAATACTCTAATGTCACTTATAATACCTTTTTAAGGAAAAATAAGGGTTGCCTTACCTAAAATTTCATAAATAAGCCTGAAAACTATGCAACTATGTATTTGCGCCTTTCAGGCCGATAAGATAAACACTGATCATAATATTTAGTACTTATATTTCATAACATTACTAATATTCATAATAAATTGCTCAAATTAATTTTTTTTTAATAAAATGAAAAATCTGAAAATAATTTACTTATGACTCACTTTAGCATGACTAGATCTCGTGCAAGAATAGATGATAATATTTTTGTCACGGCCTTGAAAAGTGTCCACTGTACTAACTTCAACGGCAAGTTCAGTCATTCTGCTCCTAATCAACGAGACTTGATCTTGGTAGGGAGCTATCACACCAATCTGGCATTCATCGATTCCAGCCTGAAACATAAACAGGTGAAAATGAATATCACTGTAATAACAGGAAGGCGAACAAATTATCTGTAAGTTTATGAGGCATCACTTACATCTTTCATAATTTTAACCACTGATGTCTTGATCTTAGTTTTAATTACTTACATCTTTCATAGTTGTAACTAAGTTGAGAATGGCGGTAGCTTCTCTTTCATTACTGAATGTAGCTGTAGACACGTATCCTGAATCCAATACGACCACTGACTGCTCCAGACAATCTGACAGCGGAACAGTCATCCATGTTGGAAAGTTCACCTGTGAATCAAAAATGAAATACAGTATTTTCCCAACATAGAAACCCACATGAAGTAATGCGGATTCAACTGTGAATTTGAAAACTCGAATCGAAAATCATTTTTTCAATGCTGGTGACAACTGAAATTTACATTAATCTCCTCAATACAGAGCTTTATATAATACTCTTTTCTCTCAATCTTCAAATCATTCCTTCACTAATTTGGTTGAAGTTTGCCAACTTCAGCCTGTATTAAATTTATGGGAGATAAAATAGTGTATTATACTTACAATATATTATATTGAAGAGGACAGTGTGTCACTTGCGTAATTGGGCTAAATATTAGGCTAAGGCCAAATTACAAAGAGCTCCGCTTCGTGCTAAGAGCCAAGTGACTGATCCTAGAGAACAAATGCACTGCGTATTATTGCAGATAGCCACACTACGAGCGATGTGCTAAGGTAGGAGCTTCGTTAAGGATCATTCACCACGCGAGTCACTTGGCTCTTAGCACGAAGCGAAGCTCCTTGTAATGTGGCCTTAGCCTTTGGTAATTCTGATGTTACCGAAGCTTATACAAAGCTCACAATAATATACAATATAATTATAAAGGCTGAATAATGAATAATGTGTAACACTGAAGTTACCTAAGGTTATACAAATCTGATAGTTGAAACTTTGAAAGGTAGGGTACAAAGCTTATCGATAGATCAACAGATAATAGATTTGTTAAAACGTTGAAAATCTTAGTTGGTGGTGATGACATCATCTAGCTAACTGGCTACTGTGCGAACATTTAATGAAATCTACCGTCTTATTGTGAATACCGTGGTATTACTAGTATAAAATTGAATAATCAACTTAGTATAAAATCAAATTGCTAACTCAATAATTATTATTGCCAATTACAGCCAACATTCTTATCATGGGCCATGTATTTGGACCACGTTTGCATAAGGTTGAAACGGAAGGATGGAATCAACTCACCTGGTTCTTTAGTTGGATTGTGGCATTTTTAACGTTATCGTTAGCACACTCCAATTTGCCTTCATAGGTGAGCCCGTTGGCCAGCTCGGTAATGCACTGGTTCATCCTGTACTGGACACTCAGCACTGCAGTCACTGACGGACGATCCAAATAACTGAATAGACTCTGATTCAGGCCTTGATCGCTGCAAACATTTTCAACCGCTCAAATTCATTGTATTCCCAAGTCATGTCACACTACATTCATTATGATTGAAGAAATCATGTTGTATTAAGTTCATTATGATTAAATTTTTTCAACTAAGCCGCTACGAAAATACAAAACAAAATGTGCCCAAATTACAGTTCGTTATTACAGTGAATGTAGTGAATGTTGTTGAAAACTACCTACTTTCCAAAACCGATTAGGCTGAAAAAGTTTGGAAGTTGGCATACATTTACAGGTATGAATACAGGCCTACAATTGAGGCTTGAAGGGCGCACGTAGGATTTCGAAAATATCCCCAAATACTGGGAAATCAGTGTTTTTAACTTTTTCAAGAAAAACTACGGCAAAAGTTTCAAGTTTCGTGCATAGGTCCAGTCCAGTTGAAGATTTGAGAGGGAGGGATTGGAGTGTTCATTTAATAGAAATGAGAAGATGTGAGCTATAGAATTGAAGTTGATGTTTTATTCAAAAAGAGTAAACAAAAAACAACATATGATTTCATTACTATGGGGAAGAAGAATTACAACAATACCCATGTTACAGATACTGTAAAATCAGAGTGTGGCCATTTGTTGTCTCGGTCAAATTCACCATAATTTTGCCAATTTCCATGGGGTTTATAGCAGGGTCCAATTAACTTGTCATAAGTCACCTGTTCCAGTAATAATCAAACAGTGATTTCGACACAATAATCAAAAGGCTTGAAAGTCTTAAAGACCTTTAAAGTTTTTAAAAGACCTTTTTAAAGAAAACCTTTTAAAGAATAACTTTTTAAAAGACCTTTTCAATAATCTGCGAGATTCAGCATTTGTAGGTTAAGTATTGTGATCATATTTTATGCTCGTCGATCATATGTTTTATGTCAAGTTAAATGGATCCTGCTATACATTGTTAAGGTATTTGAATCATATTATATGTCAAATGATACACTTCTAATCCTTAATTTGCCTTCGCAAGTGTTAGTTTTCATCATTTTATGGTTTCAAAAATTCTACATAGCGGTAGGAATTTATTTTTTAATTCGTTTCTCTTGAAGAAAATTGGACACATGAGTGAATGGATTTATGATTGCCTGTTACTCCATATCAAGGTGGAACACCCGAAAGGGTCTCCCCACCAAAAAAGCCATAAGCTTAATAATAATAAACTCCAAATGAACCAAATTTTGCTCAGCGTCTTCCATCTGGGAGCTTGACGGCTAATAATAATAATAATAATAAACTCCATATCAAAATTCAAAAGTATGGCGGGAGCAGGGGGAGAAATGTTGCAACACACTGTAATGGACCTTTTCACACCAATGTGAAGCTACTGGTACCTGGCACGTTGACTGCGCACGAGCGGCGGCAGCTGGCGCGGATCGCCGACCAGGATGAAGCGGGTGGCGGCGAACAGCGGCCGCAGTGCGGTGGGTAGCAGCACCTGCGTCGCCTCGTCCACCAACACCACGTCGAATGTGCGCATGCGCAGTAGAGCATGCGCCGAGCCCAGGCACGTCACGCCGACCACTCTCTAGAAAATCATCCAGCCACACATTAGAAGCCAGAGGCATAGAGTAACTATACTTATTGTCTATGCTTGTTGTTGTCTATACTATACTTGTTGTCTGTGCCAGAGGTAAATCACCACTCTATTGCCACAAAAGATCAAGTCACAGTTGCACAAAACGCTGTTAACTGTAATTGGATTAATACCATACAAACCATTTTTTTATATTTTTGATACTTTTGACTTCTTTGAATATTGAATTTAATTTATTGCGAAAAACCGAAAACATGTGCTAAATGACTGTGCTTTAGGCTAGGCGTACACCGGTTAGTCAAGACAAGACAAGACGAGATTAATCGCGTTTAGTCACAGTAATTCACATAGTTGCTTATGAAGCAGCACACACTGATGCAATGACTAATTATTGGTGTGTGTTGCTTCATAAGCAACTATGTGAAGTACTGTGACTAAACTTGACTAATATCGTCTTGTCTAGTCTTGACTAACCGGTGTACGCATAGCCTTAGATAACATTAGTCAAAACATTAGAAATAAAATAAATCCAAATGTCATAACATTTGAAACTTTTTCACATGGAAAAGAGGTTCCTGTTCCAAAAATTCGGAATTTTTGCCACTGCCAACATTGCGTTTACTTTTACATAGATCTTTCAAATTTTAAATTGATAGCTAACAGTATTTATTTAGCTTCGAGGGTGGAAATTTGTGGTTAACAGTGAATGTGAACTTGACCTTAATTCGAAGTATTCATCACAATTAGGAAAAGACGTGACTGTGTTTTCATCCTATGAGTTGAATTTACTGCAGTAAAAAAATCTTGAGGCACAATTGTAATGAGTAATCGATGACTAAGCCACTTTTGTGGTGCAACCGGCCCTGAATTAACACAAGGCGAACAATTGATAACAAAAGAAAATAACATTAACTCTAAAGCATGACACACTTTAAATATATTACATGAATCAGCATATTATGCTGGAAGATCCCAAGTCACATCAACTACTGTTAGGTACTGAGTAAACCGTTTCGAATTCAGGAGCATGAAAACTCTTTCTATTAAAATTGTGATCGGAGAATAGTTGGGTTTATAATTTATTGTGAAGTGGCACAGCTTTTTGGACGATGCAATGCTCATGGCCTACACGTTTATATTTACTCTATTCAAAGTGAGGAACCACAACTGATTTACATTTCATAATAATGATCCTCATTTATATTCTCTCGCTGCTGTTCATTATTGTTTGTGTTCTGTATGAATGTTCAATAAGTGAATGCTAACGCTAACCTTCCTGTTCAATTTACTCTCCAATTCTTCTGGAGAGCTGTAGACAAGATTCTGCTCACTGTACTGCTTCACATCTGGATGCACCTTGGATATCGATCCGAGGCGAAGAATATCGATGTTCGAAGGCAGTCGACGCAGAATGTTATCGACAGCCGAGTGAGTGTGGCTGGTCACCAGGACGCTTTGACCTAATCTCACGAGCAGCTCCACCAGCGAAACTAATGTTTCTGTTTTGCCTGTAAAGTACAAAGAGGTTTAACTTCTGACACAGTGTTTGGTGAGATGTTACAAAGAGGTTGTTGAGAAACGAACAATATCCTGTACGCAATAGCAGCAAATCCTAATAGTCATACGATTTACAGGTATGCGCAGGACGAATCAGCCATACTGTAAAATGTTCAAAAATTTATTCCTCAGAAATTAGAACTGAATATTACAGAATTATTATCATAAATTAAGATTATGTGGATTGGAAACAGGCAAAAATACAACTTTAAAAAGTTGCTGTGTGCCTGTTGACTAAAACCAGATTTCTGATATTTAAGTTAGTTAAATCTATCTAAGCACTTCATACTGTAATAGGATCATAGGACAGTTTTACCTTCAGGATTATATTCTCTACAAATTTTATCATTGAAAAATAACGATTGATGATCAAATAATCAAATTGTTAAACCTTGAAAATGTATAGAACACTTTACTAGCTCATTGATGCTATTGAAATTCAATGATTACTTCATTAACTCAAGTACTATAAAACAACGATCCTATTGAATTTCAATGATTTCTTCAATGACAAAAGTCCAACCAACTATACTCCTTATAGTTCAGTACTGCGAACCTAGTTCCGACAAAAAGCCGAGAGATGACACCACGTGAACTATAAGTTTATTTTACATTTTTCACCCATTAAACGTATTTTTTTTGCAAAATACAAATGAAACCTGCACTTGAAACACCGCTAACCTTTGTTTTGGCACAAACCGTATTTAAATCGAATTGGTGATACACTCGCGGTATTTTATCAATCAATGAATCATTTATTCAATCATTTACAAAGGAGAGTACAACAGGCCCAGAACTGTTCCTCTTCCAATTCATTCAAACAGTCAAAATTCAGGTTATGTCATATCATCTTACTAAAAACGAAATCATTTTATCTAAGATGCAAAATTCCATTGAGTATCATGGTACATGGTTGTACATTAAAAGTAAATAAATAAATTGGCCCAATATAACAGTCACAGTGGCTGTCAATAGTTCTGTAGAAGAGTTTTGTGTATATCGATTTACAAATAGAATGATGGAAAACAGCAAACAATGATTGAATGGTTATCGTACCAGTTCCAGGCATGCCCTTGATAAGAAGATAGTGTTGAGTTGCCAGCGCCTGTAGTACGGCATGCTTTTGACATTTGTTCAACTTCCCCAACAAATCCTGACTGATGGCCAACACTTCTGAACTCAGCTTATTGTAGGTCGGCAATTCCAACGAAATTATCATCTTTCTGAGGAAATCCGATTGCGGCGTCATTTCCAGCAAATGTCCGAGATTTGTTAGATTAAACTCTAATTGCATACTGGACTGATAGTGGTCTACGAAAAAGTAGCTGTCCTTATGACTGCTCAAGTCCCTACAGAAATAAAATAAAAAACAAATTACAATTAAGAAGCATGTGATGTAAGATTGATGATTGTCCTTCGCCACATACTTATGGCAAACAAACAAAAAATATAAAGTGAATGAGGCAAGAAATATTGAGAAGAATTTAATGTAGTAAGAGAAACAAAGTACACTCAAAAAGCAGTCTGGATATTTAGTAAGAGGCTGAAAACAAACGAAAACATTCAGAATATACAATGATCTATTGAAACTGTATATCTCATTCACTGAGTAATTCAAGAGCAATCCTGAATAATCTGTGTAATCCAATTTACTATATTTTTTCTTGAAATTCTTCAAAGTTCACTGATCGAATTTTTTTCTTTCTTCTAATTTACTCACGGTTGTTTATCGAAGATGCAAAAACTAATTCATATAAACTGAAGAGCATGAATGTAAGTACAGTATTCAATTTGACTAGAATATTGTTATAATAATTCTAAAACTTATGTAAACTCGAGGAAAAGAAGATATCTTAATCATGAGTAGACAAGAACTTGTACAGAAAACTAAAAAGTTTTCTCAGTAACTCATGAGCTGTATCACATAGTACTGTATTAAACTTCACTAGAATACTGTTATTTTTCTACAAATTCTGAAAAAAAAATGAGAAAATCGAGATATTTTGATTGTGAGTAGAATGGAACTTCATCAGAAAACTGAGAGATGGATGGCTAAGAACACATTTTTTGAATTTTATTAGAAATAGAGACAAACCTTTCAAGAGAAATCGTGAACTCACAAGACGAAATATTTCTCACAAATCCGGAAGCAATTGATACTCTTTTCTCAGTACTCACAACTAAATAATCATTCAAAGCGATCAGGTCACTGAGTTCTTTGTCTCTTCTGAACAAATGATTGTACCTCCCACTCTCTTTCAATACTGGTTCAACTAATTCCAAGTAGGCAATACAGTTCTTATTCTCCTCCCTAAAATACAGAAATAAATTATATCAATTCACTCTACATTTATTCAATTACTTTTCACTTGTACACTGTTATTGTAATATCAATTTTCTAAACATGGAATTTTCTCTCTGCTGGTACAGAGTTTTTAGCCGGCTCATGGATACGTACAACTGTCGAAAAATCGACAGCTGCCGGCTCTTGGGTTAAAAGCTGCATTGTTTGATACGTGAACTGTAATTTACTGCTGTGCTATAGTTACAACAGGTGTGATGTCTTTCCATGAGTATTGTTTCTTTATAATTGAATATACGAACTTAAATAATAATTTAAAAATAATAATTTATTTATAATAAAAATTTCAACTTGAAGATGAAGACTAATACCACATATAAAACGAGAAACGATTTTTGCACCCATAAGATATAATTATTAATATTAGATAAGATATAATATTTACAAACCCAACATTTGAGGAAATGCTACCATTACTATATTACTCTATTACCTTACTCTATTATTACTATATTACCTTCCTAATAATAATTAAAATTTGATTGGATAAATACGAATAATATATTCAAGCTAACTGAATTGGATAGTTGAGCTGCATCAAGCCACATCAAATTTGATCCCGGATCAGTACAATGCTATGCAAATGGGACCAGCTGATTCAAAATTATCCAAGTTGGTGCAGCCCAACATTGTTGAAGAGTTCTTCAGCTTTCTACATATTATTTTATACTGTACTAGTCGATCGAATTGTGATGATGTAGGAAGCTAAGAACTAACCTTTGTTCAGGAGTTAACGTCCATATATCTTTCACGCAGTAATTTGTTCGAGAACTATCAGCCTCTTCCAACTGAAGTAGGGCAACCCAATGGAAAACAAAGCGAATATGCTCTGATTTCAGATGACTGGTTGCTTCGAATGCTATTGCATTCATCGGATGATCTGAAGGAAGTTTATCCAGGCCAGATTCCCTGTTGAAATAAAAAATAGAAAATTAATTTTAAGATACTTAGGTATATTTTCTTTGATTATATTATTTTTCTATAAATTTTATTCTACATAATATTATGTTAGATATTATATTGACCATAAATTCATCTTCTTCTTCATTTCAACATTTCGTATACCTAAGCATTTTTAAGCAGCTTCAAATATGAAGAATATAGTAAAACACTATACAGGAACAATAAAATTCAAAATGCAATCAAACTAATTTTTATACTTTACATATTATGTTGGTTTTTTTGCAATAAATGCAATTCAAGGTCAATTAATTAAAGAAAATATAGGTGTATTAGCTAATAACAAAGAATATAAGAAAACAAATACAAAATGAGAAAAAAATTATCAACTACTGTATTCTTACTTGAGAGCTGAAGAGCATATTGTCACATACGGACACTTATTACAGGCTGTCCTATGATTTATAGGTTTGGGCAAACTTGGCGAAGGGAAAAGCCCGTTCTCATCTTTACTCACAGCTTTGCCATCGAACGTATACCGCAGCAATTCATTGCGAAGAAGAATCAAGTCTCGTTTTTCCATCACTCCTGCGTTCACTTCCTTCATTACACCTTCCCTGAACAAAAGAAATCAACCAATAGAATGAAAAGAGGAGAAAATATTTCTTGAATTTGATAGTAGCCCAAAAAAGTTTAGGAAATGAACGACAAATCAAATATATAGACAATAGAAAATAAACGACCAAACAAAGTTAGAGACAAAACAAATCACAGAATACAATAAAACGCGTAGATAATATTTCAGTAGCCTGAAAATTACACAGGGAATAAATATCAAAAATAGATAAACACTGTTACTGTATTAGATTAAAGCTTCCATTAATTTATAAAATTGTATTCAATTGAATCATTATCTGATTAACAATTGAAAAAAAAACAATAGTTCTGCATTCTGCTAATGCAGTAAGAAATAGGTATCAAAATGCTTTTGTGTATCAAATTTCTCTGTTTGCAAATACTTGAAAACATAGAAATATACAAAACATAATTATTACGAACTCATTAATATTGTAAATTACTGTATAAAACTCGTCATTCTTCTCTAGGCGCGTTTTCGTTTCTGTAACGATCATTCATGAATTGATTTTTTTTTTATGGCCAACATTGGACCACTTTAGTCAATACAAGATCGGTTTCTTTTCTTTTTTTTTCTTTTTGATGACCCAGTATGCTTTCATTCTCTCAGATCGTGCCCTCCTCTCCTCCTCCGAAATCACCCTTCCCACTCTCTGTTTATTTACTAATATTGATTTTTTAATATAAAAGAACTTGAGACGTAAATTATTATCAGTGTATTATTCACATAATTATTAATTTGGATACTTCACTAGGGTTTACTACATACTACAAGCCGTCAAGCGTTTTCAATTTCGGATACAAACCCCCTCTTCAAATTATTCCATATACTGTATATTTATATGGGTGAGATTTTTGGCCAAATAAAGCCCGACTTTGTTCGTGATATGAAATACAAAATGATCTTCGCATTCAGTTCACTTTACTTTAATGTTGAAAACATTATGTACAGTTTACCTCAAGTAAAGGAGTAATCCAGATGAGACAGGTTGACCGATTTCAGTCATCATGAGAGCATAAAGTATTACTTGGCCCCTGTGCTCTGATGACATTGATGCTCGCCCAGTTTTCAATTCAAGCGGTAATATCTGCAACCATGGATTAACTTATTAACGTTTTCATTTATTTAAAAAATCTCTTCATCGTCTCATTCATCTCTCATCATCATCATCATCATCATCCTTACAATTACTCGCGCACAAGTCAAGAGCTTATGTGGGCATCACCACAACAACAATAAAAACAAACAACAAAAATAGATATTTTGGACTACACTGTACCTTGGTAGTATTTTCAACTTTCACTTTCACCGTAACATCAATCTTCCCTTTCAAGCCTAAATTTGTTGCCCAAATGTTTTCCTCTATATCCTCAATAGATGAAATTTCTCCTTGCCAATCATCTTTAGTTTTCGCTCTGAAATAAGAAAATAAGGAAAAATATTAGTAATACTGACAAATTCACTGAGTCAGAAGAAATAGAAATCGTAGCAACATGTTAAGAAACAGAAATATGGAAATACCGACATTTTATAAGTACATAGTGTTATTAATTTTTCCAGATTGGTTTTCACTGGATGGCATACTTCGACTTGGTAACATGTTAACATGATGCGGATTCAACTTAAATATTATAAGTTGGCCTATCAAAGGTAAGCTCTCAAATAGATAGTAATACATTCTAAGAAGAAATTAGATCATTGTTAATTTATTACATTTATACCAAGAAATGTGTTACAAAGGAATTTTCAGTTTTTAACTGCTTCAGAAATGTATTATAATTAACATTAAGTAATTAATAATAATCATAAAACACTTATACAACCAACACATTTTAAGCAATACTAACATATTTTAGAATGATATCTCAAGAGTGTTTGAATCCTGAGTAGTGGCACAGGCACAGATAGGACAAAAATATGGTTAACCTATGGTGATACAGCAGAGGTTTTCAACTAAAAATAGGAATTTACGAAATTACTTTCATGTGGGAAAATCTACTTACCCTATAGGAGGAATATAAGTTGAGATGAACTTTTTAATTCGTGGAACAAACAAATCCAACTGTTTCTTAACGTGTTCCATTGTAATCTTGGATGAATACATCGAAAATATGAAACTTTTAGTTGAAATTATGTCGTTGGCGATTTTAGTGATTTCATCCTCACTTCTCACTTTTCTATCTAGCACCTGAAATTTGATAAAATTTCATATTTTAAATGACGAAGATAATATCTAATTGAGTCAATTTCCATAATAAGACAATGGCTCTAATGCAAGAAGTTTTAAGCTTCGAGCCTTTCAAGATCCACGAGCCATTCCCTTAAAAGGAAATTTATTTGCTTGTGCTGTGCATTCACGTAGTTAGCTTGATTTTCATTATTCTTTCGACCACACGGACATTTTAATAATCGCATGGCCATTGCCGGATTTTGGCGAGCTGGCGTAGCCTAGTTGGCTGGTGCGTCACACGACTGCTATCGCTGCACCGGTCACTGGTTCGATTTCTGTTTTCGTATGGCATTTTTCCCGTGTCATTTTTCACCTCATTATCCACACACAAGTAATATAATTAGGCCTCTTTCACACCAGTGCGGGACAAACCCGGCTCGGACGGAATGAAAATGTTTTGACTGATGAATCATAGGTGTAATCAGATGATTTAGTTATATAACCATCAAGATAGGTACAGCAGGATTATTTTAAATTGTCAGACAGTAGCTGATTGATGTACGCTCGTTTACTGACGTTAAATCAGCTGTTTCCTGACAAGTTAAAATAATCCTGCTATATATCAGTCATTCCTTCCGATCCGTGAAAGGAGCCTTATGTGGGCATCATCCGCAGCAAAAAAACACAAAATTTCAAAGTTTAACTAATCAACTTATCATTAGTTAATTTGAATTCAAATAGGCTATGTTTTTTTTTTTAAACATGAAAAAATAAAACTTGGTTTATTTCGTTGGAGAAACCGGCCCTAAATAGTGTTTTAAATCTTATATATTCATTCATTGATACATGGACTAGTACCTAAGTATTCATTCTGGAAATGTTCTAAATTTAATATACCATTTGTTGACTTACATGGTTATCTACTCACCTCTTGTAATATTTCATGAACTAACGATCCAATGATCATGATTTCTGATTGTGGATCCAAGCCCCTAAACATGCTGGCCAATATGGCTCGACGCATGCAGAACAGAGAGCCCACTAGCGCTGTGCTCGAAATAAGCGTGTCAGGTTCCAGAACTACAAAGCCGTAGAGGTCGTTCACTAACCACCCGCACTGACTGTCCCGTTTGGCTTCTATACTTATTGTGTCCTTTTCTCTCAAAACCAGTCCGGACCTGAAATGTCACTTATAAAAATTATAAGTCTCTGCAAAATTATATGAAATAAATATTATGTTGAATGATAACAATACATTTTTGTATAATATTTATAATACATAAGATACAGAGTGTCCTCTAATGTCTGAGAATACTCCAAGGCAAGAAGAATAGAATACAATGTAGTGTTCAAGAGGATGATGAAGTAGCAACAGTCCGGTATGAACCTTGGCTTTCTTTACAATTTGCCTCCACTCGTTTTACTTGCACTTGCACTTACACAATTTTACTTGCGAAAAATAAGGTGGCTGACTTTTCTTTAGTAGGTTTTACCATTCATCATACAAAATAAAGCTCTATTTATGACCAAACTATTTGAACTGAATTTTACTCACCATGATCCTTCGAGAGTACACGTGGTTTCTGACGAGCTTTTCAATTCTTTAAGATGGATTTCGGCTCGATGCGAACTTTCCAAGTAGTTAATTTTGGTTATTATACAGCGTACTGCTTTCTCCAAGCTCAAATCACTGAAACCGATACATCAATATTCAATTTTTAGTTAGTTTAATTGTTACAGAAGAATGTTACTAAAAGAAACGACATGCATAAAAAAATATATTAGTAGATTAAGGCAATTCTAGATAATATAATATTAATTCATTAACAAAATCTGCTAAATATCTTCTTGAATGCATAAGACATGCAATACCAATCTTTTTTTTTTTTTTCTTTTTTTTCTGAGGATGATACCCACATGAGCTCTAGGCTTGTGCGTGGGTAATGAGAGGGGTGATGATGAGATATGACGACTACTTTTTAGGCAGTCGGGACCGACGGCTTAACGTCTCCTCCGAAAGACGGAATGCTATATCATCCTAGCCCAGAAAAAGTTTTGACCAGAATACTGCTGTATTCTAAATAATATCGTTGGAACAATTTGAGAGTAGGATATTGGGAAATGAAAATACTCACTCTTTAATGTTTTCTTTACTATCCAGCTCCCAATCATCAAACAAAAAATTGCTTATATCAGAATTTGAGATGTTACATTCTGTTTCAATCTTATCATCTTGGTCCAGAGACTCATCATCTACCACATTTTTCTTTCTACATCCATCAATATCTTTCTTTTCATTCACACAATCTTCAGGGTCAAGTTTATCTTCGGACTGAGATTTCTCGGTGGAAATTGAATCTCTGTCTGTTGAAGAACCAGATGGTCTAATGTTTGCAGTAGTGGACTCAACTTTTCCATTGCAGACCTTTTTTGAGATCTTTTTCACATGAACAACAGAACCGCTACTCGCCTTTCCATCGCAATTTTTGGTGGAAAATTCGAATTTCCTTTTCACACCTTTATTCCCGGCTCTTGAAGTTGGAAGCAGCGACTGCGGTGGAGTAGGTGGGATAACTTCCGGGCTTAAAATCGGCACTCTTTCCTTCACAATTTCCTCAATATCTCCAACACTATTCTCCTTGTCACTCTTCTTCTTCGCAGGCGACTTATTGCAAACAGTCTTACCGGACTCACTAGATAAGATGGTGTTTTGGCTTTTTGGAGGGGTGAGCGGAAATTTGATGCTGTCATCTTCAGTTAAATCAACTTCACAAGTCAATTGAGAAGATGAGGATGCGCTGCACCTGGCTGAAGACACAGCTGCCGTCAACTTCTTGCTGTTTGTAGGAGACGTAAAAAATTTAGATATTTTTGTTTGCTTAGGATCATCTTTGGCAACCTGAAAAGATTTAAAATTCAAAATGAACCAACAGCGTGATTGCCAATAATGAAGCTACATGTCATTCCCTATGTCCACACTTGGTAGATTTTGTGTGCTGCACAGCATGCGGCCAATGCTTAAGCATATGCAGGATGCTTGAGTCGCACACAAAATAGGGAATGAAAGAGGGATAAATAGGGATTTTAGTATAAATAGACATAGCGATTCTATCATAATATCCTACTTATAAAAAAATATCAAACATTGAAAGTATTCAATCCCAATCCCTCTATGTCCACACCTGGTCGATGTTGTGCTGCACAGCATGCTACCAAGCATATGCAGCACACAAAAATCGAACAAGTGTGGACATAGGAACTGTAATAAGTGAGGTTTCTCAAACACCTCAAGTAAGGAGAGCAAATGAGTTAGTAACTTAACCATTATGTTTTTAAATGCTTGTTGTTGTTGCGAATAATTATTTTTGGTCCCTTCCTGGATTAAACATCCAAAATTAATCAAGAACTTCACTTTTATTCTTCATAGTAAATGAGATTAAATCAACATGGATAGCTTGAAGGAACCAATTTTTTTTGGAAACTCTCAAAGATATTGATACGGATCGATAATTTTTGGAACAATAAACATCGGTTGGATAGTATTTGCTCGGAAAAAATTTAAAGATGTTGCCGCAGGAGTTGATATTCCCTAACAATATGCGGTGCTGCACCATTTTTGAAATTTAATTAGTTATTATTCCTATCATCACTGACCCCTGTATCAGAAGATTAAAATAATTGATAATACAAATCAAAAAGCTATTTAGTTTCACATATATTGTATGCATTTATTAATAAAAACATACAAAACGCACTAAACTTACTTTTTTCTGAGTCAACTTTCTCATTTCTCCAATTGATAAGTCACTGTAAAGTTATTTAGTTAGTCAATCAAATAATTAATAAAGACAGGATTTAGAACGTTCAAATAATCTATTTAGAATAGTTAGGCATCTTCAATTAATGGAAACAATAAGAATTATTCAAACAACAAGTGAACAAAATGTAAAAATAGCATTACATAAAATCACAACACAATCAGAATCAAGTTTTAAATTTTATAGGTTATTAAAATACCGCCAAATTAAACAGCTGATAAGCAGAGCTGTCTGCTGGTCCTGATTGAAATTTGAACGAGTATATTTTATAGGTTATGTTGGTTCTTAATAGTTGGTCTTATCTTGGATTCTTGGTCATTTCTTTAAATCGATTCATTTATAAAAATGTTACAACAAATTATATTAACAAAAACATTGATTTTATTTAGTTCTAAAACTCAGCAGTAATGTGGATGATCTTCAACTACAGACAATCCAAAAAATGATACTGCTTGTAAATAAATTTGACTTCCAGACTGTGTTTGTGAAGTATTATTACACTTCCGACAAGTAAACTGTGTGTAAGTTTCCATTTAATACTAGGATTATAGTCAATATTTCAATCTTTATCAACAAAAACTACCTATTGCTGAGCAAATGGTATTTACAAATTTATCCATGACAACACTTGCCAGTCAATCACTTGCAGTTTCGATTATTTATTGTTCGTTCTTAACTTTCCAAGATTCTTCATTTATGGCAAATTACTTTCAAACAATATTTACAAAAATATTTGTGGAAAGCTCTGTGGATTGTACTAGGTCTATAGGAATGCCAAAGTATAAAAAATGAACTGGCCTCTTCTTTCAGGCATTTCATTCATACAATCAACATTAAGAGTCTTGAAAACTAGACTCTCTGGCAGATACGGTGTCAGGTTTTGGTTCAGGATGAGCCTAAACCGGGAGTTAATTTTTTTATTATAATAACTGATAATTATCTTAAATTGTAGTTTATGGATGATGAAAGGGATAGAGAGAACAGAGAGATAATTATTGTATTACCTAAAAGTACATTTTTTTATTGAAAAATTTAATTTAATCTTTTTGTTCCAGATGAAAATTAAGGAATGGCGGTAAGATTAATCGCTGAATTAGCGGAATCGGTCGTCCACTTTGGTGCAATGCGACATTCAAGTCTTCTAGCTCGTGTTAGACTCATAGTAGAGTGTAAAACCAGTGCAATGAATCGAAACATAAAAACTCGGGTTTCGCTGAAGGACTCGTGTTCTCAACTACGTGAATTTATACCTTACAAACGTCCAAGTGCAATTAGTAGAACAAATACTGTATTAAATAGTTTTAGAAATGTTTGTGCCATCCAGAATTCATGTTATTCAACTTCTACTTTGCGAACTCTTTCCGTCGGATTTGAATCCGTGTCTTTTGAGGAGAAAAGATTGCCCAGGTTTTATTCAAGTAGTAATAACGATCAGAACACAGGCCCAACTAAGGATCTCATCGACAAAAATTTAGGAGTCAAGAAAAAGCAATTCGTTGATAATGTTTTGAGAAATAATCAGAAAAAGATGAGACTGACTAAAATGAAACTACAGAAAAGTGGGAAGATTATTTTGAAAGACATTAAAGAATCCAAGTCGAAAATGAAAGAAAAGATGGAAGAAATAATTGAGGTAATAATAATCTAAATTCATTATATTATGATCAATTAATTAATTTATTAATTTTTATTGCTTAAGTTACTGAATGACTCAACATTTAATTATCCTATTCAAAACTGATTTCACAAATGTCAATCAAAATTTAATGTGCTGCTATTTATCATTCAATAGTTGATCAGGGTCCTGTTTCATAAAATTTATTAGTCCTTCAATACAGGAAAAGGCAATCACATTAGCCGAATAAATTCATTACATTTTTCCCCGTGCATGCGTCTAGTGTGTGCCCACGTTTTCTCTGTATTACGAGACTTTTATTGTAACAAATTTCTAAGAAACAGATCCCAGGAATCAAACTATAACCTTTTTGCAATCAGCTATAAGAAATTGAGAATCATAACTTGCAAACTAATTGATGGAGTTGTCTCATCTTTGGTGAAAAAGTAGCTTAAAGTTGAACTGAAACATATCAATTTAGGTGTTTGAAATGGCCACCATTCACATCCACACACAAACGATGCCACCGAACTGCAGCACAAACTACGATGGATAGGCTGTAGAGGTTCCCCAGACTTAACTGACTCCTCTGGCCGTTAGCTGTGGGGAACACTGAAGGACGTCGTTTATCTACAAAAGCCATGCACATATGGATGAACTTCAAGAATCCATCGTACATTCATGTGCAAATATCCGACTGAACACGTTGCAGACAGTAGATAGTTTGTGCTGCAGATCGGGGGCATCGTTTGTGTGTGGATGTGAATGGTGGCCATTTCAAACACCTAAATCGATATGTTTCAGTTTAACTTCAAGCTACTTTTTCACCAAAAATGAGACAACTGCATCAATTAGTTTGCAAGTTATGGACTTTTAAACAGAGGATACATTTTTTTGGACCACTCTGTACAATAGAACTATTAGATAATGAACTACCTGTATGTTAAAAAATGATTGTTTATTTTGTACCTATTTATTTTTATGGGGAAGAATAACTTCTGAAAGTTATTTATTATATGTTTTCATCCATATAATCGACAACAAATTGTTTGATGAAAATCTATCATTTCAGTTTATCGTTAAATAAATGAAATCCTTATCTGCAATGAAATGATAAGAGTATTAAATGCGCTGGTGTTAAGATGATAATTTCAAGAATTGATAATAATCGCTTCTAAATGAGGCCTACCTGAATTTGCTCTGAAGTGCTTTCCCAGAAAGTTTCACTCAGTAAAGCCTCACTACTTTATATTGTCAAATTGATTTTTCTTGAAAAATAAAACGAATGAAATAGAAGAAATAGAAGATGAGCATGTAGGTATTTGAATATTTCTAAGTGAGCAGTTTGTTTATACGGTATTCTTGAAGTATATGCTTTTTATTCTCAAAGTTATATTTTATTCATTTTCAGAGGGAAAATATTTGGACGATACCCAACATGCTGACAGTCCTAAGGATAGCCATGTCACCATTTTTAGGATATCTAATTTGTCAAAATAATTACGAACTTGCCTTGGGGTTGGTCATATTTGCAGGATTCACAGATTTCGTAAGTACTCTTTAGAACTATAGGTTGATAAATATGACATTTTTCTTATGATTAATAGAATCTGATTGTATGTTTAGTCTCTGCCCTTATTTTACGAGTCTTTCAATTCATGTGATACTATAGATATAGATCTAACATTTCAATCAGTACAATTGTACGAGTCTTTCAATTCATGTGATACTATAGATATAGATCTAACATTACAGTCATTACAATTGTAAGAGTCTTTCGATTCATGTGATACTATAGATATAGATCTAACATTTCTTCATTATACGAATAGGCCTACATTATGATGAAGCTATTCAAAATCCCACATTTAATGTGTTATCTAGTAGAGGTAAAACACCAATACAAACCCTTCAGTTCAGAAAATTCAACTTTTCTTTCAGTCTTTATGTCATCTGTAGGCTATATTACATCCATTTTTAAATATCAATGAACGTTGTCCATCATTTGAATAACATTAATGTCTAATTATGTAAAAAAGTTATTATTCATTTATATAAATTTAATTAAAAAGAAGGGAAAACTCTAGATCACTGAAAGTCATATTTATTTTTTTATCAAGGAAGACGAAAATGTAAAATAGGACATTTTGCATCTACATTTCAGCTGGATGGAATCATAGCTCGTTCGTTCAAAAATCAAGCTTCCAAACTCGGAAGTTTCTTGGATCCAATGGCTGATAAAATTCTTATAGCTACATTATTTCTGACACTGACTATCACTGGCAACATACCTGGTAAGTCTGAGAATTTTTCAATTATATTTTATTCGAAATTCTCCATACATGATAATTTTTCTACCATTATCAAGTATTTTCTATGAGGAAGGATGTTGTAGAGAGAATTAGATGTATGTTTAATAAGATTTTTTAAAGCTTGAAAAATTCTCTATACGGAATACAGATGTATACATTCATACAGAATGCTATGAGGATGGATGTTGTAGAGAAGATTAGATATGTTTTAAGCAAGTACTGTATTTTTTTAATACATCTACAGCACAATATAGGTTTGCCTTCCTCCACAAAAATCCTCCAAGCCTGTCTCTCTCTCTCTCTCCCTCTCTCTTGAATCAAATTTCCCCATCCTCTACAACCCATCGTTTGGATATCATCTCTGACCTCGCCCTCCCTACTTATCCTATGTCTGCCCTTTCTTATAATTCAAGTTGAGTAATTTAATATAGTTGAGGTTGTACTTATATTTTATTATTATTATTTATTATTGCTTTTCAGGAATCAGTTATCCTATAGAGGTTGGCAACACTGGTTGCAGAGGTTGGCAACACTGGTTGCAGTTGAAAAGTCAAAGTTATAATGTGCTCTCGATAAATTTGTTTATTTCTAATTAATATAGCTTTCTGAGTTGATTAAGTGTGTTTGAAAGGAGCTACTAACATCACACTTCACGACGGACTACGTTAGACTTTTTTCGTGATGGTTTCTCGTGAGTAACTAACAGCTTCTGATCGCTCTAACCCCACTGAGCTTCAAGTCATTGTATTCAGCCATTATTTTCGGCTGCCTAAAGTAATACGACATTTCAGAAGAATTGAACTTTGTACTCAGGTGGTACAACTATTAAATCGGAAATTGACCTTTGCAAGAATGATGGAAATCAGTAGATGAGCGCTTGCCGGCTGTAGATATTTTCAGTCGTATGTCTCCATCTAGGAGTGATTCCCAGGACTAGAGAATCAATCGTCAATTGAACGTATACATCGTTCTCTTTATCTGTTATCATTTTTGAGCCGATCATACTTAGAGTTATCTTATCAATTGAAGAGTTCGAAAGGAAAAGTGACTAGCGATATTAATTATTGTTTTGTTTTGCTTTAGACAGCTGAGTGCTTTATCACAGTGTGAGAATAAATAAATCTGAAACTCCTTCCTATCATTCTTCCCAGATTTGATACCTTTCAATTTCAGGAGCTTCCTTATTGTTCCAGCCTTGATAGCTCTCTGGGCGCATCCATATATTCCTGTCTTTCCTATCCCTTAGAGAACATAATAATCAGCTGATAGATTTTCAGAAAGATTTTTCCGAGCATGCTTATTAGTTGGTGAATAATAAATTTTACAATTATATTCACAATGGATGCTGAGATTATGAAACAAATGCTTCGAACTTTTAAAGATGAGTTGAGGAAAGATTTAAGTGAGGAATTAACGGCCAAACTCACAACTCTATCAAAAGAAATCAGAGATGAAATAAAAAGTCAAACAAGCAATCTGAAAGAAGAAGTAAGTAAACAGGGAGATAGAATTCGTCAATTAGAAAAAGAAGTTAGAAAGAGGAATATTATTATTCACGGTGTTGAAGATGATAAGAACGAGAACACAGAAAAATTTGCTTTTGGATTTATCAGATCTAAACTTGGAGTGGATATTAACGATTGTGAATTGGACTTTGCCGAAAGAATTGGATTATTCAAATCAAATTCAAACAGACCTATTATTATTGGTCTCACCACATGTAGGCGTAAGGCTGAGATTCTTAGCAAGAGGACGCTATTGAAGGGCAGCAATATTTACTTAGCTGAGGATTATCCCAAGGAAGTCCAGGAAATCCGGAAAAATTTGAGAGTTGAAATGATCTCAGCTAGGAAGGAAGGAAAGTATGCAATCCTGAAGTACGACAAACTGATTGTTCTGGAAAAGGAAAAGAGCAGAAGAAAGCGAGAACTGAGCAGTTCGCCGCAGAGCACAATCCATGCAAATAAAAGACATCAGCAAATATCGAATGTAGAGAAAGCTGAAGAATTGAAGAAGGGTCCACTGGAAGACAAGAAAAAAGAAAAAAGTCAGTCAAACGTCCAATGACTGAATGAAAAAACATTTAATGTTGCATTTTGGAATATTAACGGTCTGAATAACTTGAATAGAAATAATTTTTGTTTTGATATTGATATTTTATTTATATGTGAAACCTGGTCAAGTTTATCTTATTTTCCTATGTCAGCTGAGTGGTCTGATTATGTTCCATATTGCGTTGAAGCGGTCAGGGAAAAAAGCATGGGCAGAGCTAGTGGAGGTTTACTAGCTCTTGTAAATAAAAGCATCCAGAATGTCAAGCTATTAATCTCCTGTGAATGGTGGATCTTCTTACATTTATGTTTGAATGGATTACCTATTATAATTGGAATGATATATAGGAGACCTTCTTCTGATTGTGCTGAATTTCTAAATCTCCTGTCATCAGATATATTGGAGTTACAGATGAGATACAGTGAAAGCAGGATAATAATTGGCGGAGACTTCAATTGCCGTGTAGGTGATGAAAACCAGCTGGAAGAAGATATTTTTGAATCTACAAATTTGTATGATATGAGAGAATCACAGGATGGAGTTTTGAATGATCATGGCAAGAGGCTCCTAATGACAATGGAGGACAATGGATTCATTTTAATTAATGGAAGAGCACCCAGTGATAGACCTGGCAAGTTTACTTATGTTGGTTCAGTTGGGAGGAGTGTAATTGATCTAGTATGGTGTAACATGGCTACAGTAGAAACGATCTCTGACCTACAAGTAATGGAATGTGAGACTCTGTCAGATCACTTCCCAGTAATTCTAAAACTGAGTAAGATGGTGGCTTTATTGCGGATTAATAGGATTGCACCCAATAGAATGACAAAAATATTCTGCAATCCTGCTTTGTCCTTTTGTTTTCACCAGAAGATGATGTTCAGCAACAAATTAGAAATAGACTTTTCACAGACTACTGTTGATGAACAGTATCAGAATCTATGTAATGCAGTATATGAAGCGGCAGAGCAAGTAGGCATGAAGAGAGAATTTTCTACAACTAGGACGAACAGAATTTCAAAGCCCTGGTTCGATGAGGATTGTTCTTACACAAAGAGAAACTTTGGATTAGCTCTTAGAGCTTGCAGAAGGACAGGATTCACAGACGAAAATACCAAGAACTATCTTGTGGCTAAACAACTGTACAGAAGCACTTGCAAAAGAAAGAAAGCAATCTATTTCAAGGAGGCACGTGACCACCTAAGTAATTCAATGAATTCTGCTACTTTTTGGAGAGAGATTAATAAATTTAGAACAAGGTCTTGTTTTGTGAATCCAATTGCAATGAATGAATGGTTTGATTTTTTGAGAAACATTTACCCACTTAGATGCTATGATGATGTTGTTTTCCACGGTGTTACACACTTCCAAATGGATGCATATATTGAGTCTGATGAGATCTTGCACTGCATTAGTAAAAGCAGAAAAGGAAAATCCCCTGGACCAGACTTGATTCCCAATGATCTTTACAAGGACTTTCCACCGAATTGGATCCTATACATTCAAGTTATGTTTAATAAGATTATGGACCGTGAAGAATTACCCACAGCCTGGTCACAAATGTTGATTAGCTTGCTTCATAAGAAGGGAGACACATGCGACCCTAAAAATTACAGGTCAATTGCTCTGGTAAACTGTTTAACAAAATTGTTTACATCTATTATTAATGCCAGAATCGAATTGTGGGCTGAGAGCCTTGACCTCATACCTGAAACACAAGCAGGATTTAGAAAGGGAAGAGGATGTCTTGATAATGTCTATGTATGCTTGTCAGCAGTACAGCTCCAACTGCGGCTGCCAAAGAGAAGAGTATATGCTGTTGTGGTCGATTTCCAGAGAGCATTCGATTCAATTTCACATAGTTTGTTGTGGGAAAAACTGTTCAAATTTGGTGTGAGTGCAAAACTTCTAAGAATCATACAGAGACTGTACAAACTTGCCTCTCTAAAAGTGAAAATACAAAATGAACTCTCAAATGAAATTGAAATAACTGAAGGGGTACTTCAGGGAGAAACACTGAGTCCTCTCCTGTTCATCCTTTTCTTGGCTGATATTGAAGAGTTCTTCCATGCTAGGGGGCTCTCCGGAGTAGCAATAGATGGGGCAACTGATTTGATGCTCCTGTTGTATGCTGATGACTTGATACTGTTTGCCCACTCTCCAGTTGATCTTCAGAGAAAGCTTAATGCACTGGATGAATATTGTAGAATTAACAGGCTGAAGATAAATGAGAAGAAGACTAAGATATTACCATTCAGCAGAGGTGGACGAATACCCAGAAATGTTGAAGGATTCTCACTTTCTAATGGCAGGAAGTTGGAAATTGTTAAATCCTGTGTTTATCTTGGATCCACCATCTCCAGCTCTTCTTTTGGAAGTCTGTCTCTCAGGGAGTCCATACGTAAAGCAAAGCTAGCTGCTGGTTCAACGGTCTCAACATTGGCAAAATCAAAAACAAACTCTATTGCCTGCATCAAGAAGTTATTTATGGCAATGGTGAAGTCAGTACTGCTATATGGTGCTCACATATGGGGATTAAGACACCTGGAGGAGTTTGAAACAGTGCAGACTGGCTTTTACAGGAGGATTTTCCATCTACCTCAGTGCACCCCAAATGCTGCATTGCGCATGGAGGTTGGAGAAGTTTGCCTCTCATATCTGATTTTTGCTGCAGCTATCAACTGGGTCATACGGATTTTTAAAATGAATAGTGGACGCCTTCCAAGGATTTGTTTCACTAGACAAGTTGAGTTGATAAGACTGGGTGCAGAGGACCACAGATACAACTGGGCAGCACAATTAATGTTGCTACTGGACAGAGTTAATAAAGGAGAACTTATCTTCAGCAGTGATGTCAGAGAATGGCGGAGAAACAAAAAGATCATCCTGCAAGACTTCAAGATGTGGCTCATCTCTCAAGATCTTGAGAAGTGCAATGGATCAGCTTCGCTCCTCTTTGAAATTCCAAGAGCAATTGCTGATGATGTTGGAGCTGGTCTCTTCGGCCTCAATCTGCCTTTCCATTGTATAAGGTTGCTGGTGCAACTGCGACTTGCTACAAGAAGACAATTCAACCTTACAAGCAGAGGGAACATCCATAAAGTCAGAGCCGATCAGCTCTGTTCAATGTGCAACCTGCAGCGGTTGGAGACGGTCGAGCATGTGCTGCAGGAGTGCCCACAGTATGCAGCCCCACGATCATGGCTTACAAGAGGAGTGCCGGCTTTTCAACAAGAAAATTTGAACATTGTGATCTGCAGCTACAACACATTAACAACGCCAGAATTGAAGATGTTCTCATCGTTTGTGGAGCAGTGCCTAAAAATCCGGTCTTTTTGTCTGAATGAGTAAAGGTTCTATTAGTGAGAGACTGACATTGATAATTTGCCTTCACATAAATATTGTACTGTATTTTGTTTTTATATCAATAATGTATTTTATTTGAATTTTGTAAATGCCAACCTGCTATAGGATAACTGATTCCTGAAAAGCAATAATAAATAATAGGTTGTACTTATAGTCTACGAGGCTAACATTCTGTAAATGTCTTATTTTAAAATTATAATAGATAATCGGCATGATTCAACCAAGTAATTCATTGAAAAGATTCTTTCTTGATTCCAGTTCCTTTGACTGCTTTGATAGTAGCGAGAGATACATTGCTAGTAGGAGCTGGATTCTATATACGATATCAATCGCTTCCTCCACCTGTAAGTTATTTTATATTCTAAGAACTTGACGGAAATTTCTGATGACTATAATATTAATCTTCAACTATAGTGCTTTTCATCCTTGAAGACATCTGAGTACAGAAACAGTACCCCACAACTTTCCTAGCTAGCCAATCACACGCCTGCAACGTTGCCAATTCGCACACTTCTATAACAGTGATGAACAGATGTTCAATTTCTGATCATCTGATCTACTTGTAATTCATCCAAGTTAACTCACCGAGTCGTGATATCAGACTGAAATCTCGGTTTAATACGCATGCGTGCCCAGATGATTGAACAGCACACAATATGACAACATTGCCGGGCATTCAAATTGGATAACGGACCAAGCTGGCCAGTTGTCTGTTAGGATGAAAAGCACTATAGTTATTAGAAAAGACTCATCTATTATAAAATAGAATAATAATCAATTTTAAAAATTATTATGCTGAAAACGAAGTACAAATATTGTGAAGAAATCTTGCCATGAAGTTTATACATCCTTAAGAATTCAGTAGTGAATAATTCGTGACTATCATCCCCCGTACTCACAGGCATTAGCCTTTGTAAGGGGTACTTCTCACGTTACATATTATGTACATAGGTAGTTGCTTAGCATAATTATTAATCTTAAGAATATTATTGTATATTATTTTGTATTTTTATTATTTTCATTTTTTCACAATTTATGTACAATCATTTTTCTTGTACAATGTCTGAGGAGAATAAATAATTAGATTTGATTTGATTTACTAATAGTATCAGTAGTCTTCTCATAAAAACTAAGGTATACAAGATACTGTTGTTTAATAAAACTCGGATTAAGTTTAACTTCAGATTGGATAATATGATCCAAAATTAAATTCAAAATAATGTAAATCATAGCTGGATTATTATAGATAGAAAATAGAAATTATATTTAATCTTAAGATAATTTGAATGAATTGTAAAAATGTAAACTGCTAGGCGGCTAAAGACGGATATTTTCTTAATATCTGGAAAGTAGCAAATTAACTTGATGAAATTAACAAATTTAGTGAAGTCGGAAATGATAGTTTCTTTTTAGCGGTTTATCGTTGTTTCTACTGCTCAATGTGTTTTTGTGGAATGCTGGCAACTAAATAATCGATAAAGTATCATTCATGTTATTAATAGAAAGTATGCCTTAATTTTCAGAAAACGTTGAGCAGATATTTGGACGTTTCGCATGCAACAGCGGAACTAGCTCCAACCCGGCTCAGTAAAATAAATACCACTATTCAGCTCTGCACTGTATTCTCGACTTTGGCTGCCGCCTCCTTCGGTTATTTGGAACATCCCCTCATTCACGGATTGTTGTGAGTATTGGACAAAACTATTTTTTGAATTCACTCTAATATAATGTCCAGTTTCGAATTCATTTCCATTCATGGCCAATTTCCAGGCCGTTGATCAGACTTCAGTTCTTACTTGAACTGAATGGTTTCAGACATGTTGCAAGTCTTAATATATTCGGTAAATTTAACATGAACCATGACTATTTTCAAATATCATTTACAAGATTTGGAATCAATATCAGTATGACCAATCTTGGTAACCAAGAATTAGCAGAGCTATTTTCTTCCAGTTTCAACTATTAGACCAGGTTTCATAAATGTTCAAAAGTCTCGAAAAACAGAAAATTGTTGCTGCTTATACTAAAGTCCAAAGTTGAGTTATGTTCAACATCTTTTGTTCACAAATGTATTACGTAAAAGCTAACCACAAGTAGATGATTCGTTTTAAATCTGAAAAGGTTGTTAGTCAAGCCGAATTAACAATAAATTGAAAACATTCACAAATATTGTATAAAATATGGAAAAGTTCTACTTTTCTGTAGTTACTGAAGCTGATCTGTCTGTTTAGAGTGAGTTCGCAATTTTCCTGTATTCTCGACTTCTAGCAAGTTTTATGAAACAGGCCCCAGATTTCATCATTATGTTATCGGTTTGAAATGTTGGCATGACATTTGTGATTTGTCTCATTCAACCTTCCGAGCCTATGTCATTTGTCTCACTCAACAGTATTCCGAGCCTATGTAAAAGGAAATGGTACAATAAATGCCTAATAATAAAATTGAATTCTCTTCAATAAAAGTAGTCTTAATAGTTCAATAATCGCAGTGAATTTCTTAATCGAAATACGCATTCGTTCCTAATATGTAGTACCTTAAATGTGTTCATCTGGAATGTAAAACGTCGTTTTGCCTGGTAAAATAATAATTATTCACAAACATCTATTGAATAGGCCTAAATAAATGAAATATTTATTTTTTCAGTTGGTTGACGGCAGGTACAACAATAGCATCAGCTATAAGCTACATGATCTCTAAAGATACCTACAAAATTCTCAAGAAAAGAAAAAAATGAAAATGTCAGAAATAAAAAGGTGAGGCAAATAATACCTTCCGATTAGATTTAGATAATTAGAGTTCTTGACGAACGACGTATTTCAATTATCAGAATCACAATCTATTCAAATGATTATCATTATAGAAACACCAGCTTGTGTATATTTCATACCTTGATTCAGCCTAGTTACTCTCCCTGTAAATAAACTACAGAAAGCTATTGGGTGAAAAATGAATAGTTTTATTTCGTTTTCCTAGGAATGATTTTATGTCGTTATTACTATCACTGAATTTTTCATTAGGCTTCCATTTTTCTTTTGCAATCCATATATTTGTGTTGATATAATGTTTTTAATCAGTTTAACTGAATTATTTTTATTATATTTCTCTTTGAGAATCTGATAGATCATTATTTTGTTCTATAAAATTAAGAGTAACAAGGGGATATAAATTTGAATATAATTTATGAGCTTTAAAGTTTTATGGATAATGTTGGAAAATCGTAATAAAATGTATTTGATACCGTAGTTGAGATGTTTTTTTGTTGAGATTGTGCGACTTCATTGGGTCCAGTCACCCACAATCCTCTAAGTTGACGAAAATGACAAGTTTTCAGTCAAGTGTGGCTGTTAGATTTGGATAATTTTTAGCAAGAAGCTGTGCTTGGGAATTATAATATTTTATTAGTGACAATTATACGGGCCTATATAAATCAAGGGAAATTTCAATAACAAATGAGCATTTGCACTGAAATTCATAGTGAAATGTATTCTAGGTAATGCATGCATTATAATCTCATAGAAAAGGAATACAGGGTAGAATATAAAAAACTCAAACTAAGTAACAACTGATACGATTTATTTCACTAAAAAAATTACAAAATTAAAACTAGGTGACTAAATCTCAATATTTTTTCATCTTCAGGTCTCTTCAGGTATTTGACTGTCTTCCACTTCACGTGATGATGGAATGTAGACTTTAAAAGCGTAGTTTCCATTTGAAAAGGAGCTCTGCAAAAATAAATCAATTGGCTGTAGAGACTCATCATATTTACAGCGAGTTTTATTTGAGGAATATTTCAAAATATGTATTAATGTGTTATGTAAAGAGACAATGAGATGAATATAATTATATAAAATAAATATAGAGATATTTGTAATAGGGATAAAATGAATATAGATGAAACTTATCTATTACAGCGAGTTTTTCTTTGATAGAAATTTCAGACAGTGTATAAAAATGAAGATTAAACTAAAGATAAAAACTCGAATACTGTAGAGGAAGAGAAAAATTCAAAACCAATTATTTAGTTGTAATAAAAAATTATATAAATCACTTACCGGATTAGTTACAATGCAACCAGTATTTTTTACAGTGTAGGGTTGGAAAGAATCCGCCATTACAATCAAATCTGGAAGTGGGTACAGTCTGAGCGCAGTTTCATGGGCCCAATAAACGGGGCACAGTGTGATTGGAAGGGGCATCAAAAAGGCTTGCGACACAATCGTCTTCACAAACTGAAAAAAATAAAAGAAACTTTCAACAAATAATTGGCACGATATTGAGTTGACTGTTTTAGAACAAAATAATTCCAACGTACTGTCAGCATTAGAAATGTTTTAGACTAGAGGGGTTTGCCGTAATAACAATTAGTAGAAGTACTGATAAAATATTGCACTCGAATTTAAACTAAATTGAAAATTGAAAGTTTATTTTAAAATGTAGATGGGAAATTAATTTGCGAGACTGCAAGTTATTTAAAAGGGTTAATTTTTTAGGTAGATAAAATGAAAGCAAATCCTATATGAATTAAATTTTGAAATTTGATGTTATAATGTCACTGAACTAAGCTTATCTAGGAGCTTTACAAACACATCATAATTAAACGCTTCCTTAGGTTTCTTATTAGAAAAATGGAGTAGAATATCACATTTTACTGTACAAAGCAAGTAAATTATTTATTATTTCAATATTTAAAGTGAAAAAATTGAGCTATTTCATAGAAACTCCATTTGAAGGAATTTGATACGTGGAATCCTAACTCGTGACAATTTAATTCCGAAAAACTAGACAGATCTCAAAATCGTGAAATTTTATTAGTCTGATACCTACGTTAGTCTTAATAAAATTTAAGCCTATTTTTATAGAAGGTTGGTTAAATATCACATATTATAAGAGAAATACTCACATGCTGGGGAATATCAGATATGTCAGGAGCATGTAAACTGTTTCGACACAACCTGATGATAATATCCTCCCTCATAAGTACAATTTCCTGCGTACAATATCTTAGACGACAAGGACTGGTGGTGAAAACACTATTGGGCACTTTTTGAGAGAAGTATTCAGTTACAGTTTTCGATAGAGGTGGCCTGTAAAATAAATAGAATTATTTACATTTGTAACAAAATCGAAATAATAAATATTAATGACTAAGTTATTCAAGTTATAATATTGAGTGTACGACAATCGTCTGTTCAACAACAGATTCGAAATAGTTTTTTTTTCAGCCCTTAAAAGGAACAGAGCTGTAGGAAAATATTTATGAGCTACACAGATTTTAATATCAGTTTAATCGAGAAAATTTGTTTTTTTTTAATACTAGACATTTTCGTGCAGTTTAAGTCTTTCTTAGTGGAGCACCCACTAAGCAGCTTTAAAAAATTTTTGATCTGATTTAATATGTGTATTTTGACAATGATAGAAACAAATGAAACCAGATTAAAGCTGTGAATTAAAAATGAAAATAAAATAAAGAGAACAAATTTAGAACATACCTTGGAAGAATGTTGCCCATAAACGAATCAGTGGGGCCAGGAACAAATACAAACTTGGTACTTTCAATAAGGGATGGATAGTTTCCGATCAAATTCGCTAATTCTTTTAGATGTGATTTGAGAATTAGGGTGTGTTTTGTGCCCATTTCTGTTGATAAGAAATTGCCCATCAGAACAATTATGGCGGGAGGCACCTCTGAATAGCCTTCAAACAAGCGATTGAGCCTCTCCATTACCTGAAAAATCATTCAACATATTTTACATAAAGTCACAACAATAAAGATAATTTACTACTTTCATTTGTAGGATGAATCAAAGCCCCATATCATGGAAACTTATTTGAAAATACAGTTGGACTTGGTTTATTTGTGCCTGCACCTTAATATAGTTCAATGTTATTGTAATTATCGAAATTAAAACAGATGGGTGAGATTCAGGAACCATTCTCCAAACTGATTCATAAATTGAGAATATCTGACAGTGTAATAAGTTCCATGAGACCTGAAAAACATGGCTCTGATAGTACTCCTAAATACTGTATCTTCAAATACAAAAAATATACAGTTACTGTGTATTCAAATTGATCTCTATAAGAATCAAATATAAAAATAATAAATAAATAAAGTTTTATTTCCAGTCAAAAACAATATTTCGAATAAATTCATAGTAACAGAAATATGGAAGAAAACAGTAGGCCTATTACTCACAATTATGTGAGTAATGGTCTTCTCTTTCTTTCCCCTCTATCATTATTAGTCAGGAATTGTACAGTAGAACCCCTATATAACGTAAGTCAAGGGACCATGAGAGAAATTCATAAAAAAGGGGTGAGGTTGAGTTCAATATGTAACTTATTATTTGGTCTTATTCTTGTTTGTGTTAATTTCTTTTGTTTTATGAGGGCTATAATAGGATATAATTCCTGGTGCCCTCAACTATGTATTTTTTTCAAATAAATAAATATATATACGTTTCAAGGTTGAATAAAAACGTTATACGGGTGAAATTGTTGTATCGGAGTTCTTAAAATCTAGTTTTTACTGTATATTTCAACAGGTAAAGATAGTCAGGCTTTAGCATGGGAATAGAGTATTTTATCGTGATATAATAATGGTTCTCTAAAAAAACATTGAAAGTCTAAGTATATATTTCTTGAGTATATTACATAAAAAGTATATTTCTAAAGCAGAGCTACTATTTGTTAATTGATTCAACAAATACAAAGTTACCTCTTTCCTATCAAGCCACACTTCGGACAGAAAGATGATCATTGAATCGGGGTTAGACATCTCCATTGCCTTCAGTGATTCATAATTGTGTAGACTTGTTTCTGGCAAGCCACCAAAAATATTACTTCCTCCAAAAACTGTACTGTAAAGCAAATGATAAAATAAAGAATTAATAAGAACAGTTAGATTGTAAACTTCATTACAGTTAGAAATTACATAAAGACATACAGTTCATGTAATAAATGGTAAATGATTAAAAAATTGAAAATATAGGATAATGTTTTTCCATTAATGATGCAAATATACGTTACAAAAGAATTTGTTGTGAAAGCAAACAAAAGTGGAATATCGATAATCTAACATGAATAATTTGTTTTCTGATTTGAATTTGATGTACAACGCATAGCTTTTGCGTTGAAACGTTTTATTTAATTCTTTGAGTTAATATATTGTATTTAAACATGACAAGTTACAACATGCTTTCAATACAATTTTGTTACTATTTCAAATTTAAACAATTCATTGTGAGAGCATTTTCCAGCGCTTTTTCGTTTACCCGAAGTTTCAAGCACATTCAGTTTTATCAAATTCACATAAGCGGCTTATAAACGGGGAAAGTAGAGACGGAAATTTACTGGCCGCCAGTAACGTTTCGTCTCTACTTTCCCCGTTTATAAGCCGCTATACTTACCGACTCATTTCAGCAGTCTCTGTAGGCGGGAATCCAATTGAATCCACGTGAAATATTTCATCTTTGTAGTTACCCTCGGCAAGTACAAAACAATTGTCAGTAAAGAATCCGGTATGATATTTGTAAGCTTCATTAAGGATAACATTGGATAAACAAAATCAAATCATAACAAACTCGAAATCTTATTTAATCAGTGGATCGTGGAGAGTGAATGAACTTACAAATTTAGAATTGATACTAATTTAAAATACTGTGAGCACATTTTGGTGTACATTTCCTGTAAGAAAATGCAGTTGTTTAATGTTAATGTATAGAAAGTGTTTGTTGGTTGAAGATGTATAGAATATTTTTTGATGATAGAAGATGTATAGAAATGTTGGAGAGAATCAATCGTTTGAGAGGTATTGAGTAACTGCTTGAAAAAGTTGAAACTGTGTCGAAATTGTTTTGATTTAGGCTAGGCGTACACTGGTTAGTCAAGACAAGACAAGATGTGATTAGTCACAATGCTTCAAATAGATAATTTTGAAGCAACACACACTGATTAGTCATTGCATCGGTGTGTATTTATAAGCAATTATGTGAATTATGTGACTATTATCGTCTTGTCTTGCTCCAGTGTACGCCTAGGAAAGTAAGTATTTCATGACAAGCTTACTATGTACTTTTATTACTATTGAACTTACTACTGAACATTTATTAATCTTCAAACCAGGCTATTTAAATCGATATGTATCGCGAACACTTGATGACTGAAGTGTGAAAGAAGTTATGGAAAAGAATATTAAAAAAATAAGTAGTATATGAAAAGGATATAACTCCTGTCAGACTGATAGGTATACTGCCAGTGGGATCTTCCAACTGATAACGGCCATCTTTCATAGTTGTCAGCATTCCCAAAATAACGACATGTTTTATTTTCTGACTAGAACTCAGTAGAACCTCAATTGGCTGCACTTGAAATTGTTGGCCACTCTTGAACAAATGATGTCGCATTGTTCTTTGCTTCAACATCAGAAACCTGAAAGTCAAAGTCATCAGAGTTTACTTCAAAGAACATATTTTCAAGTCATATTGTAATCTTAAAGTCATGTCACAGTATAAATAGAAGTACACTAATTTGAAACTTCATCAGTAGAAAAAGTAGTAGTATTAGTATTTAATCTAATAATTTGTGAAAACTGTTGTGGGACATCATCAAACTGACTATTTTGTGTTTAAATCATCATTTTGCGAGTTATAAATAAATGTGAATATGGTATAAGGAATAAGGTATGAAATAATGTGAGTTGAATCTTTTTCTACTTTCAAATTTTGAAATTAGTGTTAGGCTAGGCGTACACCGGTTAGTCAAGACAAGAGAAGACAAGATTAGTCACGTTTAGTCACAGTAATTCACATAGTTGCTTATGAAGCAGCACACACTGATGCAATGACTAATCGGTGTGTGTTGCTTCATAAGCAACTATCTGAAGTACTGTGACTTATCTCGTCTTGTCTTGTCTTGACTAACTGGTGTACGTCCAGCCTTCTATTAACCGGTGAAAAAAAGAATGGGTCTACAACACAAAAAAAGATATTAATTTATTGGTCGTTTCTATTCCGACATGCTGAAAATTTGACATGCCAATGTGTAAAAACAATATTTTCAACTTGTAGGAAGTTAATGATAAAGCTTTAAATTTTTTGAGGTACTAGTGATTTTCTCAAAATTAATAACTGAAAACAACCAAATAGTCAATCGATAACAATTATTTTATTTACAGTCAATCATGAAAAAAACAATTCATTCATGAAAATCAAAATCACTTCTCGGTGGTTCGGAACCCACCTCAAGCTGTAGGTTCATTCATCTTTTTCATCATCATCCTTTCCATTACCCAAGCACAAGCTGAGATGTTATGTGTGCATCGCCGTACTACAAAAAATTGCGATATGTCTAATTCGTTATTTAAATCATACAAACAACAATATGCAATACTATATATGATAGAATCAATCTTACATCCAAACATGTGATAAGTTTAAAAAAGTACCTCTCCGTATAAAACTTGGTGCATGTTTCCGGAGGTGCTAATAGAGGGTGTGTTTCACTTCTTGTCGGGAAAAACTTTTTGAGATCAATATTGAAGTCGAACTTGGGAACATCAAACGCAGAAACAACTTCCACCAGCGGTTGGCTGCTCTGTTGAACATGCTTACAACACGCCTGCAATTGAAAAATTATTTCAATAGAACACCGTGAATGAATTCAACATGAGTAAATAAACTTTTGATGGATACACAACACCAAAAAATCCATCATGCAAAAATGTTTTATTGTTGAAAATCGTTATTACCTATCTAATTTTTAAACTAGGTAAACTTATCTGAGACATTTAAAAGGCGCTTGCTAGTAGATCTTATTTCCTTATTGTACCGGTATCAGTAGTTTCCAAAAATTAGGTAGTTATAGAAAGTTTAGATTTATGAACTGTTGTATGTTCTGTTCTCGAAAAGTGTTTTAATAGTGTATTAATATTTTACCAAGTTGATTGAAATCTATGCAGTATGAAAGCTGGTCAACAATTAATTGGTATTGTTGGATTTATTTAAATTGAATAGTCATGTTATAATATTTTAAACTATAAATTAGCTACATGATAAATAACTATTATTTATTTGAAAAAAATACATAGTTGAGGGCACCAGGAATTGAATCCTATTATAGCCCTCTTAACACAAAAGAAATTAACACAAAAAGAATAAGACCAAATAATAAGTTACATAACTATGATAATTACATTATACATTATGATAATAGTTAATCATGATAACAGTTCAAGCAAATTTTCTCATGAGGTGATCTCCAATTGTTGCATTTGAATCCACATTAACTCACCGTATATCTATTTGCATTCATTACTTATATAATACCGTATATGACAAAAGCGAATCTGTCTAGTTAACATAGCGCAATGGTTTGAACTTACATCAACTGCAGATTTGATATCTTCTAGTTCTAAGAATGGCTGCAATGTGTTTTGACGACCAATATGGTCGCAAAGTTTCTCTATCCATTCTTCCCTCTGATCTCTGTCATCAATGTCCTTGAATTGTTCTACCAAGTAGTCAACTGCCTCACTGAAATTGATTCAAAATAATTCGGAATGAGTAACAATTAACTGGCAAGTTTTTTTCTTTTACAAATGTAAGTTATTAATTTTGTAAGTATTCATTTTCAAGTTCTTTTGCCCTTGTCAATGATGACATCCAAGGATGTGAGGAGACAGTCAGACAGACCCTAAGAGCTTGGAGCTTTCGAATTTTTGCTTCCGACCAGTGTACCGTACTGATTTTCCTCAATTACAATTCAAATCGATACTTCAGAATTAAGTTGAGCCTGGACCGGATTATTATCAGCTAAAATTATGATTGGAAAATAATTTAGTGCCCTGTCATCAGTGCTGTTGTCACCTGTTGCATAGCTACTTGCAACATAGCTATAGACATGGCTCAAGGGGAACCCTTTCTATTTTCTTGATTCCTGGGAAGCCCATTTGAGGTCTTGTATTTTTATTTATTTAGCGTATGGCTTTGAGTATAGCTATCCTATATTTTTGCGAGACGGTTAGTCTCTTGTCAGTTTTTCCTGTCATTATTGTATATTTAGAGGCGAATGTCCAAGTTTGATAAATATGCCTTGGCTTCCTCAGTCAGTTCAATGAAATCTTTAACATCTCCTGGGTATGCTCTTCTTTCACAGTGCCTCACTATATGTCTCATAGTTTGTCAGGTCTCTCCACAGTTACAATTTGGTTGATATCTGAATCCCCAGTCATAAAGTGCTGCAGCACTTAGCCCGTGGCCTGTTCGGTCCTGTTGAATGTGGACCACTCCTGCCTATCAAGATTAAATTCTGCCACGCTCTCACCCACTGGATAATCCATGCACATACTGAGATGGGCATTTTTAATCCAGTCATCCTTCCACCTCTCAATAGTGGAGAATTTTTTCTATTTTTCCTCATTTTCAAGTTCCCTTTTCAATGCCCTTGTCAAAACATTTGTAATAAGTAAGTATCAAGTGTCAATTATGGATGTCTTGACAATAGTCTGTTCAAGCTGAGGGCTGGTATGAGGTCTTTTAGAACACCCCAGATATGACACAGATAATCCAGGATCCTGGTCATAGTCATAGGCAAGAGGTAGATGTAAGGTATAGTGATACTGAAGCTAGTAAAGCTTTAGCAAAGATTGGTACTATGAAGTATAAGAATAGCTAGAGTCAAAGTGTAAACTTATTTCAAAATCAAACGTTCTCTAAAACTAAGCTTGCCATTTAGAAAAAAAATAATAATATAAGTTAAGAACTATTCACCTTCTAAGATAATATCCACTCATGTTGAAAGATGAAGAAATTGATTTCCTCAATGTATTCGACATTCTAGTTCGAATTTAGACTGCACTACTATTGGGAGATGATATTTGATATGATACCTTACAATATTTAATAAAATACTACGGTTACGTAAATAATTTCATAATTTTATTGAAAACTAAGAAAATGTTATTCGTAATTGACAAAATTAAAAAAAAGCCATCAAATTTTTGAGACATAGAATAACATAACCACAAAGTAAACTCGTGAACAACAAAGTTTATTGCCGCCAAAACAAGACTACCAACATTCATCATATTGGTGATGCATTTTCTTGAACTTATTCGATTTGAGAAAAGTTGAAAAACATTCGATAATTCGAAATATATTTTTTATAATTTATTGATTTTTAGAATTCTAATAGATGATTTTGAAATCCTCAAAAAGCACAGCCATTTAGGAGAACTATTGGTTGATGATTCAGTCTGCAAGATGGCATTGGTGTTTTTGTTGATTTGTAGAGTTGTTCTGCAACTTCGTCAGATTAGTTGATTTAATGAAAATTGAGATGGTATTTTATTATTTTTATGTATTTTTGTAGTTTTATATCGTTATCATATTCTATCTACGTTTTTGTAAAATGACTGAAGAAGAAATTCACTGTCGTAATCTTCCAATGAACTTCCTTCCTCCAACTCCGCCTGGATTGGAAGCTTTATTTCTGTCATGTCGCGGAATTTACCCGGACCAGGCAAATCCGCTTCAAGTTGCAGCCCTTGTCAAATACTGGTAAGAACTCTTTGTTTTCATACTCGATCCTCAATTTTTTTGTCAACACTATTTTAGAATTCAATGTCAATTAGTGAACTCCCCTCCTATTCCTATTATAATACAGTATTCTCTTTCAAACTCAGCTATTTTTTGTCCTCACTTGTTTTTGTAATGTTCAATTGCTCATCCTTACTGATCACTAAATTAATAACCTACCAGAACGTATTTCTCATTACATTTGATAACTATGAGCTCATAATCCAGAGAATAACAACCCTGGAAGAGGCTGCAAAATCCTCTGTCTACAAAAGCCCTGAAGAAGTCAAGCAAGTAACAAGTATGTGACCAGCCCTCAAAAAGTAAACTTGGAACCAATCATATATTTTTGTATGATCAAAACTTGACTTACAACATCTTGTAATGCTAGATCCTCAGCAGCTGAATCTGTAATTTTTGTAAGCAAGCTTATGAGCTTGAATTTAGTTTGAAGGTAGATTTATTGCTTTGATTTAAACTTAATTGATTATGAGTCAGTCACCAAATTTTCTTCTTGGATGGCTTGTATTTAAAATGTACTGTTATTTAATTAGTCTTGGTGAAAGTCGATATTAAGCTCACGGCATTGGAGATTCATTTGATATTGTGCAGAAAAAAATGTTGAGTATCAACATTGGTTGGTTGATCAGTGACCAAGGTTGCAAGAGTTAGCCAATTATGGTTTAATCAACCAAATGATTTCAAACAATTAAGTTTTCTGATTGCAGACCATGAATAAATTTTCCATTAGTCAAGATAGCAACATGTGGTGGTTCCCCGTGTAGGTTTTATTCATTAATTGAATAAAGGCACAAACAATGCAAAAAGATTTGTGAGGAAATCAACAAGCTTAGCTCATACTTATTTTCTCTCAAATTCTAAAAAGGAATATTAAGTTTCAAATTGAGTTAAGTTTTATCTTCAACACAGATATTTCCAGTCCCAAAATATATAATAATAATTCCGTGTAACCTGGCTGGCTCAGGTCTGGTGTCAGAGTTTTCAGGTCACTCCTGATCAGTTCAGGGTCTCTGACGTGACTTAACGACTGTTTTTTAGGCAGTCAAAAATATATGTGCTAGGAATATTAAATTTTGAGAGATTCTTGTAATTTTGAGGGGGCCCTTTAATAGGCTACTCGGTGTCGGGCGCTTGGCGGGGTCTAATTTGTCTACTAATGCTAAGCCATTAAACCCTTTTTGAATTCCAGCTCGCAACGCACAGTATAGAACAGCCCCTAGATGTATTGTTGTAATAATAATAATAATACTCATAATGAAATTAATGCTCTCAATTAAAAACTTTTAAGTATTTGATCAACTTTTAAACTAGAAATAAATATTCCATCAGTTTTCTTCTTATTCAACATTCTTCTATAATTTTCATTCGTTCCATGCTAATTCACTGTAAAAATTTGATGTGGACATTAGTTCAAAAAAATTTAGTTTTGTGAGCGTGTACGTGAACAATGAGATGAGAGTTCGTAAAATAATTCCACGCGCGGGGTGGGACTCGAACTCATGGCTGTAGATCAACTACACTTTGGTGTCAGTTTCACTGATGAAGAATAAATATCAGAAGAAATACATAAACTCCTTGTATTGGTTAGGTAAAATTTCTTGGAAACTTTAGACCGTACCTTAGATACTTGGAAGTTTGCAAAAGTTGGATCAATAACAATCTCTCCCTCCAGAAGTAAAACAGCTTATCTCTTCTCTGTCTCTCCCTCTCCCCCTGTATCATTAACATGCCATCTTTGTTTTCACAATAGATTTATATTAGGATGACATGAAACAGTATCAACTAAATCAATAAATGCATGATATTTTGCTCCCTGTTACAGTGCGTTCTCCATTTGATCTACTTCTAATAAATGTATGTCAATAGAATTGGTGAAGTTGAATCATTTTATGAGAAACAGACTTTTGTTGCTTGAAAGCTGACCCTCAGTTTTATTACTTGAACTAGGGCATACTGTTCAATTTAAAAAATTCAATTTCATTGAAATTTGGATTAGGCTACAGCAAAAAGGAAGACATAGACTAAATGGTGTGCTATGCAGGACTATGCATGCTTTTAGTGCGAGTCCAACTTTTTCCTGTAATACAAGACTTCTAAATTTTAATTTAACAGGCATCTGGGCATGAATCCTTGATCATTGTGAATAATTTTTATCAGTCAAAAGAAATAATTACATTTTTCTGCATATATATAATTATACTTGCTTTCAAGCTCATAATTTTTGAGATAACTTTTTTTGAAATTTTTTATTTTGTTCCAGGCTAGGCGGACCAGATCCTCTAGACTATATTAGTATGTATTCTAATCCCGGAAATCCAGAACAAGGCATACCACCTCATTGGCACTATATAAGGTTCGATTGATTCTCTTATTGATAGGCCTCATAGATAATTTATCAGCATTGTACGTTAGTATTCTAATTTTTTCTTCAATAATTAATGAACTTCATAAAATCAAATTCATTTATTAAGCCTTAATATTCAAGAAAAAGCAATCCAAGTAAAAATGAAAAAGAATAAAATTATAAAATTCTTTATAATTACAAATAATTAAAAATAACAATACCGTGATTCACAATTTTCAATTGAGTAGGCCTATGGTTTAGTAAATGATGGTTTTCAAGTCAAGTTGAACGGTTTTAATTTCAAACTTTGAAAGATAAGATCATGTCTCTTAATTTAAAAAAATTTCCGTACTATAATGCTTCTCTCACACCAGTGCAGTGTAGGCCCGTATCGGACGGGATGACTGATGTACCTTAATGAGTACATTAACTCTAAATTATCTCATTACACCCATATGACTCATCAGTCAAAATTTTCATCCCGTCCGATCCGGGTCCGCACCGCACTCGTGTGAAAGAAGCCTACCAATATAATGTAAACTATAAATAACAAGTTCACAAACCGGGTTAAGTCTTGAATAAAACCGGGAGCACTTTGATAACTTTCCGATTCAGTAATACTTCTCAGTATATCAGTTATCAGTCAGTATCAGTATGTATAGTGATATCAGTCAGAATCAGGAATAGCAGTCGATATCCTCTACATCAATTACTGCAATAATACATAATTATGTAAGCATATGATCTAACATTTTCATTAGTGCAAGGAATGTTTGTTAACTGTATTGTGTTTTTTCTAGTTTTGGATTGTCTGACCTACATGGCGACGGAAGAGTGCACGAAGTTTCGGGTCCTGACTCGCCGAGCGGCTTTGGGTTCGAGCTGACGTTCAGGCTGAAGCGTGAACCTGGCGAAACTGGCCCACCCACCTGGCCTGCCACACTCATGCAAGCATTGGCCAAATATGTCTTCCAATCAGGTAACACTTGAATATATCCTATCCTATCTGATATATAATTTCGAATATAAATTATGTTGTAGCAGTTGAAGTCAAATTATTAATTATTATATAATTATTGATTATTGTTAATTAATTAATTTAAAATTAATTTTACTTGGGTCTCCCCACTATTAAAAGCCATACGCTAAATGAATAAGAAGCTACAATGTAGGCTACATTTGCGGGCCAATAACTCGTTTTTGTAACAAAAATATTATTCTCATTATTATTAATAGAAGGTAGATATCATAATTCATAAATATAATTATGATTATTACAACATAACGTATAGTTATAAATTGCAATTATTGAGATTTGGTGCAAGCAGCATAGCCCAGACAACCATCGTGTCATTTCAGTATCACTCTATGATGCTACTACGTCCTTGATAGACGATTCTCTACTCGGTGAATGAATGCTGCCAGTTGACTGGCGCCTGTAATTGAATTATAGCAGGATCCTTTTAACTTGTCAGAAATCAGCTGTTTCGGTAATAATTAAACAGTGATTTCGACACAACCAATATTAAAAGGCTTAACCCTTTGCACTCGAGAAGCGTTTCAACACATTTCCTCTGAAGTCGCATGGCCACTGTGAGTGGCCACGGCTATTTCTCTGACAACTTGTTCTTATTTCTGTAGAGAATGTTCACTCAGATCGTATGGCCACTGTCAGTGGCCGGAGTCAAATTCCGTGAACACTCGCATGGCCACTGTCAGTGGCCATAGTGTAATACTCTAATATCTATCTGTTCTAGTGATTTATTTTTCCAACAACAGCTCTGCAAAGTGCTGACATCTGTTGACAAAATATTGAATGTTTAGTTTTGCGCGTTATTTGTTCCACAGCTGTAATAACAACCTACAATCTCTGTTACTATGCAGCGCATGTTGACGCAACTACATACAACAGTGATCGGATTTAAGCTTTTTCAATTTTATTTAATATTGTTCTCTTATTCAAAAGTTTCTTAACAATTTAAAACATATATGAAGATGAGTTTTTTGTGTTCTGAAGCCATCAGAAATGAACTGGAAGCAGATTTTTCTTTGGCAGAATGTGACTCCGAGCATGACAGTGACATTGACTCTAACTTGGGTGAACTATTAGATGAAAATGATGAATTCTGAAATGGATTTAAACGAACAACAAGATGAAAAGAGTGGAAAGAAATATAATGTATTATTTATCATACCTTTTTCATACCATTTTAAATTGAATATTTCAAAAACATTCATCCAATGTTATTTAGGCTATTCCATTCACCACCTTCAACTGCTATCTACGTTTTATTTCAGGCTCATACATAATACAGTGTAAAACATTTTATAACAGATATTTTATGAAAGATAAATCATTTTTAATCAAAAAGATTGGATAATCGTTCATTTTTAATAATAATTCAGCAATACTATACGTAATATACAGATAAAACTAAACTTGTTGAGTATAAACTCTTTGATGAAATGTAAAAATATTACTCATATTTGAGAAAACTTTATAAAAGATGACCCAATATACACTTACAAAAAATATCCTTGTTAAAAAATCATTTATAAAATATATTTTATGAAATCGTTTTGTAGGTAATACAGTGGCCTGTACATTCATTTCAAATATGAAAGAGAAATGACAGCTTTCGAGCTTGATGGAGGCAAAAATAATTCCGAGCCAGTGAAAGTTGGAAGGCAGAACGAAGCGCCGACCAGCCGCAGATTGCAGCGCGGCCACTCACAGTGGCCATACGATCTGTGAGCACAACTCCAAAAGAATAAAATCCATGTGTGCTAGAATAGTGCTGGCCACTGACAGTGGCCTTTCGAGTGCAGCAAGGGTTAAAAGTCTTTAAAAGACCTTTAAAGAAGACCTTTCAAAGAATAACTTTTTAAAAGACCTTTCAATAATCTGGCGAGATTCAGTGCATTTGTAGGTTGGCATTGTGATATTGATTTTGAAACATAATTATGTTTTCTGACAAGTTAAACGGATCCTGCTATACTGTTGTGGAAACAAAAATTAATTTTTATTCTATTCTAATGTGTGACAGGTAACACACTGGTGCGCAGGGAGACCACGTGTCGTGGCACTGTGCCCCGGACAGCAGCGAGTCGCGTATCCAGCACATGCTGATGGCCGAGGACCCGCAGCTGGCGATGACCGCCACCGTTCGGCGTTGTTCACTTTGGTGCAGTATAGTCGGCGTCTGCAAGGAGTGAGCTGCTGGTCAATAACGCTGGAACGGACCCGGTGTGCTCGACATACTCAGGCGGCTCTCTGGGTCAGTTGCTATTGAAATCAATTTAAAGTACTTGTTATTCATTTAGCGTATCGCTTTTAGTAGTGGGGAGACCTGAGAAATATTCCACTTCGCCAACATAACCAATTATCCCTTGGATAAAAATATTAGTATAAAGAGTCCCTTTTAACTTGTCAAAAAACATATGATCGACGAGCATATGATCACAATACTTAACCTACAAATGCTGAATCTCGCAGATTATTGAAAAGGTCTTTTTAAAAAGTTATTCTTTGAAAGGTCTTCTTTAAAAAGGTCTTTTAAAGACTTTAAAGGTCTTTAAGACTTTTAAGTCTTTTGATTATTGTGTCGAAGTCACTGTATAATTATTACCAAAACAGCTGATTTCTGACAAGTTAAATGGATCGCGCTATACTTGTAAAATATTTGGATAAGCAGGTTTTCCATTCTACCGAAATGCCTGGTTACATACGTCTATAACTTTACTTCCTTTCACTTTACTCGCTAAAGTATCTCTCTATACCATACGATATAGATATACTTTTGCGAGCAAGGAAGTGGAAGCAAAGCATGAGACGTATGTAACAGGCCCTCAGCGAATTTGATATGGATAATTATCTATAAATTAATTATCACGTATTATTTACTAATTGCTGTAATTGATACTTTGTGTTTTCATGACAATGTATGAATGTTTTATGTCTTATAATCCATGATTGCCATAACTGTAATGTGATAATTTTTTTGCACACAGTATATTACGTTAATAGTAAGGGAAGAAAGCTACTCGCACCGAGATGATGATAGGTTTTCGGCCCAAGACGAATCTGAGGCCGAAATTATTATATTCGTACGGTAATAGAATAATATGATGGTAGTCATGTTGATTCTCAACTAAATTGCCATCACCGATTCAGATTTAAATAAGAATAGAATAGAATGACTTCTTTATTTTACTGACGTGGCGAAGTTTAGACAATGATGTTCACTACCACTAAGGCAGCTCGTACACCGGAGCAATAAGCAATAGGCAATAAGCAACATTTTGGATCATATGATAGTCTACTCTATATAGCAGGATCCAATTCAACTTGTCAGAAATCAGCTGTTTCAAAGAGCAATATCACAATACTTAACCTACAAATGCTGAATCTCGCAGATTATTGAAAAGGTCGTTTAAAAAGTTATTCTTTGAAAGGTCTTCTTTTAAAAAGGTCTTTTAAAGACTTTAAAGGTTCTTTAGACTTTCAAACCTTTTGATTATTGTGTCGAAATCACTGTTTAATTATTACTGGATCAGCTGATTTATGACAAGTTAATTGGCTCCTGCTATAGTCCAATGCACACCTAAAGCATCGTTTCGGTGTGAATTGAACTATTGGTTTGTATAGAAGTAGACAATCATATGCTCCAAATGTGACTAGTTGCCTATTGCTTATTGCTCCGGTGTACGACCAAGTTTAACCCACACGCACAATAAGCTAATAATCATGTAACCTATCTTTTAAGCCTTGATGTAATATCGATAGAAATGTCTATAGTAATGGTGTTATTTGTCTTATAGTGCTGGTGGGCCGTGGCTGGTGACTGATATGAGACGAGGCGAGACAATGCTGGAACTAGATCCGAGCGCCCAGGACGAGGTGGACCGTGGCATTGAAATCGATGGATCCAACTTGAGCGGGGTCAGTGCCCGCTGCTCCTGGGCCAATGCTGATATGGCCACCTACTACTCACAGGTGAGCCACGTTGATCAAATTCATTTCGTTTATTATTGTTATTCGATTTGTTATCTACGTTGTACTGCGCATTACCATAGCCTACTCTAATACATGTGGGTGGCGGAGACCAAATGACCACATTTGAAAAGACGGCTGGCTTATGAATGGTTGGTGGGAAGACCGTTCAAGGTCACATTCTGTAACCCGTATAGGGAAGTTTTAGTTGCCATGGCTCGCTGAAGTCTTTAATACCGATCGTTCGCCGTGGAGGCATTTTTCGTAAAAATGATTCTTTTGAGGCCACGCTTCGAGCTTTCCATACATATCTCTAATCAATGACCTTGATTTCTTCTTGTGCATATCTGTGTCGTCAAAAGTGTGTATAGACAAACCACCCAATTATCTAACAATTAAAAGAAACCATAAGACGGGAAATCAGGGCAATATGATTGAAATGCTGCAAGCGATGTGATGAGAAACTTCAAAGATCGTCTTGAGGGAATGCGTAACCGTGGAAGGACAGCATTTATCAGAAATTATTCTGGCACAATTGATACCGCATTTTTTGTGTACTGTAGTTTTACAATAAAACTTCCGTTTTCAGTGCCAAATTGCATTTTTTCAACTGGATACCTCTTAAATGAACGGTACGACGTTCTTTTCATATGTGGACATTTGGGCTCCGCCACCCTGTTTCAGGAAGGCCATGGTTATATTATGTATCATACATGTATAGCCTTCCTTGGTCAATTTGAGGAAGTATGGCATTACCGCTTTAATGAAGCCAACATTGAATTAAAAATTAAAAAATCTGCAATTGATTTCACTGAGCACTCTACTTCACAATCAATTAATTTAATACCTTTTTACCAATTTATCGAATTTTATTATTTGTGCTTTGACTTCGTAGGGAACGAAGTGATGCGAGTGGAGACAAAGCGAATATTGAAGGTGTTGGAGAGGAAGGGTGGGGAGGTGGATGTTTGAGGGAAGGTCAAGTAACCCTAATACATGCCGACGCGCAAATCAAGGCGGCTTTCAAAAAAGGATCGCCAAATCCTAGGCCTGTTCTTACCACCACCAAATCGCAACTGCAGCCTCAGCATTACAGCGAATTACTTCTGAAAAAATTAATCTATTACTACTTGAAGAATAGAACGGCTTTTCGATGCACCAAAATTTTTATAAACCATCAAACCCATTATGTAATTAAAGAAGAGAAACCCCTTCATTTTCATGTAAAAACTGTGATAAAGTCAATGTTCCACCGAGCATATCCAGTTCAATCTCTCAATTCAATAACAGCCCCAGCTGCTTCTAGTGTGAACTGCTTCTGTGCATTGCGAATTGCTTCTAATTATTGAATCTACTATAATCTATTATTATTATACTGGACCCACTATTGTATTATACTAAATAATAATCTACTTTGTATTACCACCAGGGAAGGAACGGCTTTCGGCATTACGAAAATTTAATAACCCATCGAACCAACTCACACTTGAAAAGGGGGAAACCATTTATTTTCCTGTAAAAATCCGTAGTCACTGTTTAGTAAACGGAGTATATACAGTTCAATAATACCCCATTATCTCACTCCTCACAACATGCTTTTTGTGTACATTTAGTTTGTATATTTTAGATCATATTTATTTAAATAGGTGATACTGTTTTGTCTACGAGGACAAATGAACAAGACACGTTAAGGAAAGAGTGGGATGCGTGAGAGCGTGGAAACCACTGAACTTACTGCGTACTCGCCATTAATAGAATCGCTCCATCTCACTTTCAACTTGGAATCTGGCAATTCCTTCCTTTGGCCATCAGGGTAGCCTATTCATTTTATTCATTACAAATAATATACGAGCAACTGTTTTCTATTATTATTTCGTCGTTTTATTATTATCATCTAAATATTATGTTGATTACTCAAAACATATTTTGTTTTTAAGGAAACAACAACTTTGAAAAGAAAACAACTAAGCAAAAAATCAACTAACAGAAAAAAAACAACTAAGAGAAATTATAATCTTGATAAGGACATTGTTATAATCCTCGTGAAAGGATTGAGTTCCATGTTATATGAGTGATGTCTTGCAAACCTGTAACTCTTATAATAGTTTCTAGTCCATGGGTGTGAACTAACTGTAATGTAGTTTTTTTTTTATTTTGATTCAAAATAAGAAGTTGTGATTTCATCATAAATTAAAGCTATCAAACCAGATCTCAGCCTAGTCCTCACTGAAGCAGTTTTAGAATAGTTTATCAGCGCTTTGTTCAAGATAAAACAGCTTCGTAAACTTTGTCTGAATACTTGATAAGACCATAGAGTAGCGATACTCTCTAGTAGATAGTTGAAGGCATCGGTGTTCCGTCTACGGTGATCCGCTCGTGCGCCATCAGTCAAGTGCTGGCCACGTAGATGTAGTTCATGCGTCGGGCGGTAAGATCGCGCTGACGCTGGCGTTCCTCTCTCAATCCATCTCTCACTCGCTCCGATTCACCGTCTCATCAAAGCCAACTGCCAGTTTGCTGTCCTGATTTCCAGTTACTCTGAGTTCTTAAGAGATGTCACTAGGATCGGCCCCTTGATTTCCGGGGTCATGTAATTTCCAACTGCTAGTTTACAGTTACTAATTCCAGTTACTCTGAGTTCTAAGAGATGTCGCCAGTGGATCATCATCTCTTGATTTATGGAAGTGGTTGTCACAAGATTCAACGCATGATGGGAAGTCTGTTCTCTGTGATGAGACTTTGAACGATTTGGAAAATATTCCAAAAGACTGGGCCAAGTTAAAAATCTTCGAGAAGTTGTGAAGGCATATTGTGGTAGTTATTCATGATAAATGAAAGACAGAAAGAATAAAACCACTGATTTACGTGGTACTGAGAGAATAGTTTCCGCTGTTACACCATTATCAATCTCTGTTAAACTCTCCATTAACAGAGATTGATAATGGTAACAACCGAAACCGGTATCTCGATTTTCTAATACAAATCAGTGGTTTGACAACATCTTGCCCTTTTTCTACTTCCTGATTCTGGAAGATAATTTCATTGAATTTTCACTTGAACTCACCAACATGCAGCAATTTCTTACCTTGTAAATGGAAATTTCTACTTACATTGATCAACAAATTCCACTAATTTTTCAGAGGAAGAGTGAGACACTGCCCATCGCCAGGCCTAATTTCTCGTTTAACCAGTACTGCGTGATACTACCACTGGGCGATAGTGGTTTCCACCAGTGACCTCACATTTGTGGACCGCGCGACAAGCCGTAATGGTGCATGGACCCTGGCTGTAAGTTCTCATTCCTGACGACTTTGTGCAAGAAATGATCGACGTCTTAGAAACCACTAAATAATCCCTGAAGAGGTAGGCTAATGTGTTGTCGTACTACTGTATACAGCTTCGATTCTATAATATGTATCTGCCATCAGCTTCAATGCAAATGTTATGGAAAACTTGCCTTATTTCATTATGGGAATTGGCAAAAGTATGATTGATTTGTCCTGAGCTAACAAATCGTAAGTGTGTCATCAAATGGCTACACTTTTTAATATTCAGACTCTGAACTAATGACCTATGGCTCTCTACTTCAGACTTTGAAGCTCAAATCGTGGATACTGAATAACCCGGATTACAAACATGTGTTTGCCAAATGATGACGTTCAGATATTACGGTTGCAGGATCGTCTGAGCACCATCATTTGAAGTTTACATATGTTTAAAATCCGAGTCGCCTAAGCTCTGCGATTTGAGTTTCCAAGGGAGTAGAGCCTATCTAACTGGAAATGTATTGGCAATGTCAGCTTTTAACGTTTTTAAAAACGACTTCGACCGATGCAGATGTGAATACGCCCATTTAAACTTCACACAAGAATAATTGTTGAGTAATTTTTGTTAGTACCTTTGTAGTCGATGTGAAAGAGGTTTTGAACTTCTAATTTAAAAGATTGGCTAAATGGTGGTATAACTGTATTGCATTAAATTCGACAATACCAAAAGCTTTCTTGATAATCAATAAGCAGTCATTTTATGCAGTATAACATTGAGCCATAGTAATCATTTGCAGTAGAGATCCTCTAGTCTGCTCTATTTAAGTCTCCTTACGGTAAGGCTCTGTCTCTTTTATTAATAAATCTTACTTCCTTTTTACGTAAAATTCTAGATTAAATCTAATTAAGTTATCAAGAAGATTTCTCGAGCTCCATCACTGTCTATCTGTGCTTGATTTCTCACCAACTTCTTTTCTTTTTTAACTTGCAAGTTGGTAATAATTGAATAATTTTAGTTTCAGCTAACTCTACCAAAAACGTTCATTTGGCCCGCATAAGGAAAGGAGATTAGCCATAACAATAGGTGCTGATAATGAACTTCCGAATCCTATGATGTGTCTCTAATCCGTGCCCCTTATTTATATAACAAGTCGTATTTTGATAGCAATATTATCGAAAGCCATTTGATGGTTCTACCCATTTTATAGACAAATATAAATTTACTGTAGTTAAAGTAGGATTACTCACATATTGTGTGTGTTTTGTACCATTCGTCCTTACCCAATTAACGTCCTTTATAATAAGTTAACTCATATTATTTTCATTATTTATATTACTCATTCTGAATTGTGCAATGCCAATGATTTCTTATAGCTGTAATAACTGGGACTCTTTTGATGCAGCAATAGCCTTATTGAACATTGTCAAGATAGGCTAATTCTTATCTTTCAACATATCGAGAAATTCTTATAATGATAGACTCTTCTCTTCAAAGATCCAACAGAATCCAAAAGAACTGCTCTTTGTAGTTTAACATTATTAAAATGTTACTTGAGCATTCATTTAATTTGGAGGATGGCATTAGATTGATAGATATGATGGATATTATTTTTTCTGACGTTACTGATGACTGTAGAGTTCGATGGTAAAAATAATATCAATCTATCTATAAAAGAACCTTTTTCAAAATTAATGAAACATTTTGCAAGTGAAATAGATCTTCAACCCTAATGGAGTTAGGTTTATAAACGAAGAGGTGGGAACCACCTTCGGGTCTCCCCACCAACAGCAAAAAGCCACTTACGCTAGATAGATAGATAGATAGATAGACATAGATAGAGTATCAATCTATCTATCTATCTAATGCCATCCGTCAAATTGAACGAATGTTTACTACACCTTTGTACTATTTTTCTGAAACTCATGTGTCACTACATTTCTCATAGTCTAAAACTGTGTGTTGAACTTCAATTAAAAATATTCCAGTGTATGTTGGAATGATTTGTGATGCAATCATACAAATTAGGAAATACATACTCTTCATGTAATGTCAATGAAGTTCACATTATTGAAAATGTTACTTAGTGTTGCCCTTGAAACTTATTCTATACCTTAATGTTCCAATTTTACAAGGTAATTAAATTTGATCCTCAACAAATAATTAATCTCAGATAATAAAAAGAAGAATAATTGTATTAGGAATGAGTAACTTTTGTTGCTTTGATATTAAATAACTTCTATTATTAATACTGTAATATTTGACCCCTTTCTATCATTAATAGGATATTTTAGATGGAGTTTCTATTTAATATAATTATATCAATAGCAATTTTTAGTTATATTGTGCTCAGATTGAAAAGAAGTCGAATCAAATTATTTTTGATATTATTCAAATAATCTGTTGCTTTTAAATAAGAGTATGACCAACCTATTAAAACATGTGATATTCTCGCAGAACTGTAAAATCAAAAAAATGTACGTTAAATTCCAGGGGATTTGAATAGCTCAAATTGTAAATATTGTATGACTTAATAAGTAATTAGAAAGCTTGCAATAATTATGTTGCGCTTTGTTTTTATATTGACTTTTAAACTTATGAATAACTTATTTTTACGTGTTTTTTATGTGAGCTTCTCCAAAAAGTTTTACTATAGCAAATGAGATAAGATCTAGAAAATTGAAAAATTTGCTACTTAGATTTGGACTTGGAAAGTGTTTTCATTTGATGTTATCGACTGGAAATTTTTAATGAACATGGTTTGAAAAAATATACAATTATTCTACTGCCGAATATAGTTTTGAAAAGATAATAATGTAAGATAAGAGTATTTCTCAATTCGAGGTTAAAAAACAATTGATTTTTAAATCTCCTTTAGTATGAATTCTCATATTAATTTAAGTCAGAACTGAACTGGTTCATTAGCCAATGTTCTAGATTGCAGTCAAACTTCATTACAAAAAAAAAGAATAGTTTGGTAGAGTTTCCATTTTTGTATATCTTATTGGAACAACACTGTAAGGAATTGTACGGTATGTAGTATAGAATATTGTATTATTATCAAGCCAGCATCCGTTCCTGCTTAACTTCTCAGGTGCATTGGACTCGAATTTTAATATTTATTATTCGATTACAATGGCCTATTATTTCTATTTATGAGTTATATTTTGATGTTTTATTTAATTTTAAAACAATCTTATTATTAATGTTCTTTAAAATTACTTTTATCGTCCATGTATTGTCTATGTAAACATTGCTAGTAAGTTACTATTTATTTTGTACTTGCATATTGCAGTATTACTAAAGTATTAGAACAATTTGAAATATTCTAGTGTTGATTAATAAAGAATTTATTATTATTTATGTGTATCTATCGAAAATTTAAACCAATTTTCAGCACCATAATATACAGTTGATATACCCTCCCAATGTGTTTTGGTGAGTGGAGAGCCATGATTGTTGATACTAAACCCATTTATCAACCCCCCACAATTTAATCCTGGATCCGCCCCTACATACTACTACATAATTCTGTAATCCTGTGCTCATAATAGACCTGTACCATTTATGGGAAAGAAATAGGCATTGTTACGGTACACCACTTTTTAGAATAACGAAGCAATTTTTTTTACTAATTCATTACTTTTTCAATACTGGTTCTGTACCGTACAGTATCATTTGGTCTATAACTACAGTGATATTCATTTAATTTGTCGCTTGGCATTAGAAATATAGATAGATAGAGATTTCTTTTCCATCGTACTCTACGGTCATCAGCTACGTGAAGAAATGATAAATCTCTATCTATCTAATGCCAAGCGTCAAATTAAATTAATATCTCTGTATAAAATATAATTACTTATTCAGACACAATGCTTGACCAATGTGATTTGCAAGTCTTTTTTATGATACAGAGAGTATTTAGCTGCATAAAGCAATAATACCATTAGCTCTGGTTTTAGAATATTGCTCTTACATGATGTAAGTCATTGGAACCAAATTATAGAATATTCATTTGATTGGAAAATACGACCAAGTTCTTTGTTCTGTTTTCAGTGTTACCACAGCAGATGGTCTCAATTTCATCATATTCAGTTCTTGTGGCTAGTGTTGGGAGTCAATTATGAAATATTTCTACTGATAATGAAGTGAATAATAAAGAAATGAACGAATATCAGCTTTGGATATTGGGGATTATTATAAAATTGATGTAAAAAGATTGGTCGTTTCAAGTAATGACGGTTAGCGCGCGTCCGCGTTGAAGGGAGATCGCTTCGGTCTGTAGCAGAAGCAGAAGCAGTTGTTTGTTTTGTTCGTCCAAGGCAGGCATGAGATTCACGTGACTGCCCAGGTAGTTACTGGTTTTATAAGATCTCTCCGGATTGGCTCTCGGCTGTGACGTCGAGCAGGCTTGGGCCAATGGCGTTGCACTTAACAGAGCATGCTGGTCGTGACTGCTCGCTACGCGTTTGACATCAATAAATGCTAGAGTGAGTTCCGTGGGGTGCGGATCGCGGAGGAAGTTTCATTCGAAGTGTTTGTTGTATTTTATCATTACTTCGTTTTTAGTATTTTAATTCATATTATTAGTGTTAAAATGAGCATTGCCGCCTTACTACAAGCTGCCGGAATATTTAGAAAGGCGAGAAAGAGGTGAGTTAAGCTTTGCTTTTGACTTCATTCGTTGTGTTTTCCCATGGATATCCACGTCACAATGGCTTCCCAACTTGTCAATTTAGAATGATCAGCTGATTTTTTAATTTATTTCTTGTTCTTTTACAGAAGCAGAGCATGGATATGCCTCAACATTACCTCTCTCCGGAGGATTTATGGAGCATAATGAAAAGGCCAGCAACAAAAAAAATCCCAAGGATCCAGGTACGTGTCCTTATCCTGTGCATACACATTTCCCTTTGTTTTGGTGGTTGGCTGGTTTACGCGGAATCAACCCTAGAGTGTACCACTATCGCCTATGTTATTGCTTTTTGCATTATTTACAATCAGTAATTTCTAATGTCATTTCATTTCTGCTTTCTTATGAAGTAATTTTGATTTGCCAATTTTCAAAGAGAATTTATTTGAAAAAAATTTCAAATTAATGTTAATTTTTTATTTTTTCATTAAGATTGTCTCTTGTTTTTAACCAGCATTCTTCTTAAATTTTCAAATCAATGTCATAACTTTATGTAAAATTATCTAAAAGACAACGCTTAGTGTCTATGTAACAGAGTTATGTTCTTAAATTTTTATGAATTTATTTATGTGGCTTCAACCTCTAGAATATTTTTAAATGATATTAATTTATATTTTATTCATTTAATATTTATTTAAATCATGATCTTGCATTGTCATGTCATATTTTTCCACATAGTGTAGGTTACGCTCCCCATGAGGAATAGATCAGGTCCTGAAGAATTCTTATATAACAGTCAACCAATTCATTTAGGCTACATTTATTAGAATCATAAAGTAAGGAATAATTTTCATTGCACTCATTTTGTTTTCATTTACTTTGACAATAAAAGGCTAAATAATATTCATGTCCAGCCCAAAGACAAACATTGGTACCATAACCTCCAATTTTGTTCCGGAAAATCTCACGCTCAGCCTGTATGGTATTTATGGAGCTTTCTGCCTTTTATAATGCCTACCTCTGCACTGTTTAATCATTTTTACTGTATTGCTTTTCTAATTTCTGTGTTATTTTTATGTGTGTATTTTTTTTAGAAGGAGTGAATTAGATAATTTCAGTGGGTTGAAAATTGTCACATGAATAGCCTACTCTTGCTTAGGCCTACGATTTTTATCAAGATATCCTTAGTTTCGATTTTCTAGGTTATCTAGGCTTTCTTATTCTTTTAAGTAGGTTATTTTGTAAATAATTGATCATTTTATTAATATACGTTGCACTAAACACAATAATTTGTTACCTGCTCAGTAATTTATTAAAATTTTTTTGAGTTAACTTGTTTCTCAATTGTGTCTTAATTTTTTGAAATATCAGATATTAATGACTAAATTTTTGTTTCCAGGACGACACATAACGAGCTGGAAAAAAATAGGTGAGTTACAATTGATTTTATACAACAGAACCATTCTATACAGTTTGATTTCTCGTACCCTTGAAAGTGTTGGAAACTGCGACCACAGAAAAAGCTTTAAAAATATTATTTTTGTGTTTCGATTCCGGTTATCGAGTGTTGTGTTACAAAAAAGTGAAGTGAATTTTGTGAAGTGATTTTATTCTAAAATCCGAAGTGATTCAAGAGTGGAATTAATCCTACAATGTGAAATTCAGACTGTATAGAAGAAGCCTTGGCTTCATTAAATTCATGGTTCTGTTCCTATTCGTTATTCAATATTTTATTTTAAGCACTCGAATCGATGGTAGATTTTACATTTGTTAGATTCAATTATTTTTGATAGATTTTTGTAGTATTTGCTTATCTGACAAAAAAAAAATTTAAATTATCTTCCTGCTTATGTTTAAACGCTTCCTGCTATGTTCAAAACTGCATCAACTTTAAACGATGAATTATTATTTGAATTTGTATATTCACTAAATTGGCAATAGGCTAATTGTCTTTATTTTATACTTGGCACATCAATATTGAGTCTTTGACTATTATTATATTTTCTTATACTATTGTTAATTATGTGACATACATTGAAGGCTATAGAAAAATTAAAGAAGATTAACAGATTAAAATAAATAATCCTGTTGAATATTTTTATGGGGTTAAAACCTTTAAATTTCACCAGATATATATAATTGGTGTATGATTTCACGCAAAGTTCAAGACTTTGATTAGTATTTTATGTCTGTCATTGAAGTAGATTGTGGGCTATTGTCATCTTGAGGTTTTGCATGTATAAGTATAATGAATTATGAATCATCCATAGAGCTTGCTAGTCATTTTATTTTCATTTAAACCGAGAAACTTCAGGTTCAAAAAACAACATTTTAGCTTATAGTATAATATGATTTTTATATATTTATATTTACGGTTTCTACATGTTCTTTGCTGCTATAGTATTTATTGTTAATGTATTAAAAATAAGTTGTAGATTGGAATTCAACTTTTAATGGCTTTTTATTGATTAATTCGACATTCTGTAGTAACAACGCAAAGATTGAAATTGATTATCTCACCAAATGTTCTTGCTATCATCAGGGTTACATTAGCATTTCCTTTCATGATTACACATTTCCAAAAGAATATAAGCTCATTTACTTTTTTTTGACATTAAAATGTAATATAACGTTGATAAGAGTTACGCATTGATGACAGTTCCTTTCTTGTCATGCACTCAATTATCTATAAACAATGTTGAGTGTTGTTTTTGAGATTAGGTATAGTCGCATTGCAGTCATGTTTTGTGAGTCATCTCAATAATGGGCTATGACTGTTTCACGATGAGTGTCTTTTAGTGCAGGACTTCAATTGAGAAACGTAAACAATCTATCTATTTGACAAACACCCTCCTCCATTGGTTTCCAAATCCCAGTTGATTGTTAATAGAATTCAAATTACGTTATTCTTCTTAAGCTGGAGGTGATCTTTCATTTTTTTTTTTTAGAACCTAGATTTGTCAAAGTATATTTTTGCATTTTCCAAAATATCTTTGTTAATTCAACTCTTCAATTGTTGTCCATTGTGTGTATTTTAAACTTGATATCAATCAATTTTAAATCAGACGATATTGATATTTAAAAATAATTATTCAATGAATAAGAATGATACTGTATTTATAAATAATAATTAAATTTAACAATAAATTATATTTTAACATTTAGAATTTGAAGAAACTTCTCATCCCAAAGTTACCTGTAGCCTGCTTTGATAAAAAAAAAAATCAGTTGATTTTTATTAACTTTTAATTATTCAGTGATTTTTTCCACCGGGAAAAATATTTATTCATATACTGTCTAATTCTTGTCTCAAAAATAATATTTCAAAGGCAGGCCATCATGATTATTCTTCTAATTTTTTTTTTTTAAGGTAAATCTTTATCCCTAACTTACATGAAATATGATTATGTAACTTTATTGTAGAGGCCATGCCATTTGGAATAATGATAGCGATTTAAATTGCAATTCGTCTATTATTTGTATTTTATTTTCTTATACCTTATTTAGGTTGATAATGAAAGCTTGTGTAATTTCTTTGGAGTTCGAATTGGTGCAACTTGTTATGGAAAATTATTTCCGTTGGCCCTATATTAGATTAATATTTTAATAGCAATGAAATTCAATATCACCACCTATAGGTCTGGATTTTGTAATTGACCCAATTAGATTTTTCAACACATTTAATTTACAACGCAATTTATTGGCCAAATTTGTCAAGAGCAGCCCCAAATAGTGGCATTTTTAAATATTAATGGGTTTGCTAAAACCTAGCAAATTTTGCAAGTTACACAACTCACTAACATTTAATATTGTAATAATGACAATTTTTAATATGATGATATAGTCTATGTCAATGTCATATTAAATATTATAACATGAACAGATTATTCCACTTAGTAAATTGATGTGAAATGTTACATAAAAATAACTTATATCTTCACTATATAAAATTGAAATCTGTCCACAATAATAAAATGTTGTAGTTTAAACACTCCTGCTGACCTTTTCTCACTCAGCCCCCTACTAATCAATTTTACATCTTATGTATAATAATTATCATAACAGATATTTGATTTAATATTAGAAACAAAACTAATACTATTTACAAAACAAAACTAATATATTCAACAGTGATGCGGGATCGATGGCGTCAATGCATGAATACGAATAAAATGAAATTATTGTGTTGAATACGGTCCCTTTCATATCCTTTCCACAGAACTTCACAAACTTCATCAGAAATTTAATGGGAATGAGCTAAATTTATAAAGATCTTCTTGGTGGAAGAAACTAAACTTTATAAAGAAATTAATTTTGTATTTATTTTTTATTCTGTAATTGACTGAATTTTCATCAAAATATAATTGATTTGATTTCTATTATGGTTTCTAGGTTATTCATATATTCATGATTACTGAAACAGCCGTCAATAAATTATTCCAAGTAATTTATCCAAAGACGAAATTATCTAATCTCAATGTACTCCTATGCACTAGCAAAGAATTTTGTTCTAGAACGACTTAAAATCGTTCCATCTTCCATTTTATCATTACTGCCACTACTATCACAATAACTACAACAACATAAATAAATTCATTTACAATAGCAATGATTCAGAGAAGCGCACTATCAGTATTTTTTCTTTTCAATTTTAAAGGCAATGTGGTGTTGTGTCTATTTTAGATTGATTGTTTGCTCTTTGATTAGACCCCATGGCCGATTATTGAATCAACCAATTTTTCTCTTAATAGTTGAAGAAATTTTTTTTCATGGTTTTGTTTGATATTCATATCAAAACGCGGTGGTCCGAGCAAGATCAAAGAGCTCAATTGTTAGTCACGTAAATGGGGTTTTAACATAAAATTGATCAATAGTTATACATTTTAAGTTGTACTGAAAAAACATATAATAGAGTCCAACACAGGATTACCTTTGGAGCATTTTAAGTTTTCATTTTTTGTTTTAATAGATGCAACCTTTAGATTAGACTTTGCTGTTTTGTTGGCCAGTATCCTGAGAAGGACTCAGCTCAAGTTCTATGAAGGTTTCAATTAATCCTGGAAACTAATCATCTATGAAAGTGTGAAGATTGTAATTCTTATGTATGAAGATATGTATATATGTTCCTTCGTATTCCGTATTATTCATATCGTGTAGAATGTGAATAAAAGATACTTTATTATTATTTGACAATACGATAATGGTTTCAAAACTGTTCAAGTTTAAATAAATATAAATAATCTTATTGCTAAAAAATATTAGTAAGTAAATACAGTAGTCCGTAAATTTAAAGAAAAGAAGGAAAAATATTAATATTAGATCCCAACATTTGTTTATAGAAATATGTTTCATAAAGCCAATTCTATTCCTTCAAAACACCCAACTTCTGAAGTGCTGTATTTCTTAACTTTCAATTACCAATTACTGAATTATCCCAATAATTTTACTTAAGTCTGTTGGTTGCTTTAACATACAGTATACTACCATACAGTCTGGAGAAACAAGTTTCCGTGATAAGTGAATTGATTCAGTATAATTCTAAGTGAGTTGAATTGTATTCTTGAGAATAGACCAAAGAGTTGTTACCTTCTATACGTTTTAGTCATGCCTCTCATAAATTGAGACCAGCTCATTGAAATTTAGTTTGAAGGTTACCTAGAATTCCAACATTTCAGTGGTATAAATCATGGAATTTCTTAATTCTGATGATAAAATGCAAATGTTCGGAGAGCTGAGCTAGCGTTTTTTATCAGTTACCCTAGGATGAATAATCTCCTTTTTTTTTTTCAACTAAGAAATTGGATTTTTATACAAGTTTTTGGTCCCTTTCAAAATAGGATTGAATACTCTTCGACACTGCAAGCTCATTTCTATGAATATTTTTCCCAGTAATTGTACGACATACACTCTTTTTCAACATAATTCGCATATAATTTTGTAAATCTATTCAATTTATATAGAGATATGCAAGGTTATTCATTAGTTCAATCAAACTTACTAAATTGAGTGAATAACTTTCAAGATCAGACTAGAATATAAATTGTAGCTGTGTAAGGACAGGGAGATAATTTTAAAATGATAGTCAATTTAGAAGATGAGTTTGTGGCTGAATAAGAACTTTTGAAATTTTATAAAATTATATATTACTTTTCGTCAGCTAATACACAATCAACTGTCCTGTTCTTTTCTTCCAAATTTTCCCAATTAGACAATGTCCAAGTTAAGGGTGTGAAGATTTTTTCTAATTTGAACATGGTATGTAATTAAATCGACGATTGTATTAACCAGCTGGTACATATGGCATACCCATGTCTTACTACAGTAGTTGGAATAATGCCAGTGACAAAACCTGCCTTAGCAGAGAAGGCTTTTGTTTATGTTAGTCAGTTGTTTTTGTAGTATTGTTTGTTTGGTATTTTGCTGCTGTGGTTGGGGGATGGAAGTTGGTATTGTCTTGAGGGGAAGGGGTTTTGAATCCCTAGGCACTGTTGCTGTTTGGCATTTTCGTGTAAGCAGTTATCGTCGTGGTTGGTTATATGTGGCGGGGAGGAGTGGGAGGAGGAAGTGGGGGTTCACGGCCCCATCTCCAGCGCGCGTATCGATCCCCAGGGCCCTTTGGTGGGGAGGGGGTGCAGGCATGCCACATCCGTTGGCTCTTTGGAAAAGAAGCGGGGGAATCTCAACGACGACGACTCGTTTCGATACTTGGTGACGGGACATGAAGGTCCCCAAGCGCCGCTTCACTATATAACCTAAAAATCTAACCTCTGCAGCCGACATACATTACGTTGTTACAACCGAGCCAGCAAGACACGCTCGTTTTCGTTGATAGCACCCTACCTACCCCCTCAGCTGGTCGGTTCCCCTAGCGGACAAATAGGAAAGTAGTGGCGCGCGCTCTCTCTGCTCTGCACTCGTGCCCGCGATTTCCTTTGTTCTCCAGGCCAGCAGTGCTCTGCACATCCATTATGCGCGCTCACCCCCTTCCTTCCTTCCTTTCAAATTCTTTAACTTGACCTTTCCGATTGTAAGCACAATTATTTTGATCAACTACACCATATCCAATGTGATACACGTTATATATATCATCGTTTATCACTCACAGCTTCTCAGCTTTACATCTTGAAGCCTCATCTTGAAATTATTAAGCTTATGGCTTTTTTGTCGGAGAGACCCTTTCGGGTGTTACGCCTCGCCGAATTATCCAGTTTTCCCTAATGAGAAATATGGAAAAACATTATAGGTTAAGTCCAACACTGAAATAGGCTGACAGTATGAAGTATCCAACATTTCAGATGAGAGTTGTAGCCTACTATAGATCATGAGTCTAGATGTTCGAAAGTACTACTCCCGTTTTGTTATCCTTTTATATTGAAAGAGTTTTGCAAAACTAATGACAGTAAACGTCAAAATGTGACCATCATATTGGGCCAATTTTGATGCGTTTTGCGCCAAAAAATTAATAGTCCTAGATGTCCAGGTTCTATTTCTATTTTTACACTTATCAGGGATGAAAAATGTAAAATGAACTTCGCGCCGTTTCTCGGATTGTGAAGGAACTGCTTGAACCGGCATGCTATTAAGAGTATTGAATAAGTTGCAGTCAGATTTGAGCAGAGCAAGCGACGCTGTGGGCTTAGCCTACTCTAGATTTTAAGTAAAAATTTGGATTCTAGTAGAACCCCAAGGTCGGATATTGATTTCGAAACACATATCAGTATTACAGGTCTGAACATTAATTTCTTGTATGTATTGTGGTTTCTGGCATGACTCGTTTCCTCTTACAAATTCAAGGTGGAGAAGGGTAATTATTGTCAGTGTTCAATGTAGGCTAGGGGGAGAGAGTGGGAGATTTTTGGTGAAGGGTAGAAGCAAGGTGAGCGTGAGAGAGGTGACTGTTCAATCGATATTAATAACTTATCGACAACTTCACGATCAAAGTTCTATTTTCGAACCAGAACGCCATATATCGTACCTCTACAACTCTTGCTGTCTATTCTGCAGCGACCATATTCCACAGTTTACATAAAAAGACTTCTCTGTGAGTTTGGCCTTAGGTGTACTTTGATGATTTCTGCTATCTGGTCTCATGGACTGATTCAATTATGTTGGGTTGCACCAAGTAAGATCAGTACAATGCCAATCAAGTAGGATCAGCTGATTCAAAGTAGTTGATCTCGGTTGGTGTAACTCAACATTACTGTACTTGAAAATTGTTCTTCCATTTATCTGTGTTCCCTTCACTTGATGTAGTGTTGCATTCAAGTGAACTGAAATTAGTTGAGATTTACTGTGCATGTGCTGCGCTTGATGCCTGGTAGCTGAATGATTGTAATAATATAATTTTGAGTGGACAATTAGGAGGACGCAACGACCTCTGCGAATGAAATATTACGATCACAGGTTGTTTGTGAGAGGCAGTCAGGCAGGCTGGGCTGCAACCGCAATCTTCTAATGCTTTTGCTCAGTTCTCTCTCACACTCTTTATCTCTCTCTTTCTCTCTCTCACTCCTAAACATGTGCGCGCCTGTCTATTTCTAGAGTTGTCTTAACTAGAAGTGAATGGACTTCGTTTTATCCGATCTTGTTGAAAAATTTGGAACAGCGTATTTTGTTGGTTTTTGTAGCATTCAGCAGTACCTTGGCCAGAGAAAGACTCAAACGAGGATTTATCTCTGCGTTTGTTTGATCTCGTGCTATTTTTTCAAGTGCTTCTCCTCCCCTCCTTCTCCATCTCACCAAACATCCATATAAACAATCTCGAACGTCACCTGCTTTGGAAACTTTAATGATAACTTTCGAACGTCGGTGATTGTGAAATCGGGATAAGTGAACGAATGAAAATTCAACCGCATTCATAGAGAACGACAGGTATATAGCAAACAAACGTTGCCAGCTCATACGTTGCGCTGTATGAATCAGTGTGTCTGGTTTTCAAAAGTCTGAATAAATTTGCATTGCGCTATCATTATTTGTCCCACTGCTTGAATTTGTGTCGCTTGAACAGCAGCTTTGCTGCCAAGAAGCCATTCGTGTGTTTCAAATGACAGTATTGTTAGATTGTAAACTCATAGATTTTCTTGACAGTTGAATGAAACATTTCCAATCGGTTGACAGCATATGGGTTGTATTTGTTGTTGGATGTAATAAGGAGCTAGAAGTATCAAGGTTCATAGAATAATTCTGATTATTACATCATTTTGAGAGGTTTTCGTTAAGGATGAGTCCTTTGGATCCAAAAAATTATCAATCTTTACTGTATTGCTTTTCAAAAATTGCATTACATCTGAAACTATATGCTACATGCCTTTAATGCATGTTTGTGTAGCCTAAGGCTAGGCGTACACCGATTAGTCAAGACAAGACAAGACGAGATTAGTCACAGTACTTCACATAGTTGCTTATGAAGCAACACACACCGATTAGTCATTGCATCGGTGTGTGCTGCTTCATAAGCAACTATGTGAATTACTGTGACTAATCTCGTCTTGTCTTGTCTTGACTAACCGGTGTACGCCTAGCCTTATGGTGATCATCAATTTTTGGTTCTCCAGAATACTAGTAGAGTCTATGTAGAATTTTGTTACTACTCCTTTCCACATTTCTCCGTGGCCTTCGTGTTCCTCGATGTCCACGTTTATCATGCTGCTGTCATGATTGATGCAGCATGGAAAGCGGTTGAGCTGATTCAGCTGCTGGCCGTTGAGAACGCAAAGGGTTGTATGTTGTATTACATTAGATTGTTCACCTTATTCGTTTAGAATATAGAATATTTTTGCTTGAATTCTAGATTATGATAGTTGTAAAAACATGTAAGTAATAAATGAGAGGGTGAGAGAATTGACTGCTGCAGGTTACGGCGCCAAAGTCAAACTACCTACTGAAATATTGTTAGAAGCAGCATCAGCAACAGCAGCGGTTGACGAGGCAAACCGGTGTTTCGACCAGAAAGAGAGAGAGAGACTCTTCCATTATTGAGAGGTTTGTAATTTTACATGGCAAATCGAACAGCATCTGCTTTGCTACCCGACTGGCCAAAGAGCGATGCACTCTGCGCGGTGTATGGAGGCCAGGCCACGCCACGCAGGCAAGGCCGAATTATTCTATTTTTTATTGAAGACCTCCATCACCCACCCCACCCCTTCACCGCCCTTCATTACTCACCGAGTGTTCTTTGGAGCACGCACATGCGCGCACAGAGGGCTGGCCGCCACCGCTCTTGCATCAGAAATCATTGTAAAGCCTCTGCCGAATTACAAATCCCGCCAACTGTCTCGTCAAAAATTCTTCTACCTTCTAGTAAGAAAAATTGTTCTTCTGGGTTTAGATGTTTTAGTAATGTTTAATCTGTTTGGCTACAGGAGGTCCAAGTGCTTGCAAAATTCAAGACACCAATAACCTTTGAAATAAAATAGAGAAATTGATTTCACTTGTAGTCGACTTTTTTCTAACTTCTACCTTCTAGTAAGAAAAATTGTTCTTTGATTGGGTTTAGATGTTTTAGTAATGTTTAATCTGGTTGGCTACAGGAGGTCCAAGTGCTTGCAAAATTCAAGACACCTATAACCTTCGAAATAAAAATAGAGAAATTGATTTTTGTGAGATATTCATATTCAGTTATTTGATCAAATATGAGAAATAAATTCGATAAATTCCGTTGATATGATTGTGACTAACTGTCATGTGCTTTGAAAGATCGAAGATTTGATTCAATCTATGTATATAGATTGCAATAATATATGAATATTATAAATATGTATTCAATTATAAAATTAGGAAAACCATAACTACATTGAATTTTGCACTTTGAATTTGTAGGATTGATCGGTTTAATTTTCAAGGATTATTAAACTCAGATCGCTAATCCTCATTGAGCAAAGATTCTGAAATCAATAAAAATATTTATTTTCAATTCTGTATTACATTTTAAAATTTTCTTAAATTACAGTATTTGAATTCTTATAAAAGTGCTCTCCAAGCCACTGATTTCACTTATTTCTTTTGTAGCATTTCCACCAAACGTTGTATCGCCTCCGTGTTTTCTGTTGTGAAGTTGTATTCCTCATGAGACCCAAGGTCAGCTTTCGTAATCATGCCCTACACTGTTTCCATTTGAAGATTTCTATGAAGTTTCTACCTAAGTACAGTACCTACGACGCAGTGCATTGACCGCTGCACCATTTCAAAACGTACTTTGGAAACTCTGAATTATGCCAGCGTTACTTTCTCCAACACAGCACAACCACTACATAAACAACTGGATACGTGAGTCTTTGTATCTCAAAGTAATAGTCTTCATGATTTCCTTTGACACTTCAGAGAGTACTTGACCAACCATGATGATTTCAGATCTTGAGAATTTGAATTGAGAATACTTGAGGAAATTTTGAATACAAGTAATTGTCTTCATAGAACCTATAAATTCCCTTCAAACGTTCATATAAAAGTGACAAACCACTCACAAAGTGGGTGGTCTATACAAACGTCTTCAGATTGTCTTCGCCAATAGTAGGGCACCTCTTGATAGATCATACAATCAATATCGCTCTCTTCATAGTATACAGTATATCCTGGTGCTTATACTTTGTTTTTAGTTCAAATTATTATAGATTGATAATCAGTAACACCGAAACCGATGTTTCGATAATATATCATTAGCCTTGATCTGTAATTGAATCTTATTCAAATCAAGTTGTTAGAATCAGACAATATAGATACTGCCCTAATCACTTTATTTGTGGAGGGTTGTAATGAGAGTCAAGTATATCCTGAAACTACCCTCTTTTACACTACTACTTCTCAGTGTAACTAGCGTACTAAATTTCCTCTCAATTCCTGTTGGAATATATGTCATATTATAAATCTAATGTGTACTGTATTTTGAAAATTTTGTATTATTTATTGCAAACAATTACCAACTATTAATCATCTAAACATTAATGAAAAATATTGTGAACATCATGATGTAAGGTATTCCCCGATGAATATTGATTGGCTTTGAGTGGTGAGGACTGGACTGATAATCTGTGGCTTTGTTGAGGATGGGAACGTGGTGGTACATACGTGATTCTAACCCACTGGAAAAGAAGACGTCGGAAAGTTAGAAAGGAAGCCAACTACAGCAGATATATGGGCGTCCTGGTCTTCAGTTTGGTGTTCTTACTGCGTGGCCTCGCTAAGCCAATAAATTTCTGTTGAATTGTCGTGCAAAAGAAGAATCGTACAGTCAGTCACACATTTTATCAGTTTTCTCTCTTTGTTAGTTCCTTTCTTTTTCATCCATTCCTCTCTCCCAGCCACCTGCAGCTGCCCACATTTCCCAAACTACCACATATTCCCCTTTTCCAATTTTCAAAGTCATCTCTTGCTTGGTGAATGTATCATTTTATATTATGGAAAAAATTACCACATGGGGTTGACATCAAGTAATTTGAAACATATTATTGTGCTTGGATGTGAGAAAATTCATTATGAAACAGGGGTTGCAACTTATTACACTGTCATGTCAAGGAAGTAGTGGAACTGGAAGCGAATTTTCAGTCTAGAATTTTTAAACGTACTTATGGGCTTGCAAACACTCTAATACGTTTAATAAAGGTTGGTTGTCACGTTTTAGAAGTAAATCCATCCTCCCAAGAACTTCTCAGTGCAAGTTATCCCTCCATATTTTTCAATACTTTTACTGAACCATATAATTATTGTTTTTTAATCTTTTATCAGAAATAACAGGGATGGGTTCTTGGTCTGATGAGGTGCAATTTATTATGTCATTATGTCAAAGTGAATATCACGTATTTTAGAAATCAATATTACATCTAATCATCTAAGTTCAGATTTCTGGACAAACAAGATTTTCCATACCAGATGAAGTCTTGGGGGTTGAGTGGAAGAGAGGGGGCTGCGCTGCCTCAACTTCGCCCACTGCACTTTTGTAATGTGAAAGCGTAGTACAAAAGTCATCATTTATCTATCCATATTCATGTCGGGAGAGAATGAATCCACACAATTACTCATTGTAAAAAGCATTCCTTTAAGTCAAATAACCAGGTTTATATCCTATATTTCATTTGTACCTCTAAATAAGTTTTCGCTTTTTTTTTAATATTTTTAGTACAAGTAGGGGGTAGTAAAGTAGGTAGAAGTAGTAAAACCTTTTTATAAGTAGCCAATGCATCAATCAATCTATCTTTGCAGTTGCAGTTGATCGTTGATTTTATATGAAGCCGAAAATTGTACCAGGGACGATCAATGTGTCTGACTGATAACCAGTGATGTTAAATAATTTTCGGATTTCTCATGGCTAGTGTAGTGTGAACAAATCCTAATAATTTATGCAGAAATGGTAGGCACCTGGCCATGGCAACAAACAGTTTTTAATAGAGAGATATTGCCAGTCTATGAATTAGGGCTGCCTGTCATTTGTGCGCAAAACCTTAACCAGGAAACCAGATCTTGTTCATCGATTTGTTATTGAAATGGCGCACTCACGCTTTCCCTCTTCCCTATGAAGTGATATTTTGTACGGGCTCTACCAACGTCTCTATGCTATAAGCGACTTCTGGCAAACTTTATCTCTGGTTTCACTTCAGGTGACATTTTCATAACGCGTCATATCACTCGCAAAAACACTCAATGTAGTGTACCATTATAATATTCGGTCTCTCAAAGACACTACAAAAATGCAATGATAGACAACTGGTTCAAAATGGAAAGTACGAGAATGGTATTTCCAAGCTTGTGAATTAATCTATGTTATTCGTGTTCTGGGTTTTGCCTTTGGGGAGAAATTTTGGTCCTCATGCTTATAAAAGTTAACGAATTTGTAGTTAGTATAGTGAGAAGCGTGATGGTATTTTGGTCATCGCCGGGTAAATTCCTAGGAAACTATACTATACCTATGGAAATATGCCCGGCGATGGCCAAATAAGTATACCATCTTCCTCACTTTAGTTTATATATATGTAATTATATAGTTTATAGAATTTATAGTTTTATATGGTAGAATTTTTTAATTGGTCGATGGCTAATGACTGTCATTTAACGTTTCCATGGTTACAGGTGATGTTATGTAGATTTTAAATATAATTATATAACTTATATTAATAATTTTTCAACTCAATAGAACATCATCCTTTACCATTAAACGTTACATGAAAGTCATTCACCATCCGCCAAATTAAAAATATGATTTAATTGGAATCCCAATGCTGATAGAATATGCAACAATTTGTTTATGCAATGTACAATTTGATTGTTGATAACAAACTGGACTCCCAAATTGCCTGGGCTCGATTTGGGCTCAGATTCAAGATCTCTGAATATCCACCACATACATTTGAAAAGCAAAATATGATTGATATGGCAACAGACAAAGAACCTTCGCGCATCGTATCACCGAAGTGATACGGTATCACATAGTACCACTACTAGTGAGCGAGTGAGATAAACTGCTGCATTGCATAACGTGCGCTCTCTCTGCGCAGTAGAGTTCTTATTTTGGAGGCTCTTTTGACTGTTGCCAGACTATATGTTGTGTGTTATATGCCAGTAGATAAAAATGATTTTCAAGACCATTTAAAAATGTTATTTAAAAATCATCCGTCTCAATATTCTAATAAATCTATGGTTATGACATTTTTATTCAATATCTGAAATGTTATTTATTTTGAACTCATTTCACAGTCTGCTATTTCTTCTTGCTGTTGGGCTACTAACCGAGCTCAACTGGTCTGTCCACCTTTGGTTTTTTCTCTAGTCCTTTTAGTGGAAAAGTGGCGGTGGTCTCCTAATGCATAGTCAGTGTACAGGAAGTGATAAAGGCCTGTTCATCGTTGTAGTTGTAGACAACTTTTCTTCTTGTCCTGTCTGCCGGTAGCCTATACCTGTCCAATGTCCTCACTGTTTCTAGTTTGTTATCTTTCGATTATTTTTCACTTTACTCTATTGTTTTCTTTTGTCGATATTTTATGTTGTGCTTGTTGCTTTGAAAGCTTCGTATGTTCCTGGGACAAAACAAACTAAACGTTGTGCAGTTTCTGTGTATTCTGTGTTTCTGTATTCCTGTGTACTCTAGGTGCATATGTGGGTTGCATCACTGCACTATTTTATTGCGAGCCGTCAAATTCTGAAGTTTTTTTTACTATAAACTCAATTCTCGTGTTCCTTTCTGCGTGATACTCCATATTTTTTAGGCGCTGAACACATTCACCTAAGTTTCTTGTATTGTCTACAGAAACTAATAACAATATCAATTATAATGAACCTTTTGGTGCTGTGCTATTTTCTGTGACTAAAATAAAATTCATTAGCCCCCCAACCGCAAGTTTACCGCCTGCAAGATTTATTGAAATTTATTTTACAATCGTTTCGGAAAAAAGTTTCCTCGGTTTTCTATTTGGAGATAAATGCACGAAATGACAGCCACTTCAGCTTTTTTTCAACGTTCAACTGTTGGAACAGATTTAGCAACGTACAATTTTAGAACATAAGGAAAATTGCTTCTTTCTTTTGATTTCGTGCAACAGCACGCTCATTCCGGTCTATCAACCTCAATTTTCCATTACTCATAACACATTTCTCTTTAGTCTAGATTGAATTGTGGTTGACTACGAGGTAGAAAGATTGATTACCATAGCTTCTAACTAATGACATCTGTAAAATGTATTATGTAATCTATATTTGTATCATGCACTTCGTTGTCTTATTCTATTATATTTCTATTTAGTGACAACCTTCCAGGTTATGCCATAATAATGTCTTGGTTTTTTATCTTTCTTTTAATGATGATGTATAATTCTGTTATTTTTATTTTGTTTTTATCATGTTTGGTATGAATTTAATTTTTCATTATTTTAATGATATGTAATTTTAGTATTACTATGTTGATTTTCATTATGTTTGTATGAGTTGAATTTTTTTTGTATACTGTTTCATTTATAAAGATATTTTACTACTCTCCTACTACTACTACTATATTCTACTATATTTCTATTATTGGTTTGCTTATCCTTAAAACTAGAGCAATCCTCGAGTGTTCTAAAGGTGGTCATACAATCAAATTTTGATCCAATGAAATGAGCTTCAAAGTCCTAAAATATCTTCAAATCTTGTTCAATATTTGGTATTTTACTTCAATGAACGGAAAAATTATACATAAATTTTAGAATTTGAGCAAATAATTTTGTAATGCACACGGAAATAGTAAATAGTCCAATCTAATCAATATCGCTCACTGTTGAGTTGCCTAATCGCAAAGAAAACTAAGGTATAGGGTTCTCTACAGTTATCTCAACTGAACTTGAAAATCAAGTAGAAGTGATCTCTTTTTTCAATTTTTAATTTATAATATTTGAATCTGGCCTTATTATTACTTGGAAGGTAGGGCGGCAGAGTGCTCATTATTATCTTATTGCTTGAATAAATCAAAATGGTCTGAGTTGGAATAATATTGAGCAAGAATCAATGCAATATGCATCCTCGGCTCAGTGTTCATCTCCCGGTTTGAGAACATCTGTTTTCGAATGTTTGCTCTTTCGAATCAGATAAACCCAGATGGAAAAGAAGCATCCTATTGCTTTGGACTCCCTTGACGGCTGGGAACGCGGATGTCAGTGTTTGTTACTGACTGGGAGCTTGCCTCAAATTAATATTAGAAAATAGTGAGAGAAACTGTTGACTTTGTAAGTTTCGCTGCAGCACAATAAGATGCTGGTGATTTTTTTCAAGGTTGTAAAGGATTTTCATATCTCATATTGTTTAATCGAGTTTTTGTTCATGTTAAAAAAAAATGTGGAAATGTAATATTATTTCAAAACGGAAATGGGAAAATCTAATATTTATTGAACTTTCAGATGCTTTTATCTTGCACTAAAGGCGTCACAGGCTTATTTGAGTTCCAATGAATTGGATTTGATTCCATGGGGTTCTTTTTATTAATAAAAATTGTTCTTCTCTGACATTCTGGCATAGTAGAAATACAAACAATTATTATTATTATAAATAATAAATCATATAATGAATAATATATTCATGAATTTATAAGTGCTGTAAGTATGTTAGGTAATTGAAAATAGAATCTCTTAAAAGTGTCTTATAGTGATTATGGTGACTATTCTTATTATCATTATAATGTAAAAAATTTGATCAATAGGAGTAATATTTAATGTAATGTCAGTTGCTTACTATTCTAATCTTGAATTCATCAAAAATAAATATCAAATTTTTTTGGCTTCTATTTATTAGTTATGATTGAGACATAAATTACACACGCCATCTGGTGCTTGTTTTGTTGATAAATATTGGCTGTCGTATGTTTGTATAGAAATAATTTGATTTCAACGACAAAAGACAGACTCAATTTATGTGATTTTCATTCTGTGAATATTGCCAGTGGAGTTGAAATTTTGAAACGCGTAAATGAAGGGCTTCACTGGAACGGGTATTGGTCAGACCGCTGACTATATAATGGGACCACAACGAAGCCAGCCAGCCAATTATTCACGTTTTCGTATTATAACTCACTTGGATTCTGGCTACGATCGAGATCGGTAACACGTTTAGAGCAGACTGATTTCTCTGGCCATTATCCAGCGTAATAACTCGGGTCAATTGGCCAGCCAATTTCTGGCCATTCCGTGATGAGTGGTGGGGGTGGTGGGCAGAATCTATTTCAATTTCAATCGAAGCGATCGGGTCTCTTGTGCGTATCGTATGGCGGGGTGGCAGGGCTTCACTATACAACTTTGTGTCTTTATTTTTTCGATCCGTTTTGGAGGTCGCAGGATATTGCAATGATAGAAGGAACGTCTCAAAGTGGCCTATACTTGGCGAAATGGCTGGCTCTGTAGGCTACCTCATAGAGCAGCCCACAATTGGCGGAAGGAAGCTGTTTACCTTGGGCCAGTCTGTATAACGATGACCGGCTGTTGTTTCCTCTAGAATTTGTTGTAATCCCTGCCGCTCCCTTGCCATTTCTTCTCCACCTTTCAAACTCCTCAAATTCCTTGCCAAAAGTGCGCCTGTGTTGCGCGTGTGCCAGTGGGCAACTTCCCACAGCCTTGCCGGGGTCATACAGAAATAGCTTTCTCGCTAGTGTGAGTGTGTGTTTGTGTGAGTGGGCGCCTTTTAAACCAAAAGTTATGCAAGACCTAAGTTTTATGATTTAAACCAATCTGTGCCTTTAAATATTGCAAAGATGATATTCAAATTTGAAGATAATCTATGATACTTTTTCTTGTTAGTATATGCATCGAGGAGAGTTAGTCCTTGAGAATTACTCAATGTTATTTAAAAGAGACCTGGTAAAAGTTATCTCCTTGTAAAACTTGAAATTTTTATATTTTTAATACATCTGTTGAGTGTTTCATTCAGTTTTGAGGGTTCATAACTGCTACTCTTGTACAGTTTGATGAAGCGTGAATTGCACTTGATGCATTAAGATTTCGTTTGTAAAAATTGTTATTTTCCTACCTTTTCTTGTCATCAAATCAACTTTTTCAGTTTATTCGAGAGGACAAAACTATATAACTCCCAATTGAGGTACTAGGTTTGTTGTGTGTTGTGAAAAAATAATAAATTAGATTTATAACAATCTAACAATCTGTTAGAAAATGCAGAAAATACATTTTCATATGGAAAACTAATAAATTGTTGTGTATCGTACTTAATGTTGGAATTTGAAGACTTTGGAGTTATCAACGTTTTGATACAAGGTTTGGTGAGGAGTTGTTGAGTGAAAATTGAGTATGAAAAATATGAGTACTATGTACTTATAACGGGAATAAATTTTGTACAGAATTAGTATACTTTCCTCGGTAGATTAATACAGTACTGGCGTAGAGAACTGCTTGCTAATAAATAGTTGAGGCTCGATATTGTCAGTTGACTAGGATAGGTTGGGACAAGACAAGCCTGGAAACTTGCCTCTTATCTGGCTTTCTCCATTTGTACAGCAGCAATCTGGGCCTTCATCTCTACATTTACATGGCTCTTCCTTCTACCTCTCTTCTCTTGGCTCCTTGTCTCTCTGCTGTCTACACTCTATGATATTTCTCTCTACAGGTCCTCGCTTTGTCTATTGTAAAGTAATTTTCACATCAAGTGTGATGACGTCACGGTATTTGATTGTATAGAAATGTCTTCCATGTAGAAATCTATGTTAATTGCGGTCACCTGTTCTCATGAGTCATGTGGTGGTTCAACTGCTCCTGCAGCAAGTTCAATAATCGCCATTCGGAATGAAAAACTAAGCAATGCTGATCAAATTTAACCTGTGAAATGACATCATTAAATGATCTCTAAATTTTAGAGATCCACATTTTAACATAATGTCCACATGCTTAAAGATGCTATTACCAAATCCTCTGGTAGGCTAATTCTACATGATGAATGCTGTGGAAATTTTTGTTTGATTTATAAGGATCTAGAAATTGGTTAGCTTACTGTGCCCTTCAGGTGATATTCAGGTGAAGATAAAACTTTCAACTTCCTGATATTGAAATTCTAATCTCTATACTGTTTTGTATTTCCCCGAATGAAGGAAGATGAGTGACTACAAATCTTGGAAACCACAGTGATATGGTTTGACCCACCTTTCAATTCTAGTGATATAACGTTATCTAAACTGAACTGTAGAATGTAGAAAATTCAATAATAACAACACAGTACACTGTCTATTTCAATTCAGATTGGCTGTAGATTTTGTTGTTATCATTATAATATTCATAATGCTGGTAAAAATCAAGAATAATATTTATACACTACTTTGCATAGAAGAGAGTATTTTAGCACAGAAAAGAAACAATAAAATCAAGCTCTGGTGATGTAGATTCTGTAATTGACATTGACTATGTGATTTATTCCTCAACGATCTGCTAATAGATTCAACAAATACTTTTTATGAGTTGATTTTGTATAACCGGTTGAGGATCACCAAAAATAGCTAATTTCTCTTTTTTATTATCTGTTTATGATCTTGGCAAACACAGTCCAGCTGAAAACGTGGAAATGGCGTGCGAAATATTTTATCATGGCGCGTTTAGAATATTTGTCTAGTGTGAAACCGGCCGACTTTCCAATTTGTATAGTGTAATCGTCGCGGGCCGTTGCCCTCTTCTTGTATGAACGAAGACCTACTTTCCCGTTTAGGTTTACGCAAAGTCTTATCTCGCCTCTTCACTTCTCTCTCTCTCCTCTTGCAATAGACACTGTGGATTTATCTCTTCCTTAAATCAGTCCCACTCTTTGTTTTTCCTAACTGTTCATAGTCGTTTCTGCCAAAACTGTTCTGATTGTAAGATCTGGTTGTGAACAAAAATAGGAAGGCTAGGCCTTGGTATTTTGCTACAATAATATTGTACATTTCTTGGTTTTGCTAAAAGTTTATAGAACATCAGCAATGTGTTTACTATTCTTGAAACTAACTGCTGCTAGATACTTCTATTCTGTTATATTTCCGGGTAGTTTAAATAACTTTGTAGAAAGTATATTACTCATCAATTGAATTATAAGTAAATAATTTCTTTGCAGCTTTCTATGTCAGCCATTATGTGTAACCATCAAGTTGATCTCAGATTGAATTGTTTAATTTTAATAATTTTCTAATTTTTTTAAATTTTCAATCTAAAATTGATAATTATTGATTTTCTATTAGCTTATTCAATGTAAATTGTGGTAATTGTTCACACTCAGGTGTTGGACCTTAACTTTAGGGAGAAATATTCTTGGAACAAAATAAGTTTTGAGTTATTTTTCTTAATGTTGTATTGCTTGATTCAGGAATTAATACTAGCTATGTACAGTAACCAACGTATTGTATTGAATATTATTAAATTGAGTTACACTGTACTGAATCATTGATTAAGACTAGATTCCTATACTGCAGGGCGAGGAAAATTTAATTACCTGTCTAAAAGTGTGAGCTAGGCAATGAATGTGAAGTAAAGTAAACTGATCTGTATTCATTGCTATAGTTTATTTTAAGTTTTTTTTGCTATGGGAAATGCATGTTGTTAGATTACTAGAAACAATTCCTCATACCTGTTGGTCTAGTGCACTGTAATCTTGAGTGCTTTGGTGTAGTTGGGGTATATTTACGTTCATTGTGATGTAGTTGATGAAATACAGTTACAGCTACATGATTTGGTGATAATACCAACTGTAACACAACTATTCACTTGCCAAGTAACCAACATATACGGTGATATTCAAGTTGGGTTGCCAACATAAATTTTACTTTCGTACCAACTAGGGACGTTGCTCGTAGGAAAGAGATTTAATGCGCTTGAAACAGGATGCACAATGCACATTCAGGGCAGGATTTGTATAATGCTGTTCAGTCATACTTTTTCTATTGTCATTTTCTTTTGGGTAGTACCGCTGTCTCGTATGGTGGATAAACAAGCTGGCTAGATAGGGTGGAGTCGTTGAAATAGATAGCGGCCAAGTGAAGGAAGCTAAAATAAAACGCAGGGGTGCAGTAGAAGCTTGCCCTTGAGTCATTCGAGAGTGGGTGTACTGTTCACTGAACAGGTTGAAGCTCAAGTAAAGTTGGAAGGCAAAGTCTGCTTCCCATCCATAGTCAGTGTGTGCAGAGACTATATCTATATCAATTGTTAAAACTAAAACAACTTATTAAAACTTAGTCACTATTCAAGTGTAGGTATGTAACTGACCAGCTTGTGAAAATAATCTATCTTGGGGCGCTTTTCCATTTCTCTCATTCTCTCTTTCTGTCTTCGTAACACTAATTTCATCTCCCACTCCTTTGTTTCCGCTACTTATGGTTGGATGATATTGTTGAGTTTATAGTTTGACAAAATCTATTAACTAATTTTTATATTCATAACTATCATAATCTAAAAATCTATGCAGAAATATTTGTTATCTACATGACTACCCATATAAAGTATAATCCCGCCTTCATAAACATTTTAACGAATACTGTAAAGTTAGTATAATAATTTGAAATGTTTGATAATAATTTGAAATGCTTGATAATAATTTGAAATGCTTGATAATAATTAAATTAAATAATATAAGTGCAAGCTGAACACAGAATTATTATTATTCTAAGTTTAATATAGAAAAATTATTGCCAAATTTTTGTGTGAGAAGTTTTATCTGTTGCAAAGTGAAAATACTGTTAATTTCTAGCTTTAATTTGAAGTGACTGTAGTTTGTTTTGTAATTAATTAGTATAGACTGGTAAAGGCTTTGCCGGTAGTCTTCCTAGTTGCGATTAATAAAATTGAAAATATTACTCAATTGATACCGATTTGATGATACCGAATTTATTTTAATGTTATTCATTCTAAAATCTCCATCTCCATGTCAAATTCATTGATGATGAAGCTCTTCTATACGTACTCTAAACAAATCAAGTTTCAAGAGCAGTTAGCTTGCGTTTTTGTGATGTCGTTAAATACTGTTCTATCCTGTTGTTTTCTAAATGCAGATTTAATTGTCTCCTAGAATAATGTTTGTAGCTCAATGCAAATGTTTAAAGCTTAGTGTCAATGCAGTGGTAGTATCATCACTGAATCGAATTGAAATTGCAAGAATTATGGACACGATAAAACATTATTTATGTAATTGATTTATATTTTTAAAACTATTCCTTACACCAGTATCGAAATGCGTCCCTAGTATACTGCGGTTGGTATTATACTTAGTATTAAGGTCGTATTGAAAATTGAACCTTGACTCAATAGGTGCGACAACTTTGCATTTGGTAGTAAGAGATCTGATTGCAAAGACCACGACACTTATTTTAAGCAGCTCGTATTGTCGTAGTACTGTATTGTATGGCGAATGAGGAACTCCTTGAAAGCTGTTTCGGTAACTTGATCGCCGTGAAGTCTCATAACGTACATATCAGTGGGTCAATAATGAACTTATATTATTATCAATAACATAATGAATGTTGAAATGACGCGAAATATAGTTGGATTTCTAGGACATAATAAGCAGAATAGTTCGTAACAAGTTTGAAATTGTGTACAGTTGTGTGTTTCAACACAAGTAACAGTCTTGAATATTCTGTTTTTAGCTTGAACCTACTCGAAACAAAGAGCTCGCAGAATCCTGATACATTTCTTGAATCACTATATTTTCTGTTATGAATATTGGTAGAAATACTCCAGCCTTCTCAAACAATTACGTCGAAATTGAAAAGTTATGATGATGATGATGATGATGATGATGATAATGTGTTACAATAATAATTATTAAATTATATAATATCATTGTAAGTTAAATAAAGTAAAATTATTATTGTAACTGTGAAAGAAAAACATTGTGTTTTGAGTATTGAAGTTGTCTAATGTTATCGTGTGGAATGATTTTAATAATATTGAAATTTTTCTTAATCTTTCGGTGCGGTATTAAGTAAACAGATTTGGTAATGGAACCATTTACACAACATTTAGATCTTCACGGGATTATCTATTTGGTTAAAACCTGTTTACATGTTGATAGTTTCTTTCTTACCATGCCAATTGGTCGCGTAGGCAGTGAAAAGCCTTTCAAGCGATTACGGATAAAATAAATAGTCTTGTTCCATAATATTAATACAGTATAATATGTAATACAGTACTAATATGATTTTGTCTTGAGTGAAATAATATCATCCAAACACGACTCTATGAACCAATGTGACCGTAAATGCAGTGCCTGACAGTATTCTAGGTTAGCTTAATGGGGGCATCTGGTTTTGAACTGTTTTGTTATCTTCTATTTTAATGTGCTATGTCATTTAGGATCTTATTTTCTCGAATGTTAAACTGCTATGATTTTGATGCTTTTCCTGAGAATGAAAACAAATAAAAATCTTGTCATTGAGCTTTGTGGTTGGCTTCCTTTCAGAGTGCTTATATTTGAGTTCTGCTCTCTGCTAGATAAGACCGCAGGATCTCAATGGTTGAACGGTATTCAACTTTGAGATTGTCTGAAAAATTGACTTCCTATTTGAAAAAAGACCACATGCTTCCGTTCATTGAGATATTTCTAGGCGAATTGATGGAATATTTGAATGAATAAAAAAAATTATTTTAGCATCACCTATATTGTGAAAATACTTTGCATTACTGTGTTTTGTGATGAATCAAGTCCTCTGGAATTCAATAATCGAACGCTTTTTTATGCAATTATTATTGTCATAACTCTGGAAGAATTGCAGTTCTGCTATATTAATTTTAGCTCGAACAGTAAGTTAGTTTTATAAAAGTTATATTGCTGGAAATGAGATTTTTCTACCTTCCTTTGCTGAGAATACTGCTTGCTAGTTTAGGAGGTAGCATTTGAGAGACTAATTTATTATTCTTGGAAGATACCAATATTTTGTTAAAAAACGCGTGATATAGCCTAGTAATAGAAGTGTACAAAAAATAATTGTTCTTAGCTATTTTATAGGTATTGTTACCTGTAACATAACATTTTTTGTCCGCTTTTTTAAAGGGATAAAGTTCATTATTTAATATAGAAATTAGGATTGTACGAAACCTAATTAAATACAGACCTGAATAGGGATGTCAATTCATTGGAAACAGGTCGATAGTTTTATATTCAGGTAGTTTTTCCTTTCCCTGGCCCCCTAGTGCTTTGAAATCTGCAAATTGATGGAAATGTATAGTACACCACCTTCCTCAGACATTCACAGATATGTAGTTGCTGAATCCACTTCACATTATGTCTTGTTGAGTTGCCGTTGCCACCGCAGTGGTACATGTGCATTATTCTCTTGCCGAGTGCCCATCACAGATTGGACAGCGTTAAAGCTAAAGCACACGTGTAGCTGCGTGTAGTTTCAGGCGAAATTTCAAAAGTAGGTGGGAAGCAAAGATGCGTTGAGTTTTCGGGCAGAGAGTGGCGTGACGCGGACAGAGAGTGGCGTGATTGTGAGGATTTTGGTTCGTGGGGGGTCAAATGATCATTGAGGCCGCGAGAGGTTATTGACTCCGTCCTCGGTTGCCCGACCGCTTTTCAATTCAGTGTCGTGCTGCTGCCCGCCGCTCTGTCTGATGGAAAGTCCGTCGTTCATCGTTTGGCCGAAACTGATTGACAGTGTGTCAGAACGTACGCAACACGGCTTGCCCAATTGCAGCTCTGTCTTTGTTCTCTTTGTATGAATTGGCATTGCCACCTGTCGCCAATTTATATATATATACTTACAGTATTACGCGCTTTACAGTAACAGTATTACAGAGTTAATGGAGTATTGGTATATATAAAAACATAGAAGTTTATATTTAAGGCGTACATCAAGTTAGTCGGAAGGACAAGACAAGACGAGGATATTTGCTGTTTAGTCACAGTTATTGTTATATTGCTATGAATGCGAAGCACACACCAATGCAATGACCATCGGTGTGTTGCTTCATAAGCAACCATCCGCGTAAACTACTGTGCACTAAATCTCGTCTTTGTCTCTGTCTTGACTAACCGGTGTACGCCTAGCTTTATGTAGCAGATTTTTACTTTTAGAACTATAGTACCACGCAACATTCGCGCAATGCCAGTTACAA